>JAPDNY010000403.1:0-42565 GCA_029375565.1 Gekko gecko
AGAAGGATTCCACTGGGGTTGCACGCATGCGTTAAACCAAGCCGGCTGTGTTTCCTCTGAGCTCCTCCTTCGAACTAAAGAATTTATAGCTCAAAGTTTGTAAATACTACGCAAACCCAGATAAGAGGCTGATAACCAGGAAGCAGCTGGCTAGAACAACTTCAGAGTGGTAAGAAACTAATTTACTGCTGTGCTAAAAGGAAAGCCTTGAGATTCTTAAGG
Organism: Gekko gecko; assembly: GCA_029375565.1. Classification (NCBI taxonomy): domain Eukaryota; kingdom Metazoa; phylum Chordata; class Lepidosauria; order Squamata; family Gekkonidae; genus Gekko; species Gekko gecko. The sequence goes on from JAPDNY010000403.1 coordinate 223, forward strand.
CCGCTCCCAAAGCTTTGAACCAGATATGGCGAAGACAATTAAGGACCTATCTGAACAAATTTCAGGACTCCAAAATACAGTCCTTGCCTTTCAAGAGAAAATCAGTAGTGAGTTAATCTCACTACGTGGAGAAATTAGCAAAATAGGCACAGAAATAGCTTCTATAAAGCAGACAGCTACAACAGCCAAAGAGCTTGCTGAAGCTAATGAGCAAAAAATAACCGCTCTGAACCGCCAAATAAATGACTTGTCAGACAGAAACAGAAGAGCTAACCTTATTTTATCAGGGATATCTGAAGAAATTTCCGTAAATAAATTGGAGGAATCGCTGATACAGTGGCTGCAGACAAACGAAGTAGAAATAAAAACAGAGGATGTTGAGAGAGTGCATCGACTACAAAGGAATGGGAGGGCGGGGCCCCTAGAGATGTAATAATTAAATTTGCCAGAGAGAAAATTCAACAGCAAATATATACAGCACTAAAGAAGAGGAAAGACCTGACTTTTAGAGGAAGAAAAGTCTGGGTGAGACAAGACTTTTGTCAAGAGACCTTAAGGAAAAAAACCTCATGCGCCCCTTTGCCCAAAAGCTTTATGCAAATAACGTGAAATTTTCATGGGGCTATCCATCCTCGATAATTATATTTCAGGAAGGAAAGCGACTGATGGCAAGGAACACTACAGAGGCAAAGGAACTACTTAAACAATTAGGTATAAACACAGACGATATGGCAGAGCAAGAAATGGAAGCGGAATCGGGGGTTCCTGAAGATGGCGACGAAGGAACTTCAGAGAGAGGAGGGAAATGCCTCAGGACCAGCTCCCGATAACCAATTAAGGGAAGTATACCTTTATTGATTGAGCTAATGACTATTAATAGTATTATCATTTTTTACAGTATCAAGAAGGAGGAGGAGGGGGATGCGTGCACCCCATGCAGTGGAGAGAGGGGAAGAGATTTTCTTTCCACCTTTACTCTCAACCACGGGGGGGAAGGGAAGGGGAAGGGTAAACTAACTAACCATTCAAATTTTTCACAGCCACGAGATGTCAAAGCCTTAATTGATGTGGGATATGGATAAAACAATAAAAATTTTATCACTGAATGTCAATGGTTTAACATCAGAAATTAAACGATATAGGATAGCCAAGTTGGCAAGAGAGCAAAAAACTGATGTTCTGTGTTTACAGGAAACACATAAGAAAAGAAATGACAACAAGCCTTTGCTAAAAGACTCGACCTGGATGATGTTAGCGGAAGCTAGGAGCCACACCAAGGCCAGAGGAGTGGCAATAATGACTCATAAGAAACTTAGAGTAGAGGTACTAGAAAGAAGGACAGACAGGGAAGGGAGATATGTGATGGCTAAATTCAGATTAGAGGGGAAGAAATTTACATTGGTAAATATATATGCACCCAATAAAGGACAAAAGAAATTTTTAGCCAGGCTAGTTAAAAAAACTAAGCAATTTGCAGAGGGAGAATTAATTATGACAGGAGATTTGAACATGGATCTGACTAAAAATAAGGCAATTAAAATAGGAGATTGGGGCTTGAGGGAAGCACATGAATTGATAGGACAGCAGCCAAAACCCACCCATGTATCCAGCCGGCACAAAACCCCATCATGCATAGATTACATAATTGTAGAAAAAAGCAGCAACCTGACTATAAAAAAAATTACAACGCACCCAATCTGGATATCGGATCATGCACCAATCACTATAGAAATAGAAGGCAATCAAAAACCAAAAAATAGAACTTGGAGGAACAATAATTTAATAATGGCTAAAGAGGAAGATAGGAGCTATATGATGGAGCAGATAAGATTATATTTTGAGGAGAATAGAGGGACTGTCCCAACTAATACCCTGTGGGATGCCGCGAAGGCGGTGATAAGGGGACACTGCATAAATAAGGAAAAGTACATCAAAAGAGAACGCTATCTAAAAAGACAATCTAAAATTCAGGAACTGGAGAGGTTGCAAAAGGAACAAATCAACAATCATGATTTAAAAGTACAGAGTCAGATAACAACAATTAAAAAACAATTAGATGAGTTGGACTCAGTTACATTATGGAAGAGAGAAGCAATGGTAAGAAATGACTTCCATAGAAATAGTATTAATTTGGCCAGAAGGTTAGCTAACTATTTGACAAACAGGAAGGTAAGGCAAAAGATAGAAAATATAAAAGTGAATGGCCAAAGAACTGGCAACTCAAAAGATATAGTAAAAGCCTTCGAGACCTTTTATAAGGAGCTGTATAAAAAAAAGGACATAGTCATATATGAGGAAGATATAAGAACAACACTCAAAGAAAATGATAAAATTATGTTAAAGGAGGAAATAACACTACAGGAGATAAAGGTGGTAATTAAAGAATTGAAAAAGGGCAAATCCCCAGGCCTAGACGGTTTCACAAGTGAATTCTATAAGGAGATGGTAGACATATTGGCCCCAGAGCTCCAAGAGGTATTTAATGGAATATTGAAAGGGAAAAAAGCCCCAGATTCGTGGAGGCAATCAGAAATAGTGGTAATCCCTAAACCACATAAAGACCCAGAGGAAGTGGGCTCATATAGACCTATTAGTTTACTAAATCAGGATTATAAAATCTTTGCAAAATACTGGCAAATAGATTAAAGAAGATCATACCTAGCATAATAAAGGAGGACCAATATGGATTTGTAAAAGACAGGAATATAGCCCACCCCATAAGGAATATTATAAATGTATTACAACATGGCCACAAAAAAAAGCTAGGCCTCTTGAAATTAGATGTCTACAAAGCATTCGATACACTCTCCCAGGATTTTCTGTGGCAGGTAATGACTAAATACGAGATGGGGGAGTCATATATAAAAGCGATCCAAGAAATGTACAGAGAAGGGACAGCAGTGGTGAGAGTTAATGAAGAACACTCACAACCTCTCAAGATTCAAAGAGGAGTCCGGCAAGGATGCCCGCTCTCGCCCCTCCTATTTATACTAGCAATAGAACAGCTAGCTGAAAGAATAAGAAATTCTGCAAGGGTGGAAGGATACAGGGTAAAGAAGGAAGAAATGAAAATCAATTTATTTGCTGACGACATTATAATCGCTATGACAAACCCCAAAGAAGCAGTAAAAGAAATAAAAGTTATATTAGAGGACTTCGAAAAATGTTCAGGACTGAAGGTGAACATGGCTAAATCAGAAATTATGTACCTTAATGTGACTAAAGAGGAAAGGGAACAAATACATGGGATTACTAATATTGGAATGGGCACCAAAAAATTCAGATATTTAGGCATTGTACTACAGAAGAATATCGATAAAATAGCAGAGAACAATTATAACAAGGTCTGGAAGAAAATAGAAAAAGATATGAAAAAGTGGAAAAATAAAAATAAAATAATGAATATATCTACTAGAATAAAAAGTGTTAAAATGTTTTGGCTGCCAAGATTAATATACCTCTTTCAGACAATACCTCTAGGAATGTATACCAAAAAACTAGACCAATGGAACAGAGTGATTAAGGAATGGATTTTCGGTAGTAAAAAATGCAGAATACAGAGAAAGATAATTTATAGCCACAGATCAGAGTTGGGATGGGGAGTCCCTGACCTGATTAGCTATTACGAAGCCTTCCAAATAAAATCGATACTGGAGATAGGCGATGGAGAGGGACTAAAATGGGTGAGTTTTGAGAACGAAATCAATAATAACATAGGGAGTTTTGGGGTATTCTCCAAAACGATAAATAAAGATCTTATACAAGTTAAGGGACCTAGGTATTCAACACTAACAGTGTGGAACAAGTGGCAGCCCTCATGGCTTAAAAGAACCTCAAAATGGGCACCACTAAAGTCCCTCTATAACGAAACAGAAGAAAATAAATGGTGCGAACTCCTGAGATCAAAGGGATATTATTTAGAGGAGGCACTCTAAAACCAGCACAGGAATTAATCAAGGAGATAGGCAAGCAATATTGGTTAAAAATTACAGGCCTTTATAGAATGATTAAGGAAGTTAATGAAAAAGGAAATATTTGGACAGAAGAACCAATTGAAGAAATACATAATAGGATGCAAAAATTTAAACAAGGATTAGCAGGATATATTTACAAGAAAATGTTATCCAATAAAGATAAGGCAATACTTTATTTACAGAAAACATGGTGTAAGGAAGGCCAGATATCGGAAAACGATGCAAATAGAATAATGAAGGGAATAGAAGAAACCAAAATTATTAAATTTAATGAATTGGAACATAAATTTTTCACAAAGTGGTATAAAACACCAGCGCAGATAGCAAACATGTTTCCGGGATTGAGTTCTATGTGTTGGCACTGTAAACAATTTAAGGGCTGGTTCTCTCATATGTGGTGGGAATGTCCAGAGGTGAGAGTCTTTTGGTCAAAAATAATACAAATTATAAAGAAAATATGTAGAATTTCATTGAATGTAGACTTTAAACTAATGTTAATGGGTATATTAGGAAATAAGGCAGTCAATAAGGAAACCCAGGCTATACTCAAAGCTATGGTGTTAGCAGGCAAGGCAGTGATAGCTCTGGGTTGGAAAGATAAGAGCAAATGGACAATAGATACCTGGCACACTTATTTGTTTGATTTTGTGCAGTCGGACATCATTGAGAAATTGCGCCAGAAGACCACATGGGAGGATAAAGCCGAAGAAATTAAAGCGAGGTGGAAGATCTATCTAAAGTGGATAACAGTGGAAGGAAGACAGGACATTCGGTGGAAGATTCAGACTTTGGGCCCGTGGCTGTGAATAAAAGATCAACAAACAAGGGGTAGAGGGAGGGAGGGGGAACTTATTGAGTTAAGTAAAGTAAGGAGACAAAAGATATTGTGTAATATATAGAAAATTCAAAAAAATAAACCTATTAAAAAAAAAAGAGAAGGATTCCACTGTGCTTCTAGATATTTTTTAAATTGAACACTAACCTTGGACTGACAAATACCTCTCGGATATCAAAATTTAGATTGTGAGACAATCTTTTAAAAAACAAACATTTCATTAATAGCTCTTCTCTTAGTACAAATATACTTTTCAATTTAGAAGCAATTTGAAAGTATATCCAACATTGTATCTCCTTTCATTCTTCTTTAATATCTTGCCATGTCTTGATGACACCTTGCGAGTTTATCATATCACCATAAGTTATAAAATCATTGTTTCTCCTTGTGTAATTACCATAATAAGCATCTATTGGTGACATTATGAGTGGAATTCTGGGGCTGATTTTCTTTCGTAGCATTTCCCAATTTTCCCATTTATTAGGGAAAATTTACATGTTATTGCTTTGATATGATTCTGAAGACGAGCAGGTCAAATCCTCCATAATTAAATGGATGTGAAATTTTGGTGAGGAAATACAGTGGACTAAAGGTAAGATTAACTGCTAGCCAAGCATTAAGCGAAAATTGGTACAACATGTTTTACCGATGGTACGTTGCTCCAAAAGATATTGCTAAGATGGATAAGAATGACAAAGGGGCCTGCTGGAAATATAAAAAAGAAGATGGAACATTTTATCATATGTGGTGGACCTGCATCAAGACGAAAAGATACTGGGAAAATATACATGAAGAAATTTAAAATATTCTAAAAACCAAATTCCCAATGAAACCAGAGATTATGTGACTGGGAATCTTATCAGATAACATAAACAGAACCTCACAAGGCCTACTTGGATATATGTTGATAGCAGCCAGAGTAATATTTGCAATGAAATGGAAGACAAAACTGTCCTACAATAGAGATAGGGAAAGAAAAACTAGCTGAGTATGCAACATTGGGAAAACTAATAGTTATATAAACAAAACACCACTGAAAGAATTTCTATAGAAATGGCAAGCTTATTACTCATAGAATGGCATTAATTAAGTTTTTTTAAAGTTCTGGAATAACCTGAATATTATATTAAAGGTGATGAAGTTATCGAGTATAGTTCCAATACTTGATTCTGTATTCCACTAGTAATTAAATAATTAGTAAGAATATCACTTAGATTTAGGTAAACAATTAAGACAATATTTAGAATTTACAGCGATTCAATTTAAGCATAGAAGTTCTTTGAGCTGTTAAAGATATAATTTCTTTTATCATTAACAGAGTATCACGAACATTAGGATAGTTCTTATTTATTCTTTTAAGAGAGCAACTATCCCAAAATTCTGTAATATTGAAATTTTAATGTCTGCTCCTATATTTGAAATATGTAATATATTTGATAATATATCTGATTTTACTTGTTGTAACAACTCATATAATTTGACAAACTTGATGAATTTATATTTTCTCCAACCCCCTTTTCCTTTCGGTATCCCATCTTTTTTCTAAGAAAATAATTTAATTTTTTTTTTTTAAATGTAATGGCCTAAAGACAAATCTAGGGAAACGGTCTGCAGCATGCATGTACACACATACACAGAGAATGACATGCATTCAGATTTGCACGTTGAATGACTTTTACATTTATAATAAACTAGGAATAAGGCCCATTGTGGAAATACATACAATTGGCTCTAGAAAGAGGCTCTGGGCAGGTGCCCTGGTCTTGAGCACGCAGCGTCAATTTGGTGTGGTGACCTCAGCAGAGTATAATGGTACAGAGCTTACTGTTTTCTTCAGAGGAACTGAACTGTGCCATCTGAAGAGCAATTGTAATTCTGAGTGGTTCCCCAGGAGGAAATGGCTGGTTTGGAGGGTGGAGTCTATGGCATTGTACCTGTCTGAGGTCCCACCCCTCCTCAAACCCCACCATCTCCAGGCTCCACCCCTCAAATCTCCAGGAATTTCCCAGCTTGGAGTTGGCAACTCTATCTCCTTCCCAGCCAACCATCAACTTACCTTTATCTCCCCTTCTGACTTCAGCTTTCCATCTTCTTCTCCCTCCCTCCTGGATAGCAGGAATTTCCATACCTACAGTTGGCAATGTTATCTTCTCCCCTTTCAGCAGCTTCTTCCTAGGCAAAGTTCTGTCTTTCTCATTTATGGGGAGCAAAGCAGCTTATTTCATTCTCCTCTTCCACTTTGTGATCTGTACAGCAACCCTGCAAGGTAGGTTAGGCAGAAAGTCTGTGGCTGGTCCAAAATTACCCAGGCAGCTTCCATAGGGAGGCTCCTGCTGAATAGGAGCAAGCAGCCAGGGCTAGTGAAGTAATGCCAGTCAGGAGGCATGAAGTCACCCTGAGAGTGCTGGCAGGCCTAGGGTTGCCAACAAAGACAGACTGATGCAAAGGAGGATGGGAAAGTCTCCATATCTCTATTTTGCCTTAAACTGGTTTTGATGCCAGCAGAGTGAAATAATGCCAGAGGTGCCCCATGGTAAATGGACCAAACAATTCCTAAAATTTTTCCAAAACACTACTCTGTTGATAATTCATTTTCTACATTCACAACGTCCCCTGCCAGAATGCAACACATCTCTAGCACTTTGAATTAGCACCAGACCTTTAAGAGCTCTCCAGCTGCCACCTGGAGATTGGCAACAGCTTGTTTGGAGGGTGAGGTCTATGGCATTGTATCTGTCTGAAGTCCCCCTCTTCCTCCTCCTCAGACCCCATTCTCAGCAGGCTTCATCCCTAAAATATCGTGGAAGTTTCAAACCTGGAGCTGTCCACCCTATGTCCTTTCCAGGCAACCTTTATCCGCCTGTCTGTCTTCAGGTTTACATCTTCCCCCCCCACAGCCTCTGCCTAGAGAAAGGGCAGTCTTCCCCTGCAGTGGGAGCCAAAGCAGCTGACATCCTCCTCCTCTCCCCCATATGATCCACACAACAACCCTGTGAGGTATGTTAAAGTAGAAAGTCTGCGAATGGTCCATAATCCCCCAGGCAGCTTTTATAATATGAACCTGGGACCTGCACAACATCCTCTGAAGCGCTTTCAGGTACATATCTGTGGCAGTAATGGGGTGACTGCTGGCACCTCTTCCTATCATTTTTTGCCTTGTGGTATTCTACTTGTAGTGTGATCTGTCTTTTTTGTGGTATGGCATGGTTGTGTTATTGGGTTTGTTTCGTTTGAAGGGGAAGTGATGTATTGTGGGTGAGGACATATTTTACTTCAGAAAACATCAGGTTGCATATGCAACTGACAGTCCCAACTGTCTCACGGGGCGGAGGGGGGGGGAGTTTGAGGTGCGGAATGGTGTGAAGTCCAATCAGCTTCCATATGCAAATGACCTTGAAATGCTGGCCCAATCAGAGAAGAGTGGTCTAGGCTGCAACGAGTGGGAGAGAACTCAGGCAACGCAGCTAGTGGATAGGGACAGCTTCTGAGTGACACATCAGGGAGCCAACTGATTTTGGCAAACATAGAATGTTGCCATGTGAAAATGCTTTTATATATAAGGACAGGATATCCTAAATTAATTTCTGAAGTGATCGATGATTTGTTTGACTGTCAGTTTGTATGGCTGAAATGTGTCACGTACTATGTGATGCTGGCTCTTCTGCCTTTGGCCTGCAGGGGGAGATGTTGGTCCACCTTCTTCACATTTGTTAGAATTAATATATTACAAGAAGCCTTTGCTCAGTCTCCACCTGTGCAACAGGAAATTATTCAGTGAAAGTATGTTCTCGGGGAAGGGGGGGGGAATCTTTCCTGCTCACTTCAGCACAGAGACTGAAACTCAGTCAGACTTAGGCAAGTTTGCACCTGATCAAACTTTGCTTGCTGCCTAACTAGACCTTACTAATGCTATAAGTTTGCCACAGGGACTTATAGCTATAATGTAACTGCCAGTTCCTGGTGTCAACTGATGAGTAGATTGCATCTGGGCCCAATTAGGACCTGGAATGCTGCACAGGAGAAAGAGGAGTTCCTGCCTTCTCCCTTGTGGTGTTTTTGGATGCTGAAACACTCCAGGAGCCACAGGGAGAGGGGCACTCCTGAGGCTGATCCTGAGCATTCCTAAGGTTGCAGGATACATGCAGAGGAAAAGCTGTGACAGCTGGTGTGATGAAGGGGAAGGACCAAGGAGATGAAATGACCCCCTCCCCTAAGCAGAGTGGCAGTTATTGAAGAGGAAGGACACGAAATTTCAACTCTTCGCTGCTTCTCACTCCAGCCCACAAAGGGGATTCCCATAGCTATTCCTCTGCACCATGGCCCTGGGACTGATCATTCCAGGAGCTGTAAAGTGCAGCAATGTGGAAGAACACAGGTAAATGACACATCCTGCACCCAGACTGGTAAGATAAGTGCCCTGTCGTATAATGTAGAGATAGAATTCTCCCCAACTGATTATCACTAGCAGAGTTCTGTATCTATGGAGAATGTATCATTAATTTGCTAGCTGCCTTGGTGGCCCTTGTGAGAGCAGAAAAGTGGGACATCCATTTTGCGAAATAAATTCTTGTAGCCCTTTCCAAGCAGTCTCCTCCAGGACACATCAAATTGTGTTACATCTATCTCGTGCTGCAAAGCAGGGAGTCTGTAATTAAGACATGCAAATCTTTTGCTTTCCCCAGACATTTCTCTTCCAGAAGACTAACAGGCAATTCTGGATGCAAAAGTCTAAAGACTTCTCTTGAGCTCTGGATTCCATGGCTTAAAATGAGAGTAATCCCTGCTCTGTTGAGGAGAGTGACTTTCCTTTGAGTTAGTGTGTAACAGTTGCATCCTCATGGTTCTTTCATACTGGTGGAGATACCCATAACTTACATGTACCAAGTATTCAGACATGGCACTCAAGTGGAAAGGACTGCATTGAGTAGAGATGTCACCCCATTTGCATTCCATGTGCTTGAAAATATGAGAGTTGGGATATGATAATACTGACCTTCAAATCCAATGGCAAGAATTATGGGACCAAATTCTTTTCTGGCTCAGATTGTCTGTTCCATCCATTGAAAGGATCCACTTCTCCCACCTTCCTGGCCAGGCAGACCTTGGGGGCAAAAGAATGAGTATAGTTTTCTTTGCAAAATGTGCCAGAATCAGCCCCTCTTTTGCTTCCAGCATTGTATGAGAGGGAGAACTGATCCTTCTTGTGCAAATATACCTTTGGAAGGAGTGAATGAAGGCAAGTCTCCAAGCCCATGACTGCAGCTTGCAGAGGGTAGTAAAGTCTTTAAGTATTTGAAAACCTGTGTAACATATCAACCCCAACCCCAATATTGTGGTGAGTGGGAATTCTTTTTTTCTTTCAACGAGATAAAGTAGGTGAGCTGAAATCCAGTCTTTTTGATGGTTTTCTTCTTCTTGAGTGAAAAGAGGAGGGTCTTTCAGCAGCTTTTGTAACCAATGAGAAAGCAATGAATTTGCATAAGGATTGGATTTCAAGTCTTGGATCTGCTTAAGAGAGAGAGAGAGAGGATGCTAACCAGAGCTAATTTTCCACAGGAAGCCCAGGTGGTTTTTGATGTTTCCCAGCATGCTGTGGGCCATTCTCCTTCCACTTGTCTCTCACTGCTCAGGTGTGCAGAGCAGAGGTTTTTTCCTGCAGATTTAAAATCTATTGCCAAGAGTATTATTAACACATATCTTTATATATTTCCAGGTGTCAGCTCTCAGCCTACCCTGACCCAGCTCCCCTCAGAGTCTGTGGCCCTTGGAAAGACAGTGAGACTCTCTGCCCATCTCAGCAGTGGGTATGAGAGCTATTATGTGGAGTGGTATCAGCAGAGAGAGGGGCAGGCACCTCGGCTTCTGCTATACAGTGACAGCAGCAGACAGAGTGGGATCCCAGATCGATTCTCTGGTTCCAAAACAGGCCTAGTTCGCTATTTGACCATCACTGGGGTGCAGCCTGAAGATGAGGCGACATATTACTGTGGTGTAGCTCATAGCAGTACGTAAGCCACAGTGATATGTTTAGAAGGGGAACTGAGATAAAAACCTCTGCTAGGGCAAGGCAAGGATACTTTTACTTTCTCATTCCTCTCTTCTTTCATCACCTATTTTCAGAGCCTCCCTCGGGATAATTGAGGACAGTTGCAGTGCAGTCCTCTGCCTGTGTTCTCAGATGGAAATCACATTGAGCTGAATGGGATTATACTTAGGACTGCAGCCTTGGAGAGGCAAGGAGGCTGTGGATGGACTTCTCTTTTTTTTTAGTAAATACAATTTATTATTGGATATATCACATGTTCATACAATTTAAACAAACCAATACATATCCATTTTTCTTTCTCCCTCTCCCCCCAAACAAGGCTTCCCGCACTGCTCCAACCCCATTAATGTCTCTCTTATTCTATTACAATTACTTCTAAACTTATTTTCTCTTACTAACGGTAACAATTCAAAAGTCTAACTCTCTTCATTTTCTTCTTAATAGCTATCAAAACAAATCAAACCACGTTTAACATCCCAGTTTTTCAACAGGTATTCTTGAAAGTCTTTCCAGTCTTCAAAAAAAGTTTCATCTTCTTCGTTGTTTAGCTTTCTTGTTAATTTGTCCATTTCTGCCATAAACAACGTCTTTTTAATCCATTCCCATGTTTCAGGTACTTTATCTTGTTTCCAACATTGAGCAAAAGTCAGTCTAGCTGCTGTAATCAAGTACCATAATAATGTTCTCTTGGCTACATTTATTTCTTCCATTTTAAGACCTAGCAATAACATCTGTGGGTCTTTCTTAAAAGTACATTTCAGAATTTTTTGTATCTCATTGTGGATCTTAGTCCAATAACATACTGCTTTATCACATGTCCACCACATATGGTAAAAAGACCCTTCATGTTTCTTACATTTCCAACATTTGTTAGACATACTTTCATTTATAATAGCAATTTTTTTAGGCGTCATATACCATCTGTACATCATTTTGTAGCAATTCTCTTTAATATTTACACAAGTTGAAATTTTCATTGAATTTTTCCACAAATATTCCCAAGATGTCATTAATATCTCATTATTAACATTTACCGCCCATTTTATCATTTGCTCTTTTACAATTTCATCCTCAGTGTACCATTTCAATAAAACCTTGTACAGTTTAGAAATCATTTTTTTTCCCTTCTCAAGCCATACAGTTTCAATTTCAGTATTATTTTCTCTAAAACCATGTTCTCTTTTATCGGTCTTAAATAAATCATAAATCTGTCTATACTTCAACCAATCGTATTCAAATTCCACATCAAATCTATCTTTTAACACAAAGTTTTTCCCTTCTAATTTTAAAAGACTTTTATAAGGTAGCCAATCTAACCCTTGATTTCTTGAATATGGGTTAATCACGTCTGCTGGTACTATCCAAAGTGGTCTTTCTTCTGAGAAGAATTTTCTATACCTCATCCAAGTCTCGAACAGTGATCGTCTTATAAAGTGGTGTTTGAAGAATTTGTCTATTTTTACTTTTCCATACCATAAGTATGCATGCCATCCAAACTTGTTATCATGCCCTTCTAAAGTCAATAACTTCTTATTCTCAAGATTAATCCACTGTTCCAACCATGTTAAACAGACGGCATCATAATACAGTCTTAGATTTGGTAATTGTAGACCTCCTCTTTCCTTTGCGTCACATAAAATTTTCATTTTAATCCTTGGCTTTCTTCCTGCCCATACAAATTTGGATAATTCTTTCTGCCACGTATCCAGTACTTTCCTTTGTTTTAATATTGGAATAGTCTGAAATAAGAACATCAAACGCGGTAAGATATTCATTTTCACAGTTGCGATTCTTCCCAGTAATGATAAATTCAAAGTATCCCATTTCTTCATGTCTTGCTGAATCCTGTACCACACCTTTTCATAATTATTTTTAAACAGATCAATATTTTTCATAGTTAATTCAATTCCTAAATATTTAGTCTTTGTAACTACTTCACATTGAATTTTCTCTTGGAGTTCTATTTGTCTTTGCTTCGTCATATTTTTACACATCACTTTGGTTTTACTTTTATTAACGTAAAATCCCGCAACTGATCCAAATTCTTCAATTTTTTCCATCAATTGTGGTATTTTCTCAATTGGATCCTGAATCATAAACATTACATCGTCTGCAAATGCCCTGTATTTATATGCAAAACCTTTCACTGTAAGTCCTTCAATGCTGTTATCTTTTCTTATCGCTGTCAATAATATTTCCAGTATCCAAATAAACAACAATGGGGATAGCGGGCAGCCTTGACGTATTCCCTTTTGGACTTGGAAGAAATCTGTTCTTTCTTTATTTATATTCAAAGCCGCTTTCTGTTCTGAGTAGATTGCCACAATCATGTTTAAAAAAGACTGTCCTATATCCATTTTTTCAATAACTTGCAGCATAAACTCCCAATTTAAATTATCAAAAGCTTTTTCCGCATCTAGGAAGAGGAATCCAACTTCTTTTTCTGGATGTTTGTCATAGTATTCAATTGCATCAATCACCACTCTTAAATTGTCTCTGATTTGTCTATTTGGTAAAAAACCAGCTTGTTCTTCCGCTATAGTATCTTTCAAATATTTTTTCAGTCTTTCCGAAATTATTTTTGCAAATAATTTGTAATCATTATTTAATAGCGATATTGGTCTATAATTCTTTACTTGAGTTAAATCCAAACCTTCTTTGGGTATCAATGAAATATTTGCTTCTTTCCATGAATCTGGGATCCGTTTAGTCTTTCTTATCTCGTTCGACAGAAGTACTAAGATAGGGGTTAGCTCCTCCTTAAATTTCTTGTAAAACTTTGCTGTAAAGCCATCTGGACCTGGAGCTTTGCCCAACTTTGCGTCTTTTATCGCCATTGTCACTTCTTCTTTCGTTACTAAACCATTTAATAACTCTTTAATTTGTTTTCCCAGCTCTGGAACTTCGATAGTCTCCAAATATTTCTTAATTTTCTGTTGATCAATTCCTTTCTTTTTAAACAGTTTGGCGTAGTATTTGAAGAAGACTCTTTTTATGCCTTTCAAGTTCATAACATCCTTTCCATCTTCAGTAATCTTACTTATAAAATTCCTTTCTTTTCTATTTTTCAATTGCCACGTTAGAAATTTTCCTGGTTTATTTGCACCCTCAAATGCTTTTTGCTGTAATTTCTTCAGATTCCAGTATAATTCTCTATTTAGTAGAACATTCAGTTGATCCTGCAGAAAGTGGATCTCTTTAATAATCTTTTTCTTCCCTGGTCTTTTCTTTAATTCCTTTTCTTTTTGTCGAATTTTTTCATGAAGGTCATTTTGTTGTTGCATCTTTTGTTTTTTATCTTTAGAGTTCAGAGAGATAAGCAAGCCTCTCATTACCGCTTTGTATGTGTCCCATACAACTTGTATATCAGTACCTTTGTTTAAATTCAGCTCAAAAAAACTTTTCGTTTCTTTTTTTAAAGTTTCATTAATTAATTTTTGATCCAATAAGTCCTCATTAATTCTCCAATATAATTGTTTGGGTTTTTCTTTAGATATCCAAAGTAAGAGGTTATGATCTGAATTAGTTTTCGGTAAGATTTGTATTTTGTAGGTTTTTTGCGCCATCTCCTCTGACATCCAAATCATATCAATTCTAGAAAAGGAATTATGTCTGTTAGAATAAAACGTATAATCCTTTGTCTTGGGGTTCCACTTCCTCCAAACGTCTTCTAGTTTCTCTTGCTTCATTAGCTGAAAAAAATTTTTTGGCAGCTTTCCAACCGTCTCTCCACTTGCTTTAGATTTTCTGTCCAATACATTGTTCACTGTGCCATTAAAGTCTCCTGCAAGGACCATTTGATCATAATTTAAACAGTCCAACTCTTTAGTCAAATCATTAAAAAAGGTCTCTTTTGCACCATTGGGTGCATATATATTTACAAGCAATGTCTTTTTTCTATTCATCATTATTTCCACGCCAACATATCTTCCTTCTTTGTCTGAGAAGATTTGTTTAGGTTCCAATTCTTTTGTAATGTATATCACTGTTCCTTTTTTCTTATTGATTGCTGAGGAATGAAATTCTTCTCCCAATTTTTTATTAATCAAATATTTATTATCTTGTTTTCTGATATGTGTTTCTTGTAAACAAATTATGTTACATTTTTGTTTCTCTAGCCAATGATTCACTAATCTTCTTTTGTTTGGTGAATTTAGTCCATTTACGTTCCAAGATAAAAATTTGTAATCCATAGTTGTTTTGAATTAAATATCTTTAAAATCATCAAAGTTGTTCTCTTTGAATCTGTACATGTCTCCTTCCGTTTTAAGGGTAAATCTCACCGAATTGTATACAAATGATAATCCATATGGAATCTCCCATCTAAACCTGATACTCATTTCTTTTAATCTATCTGTTAATTTCTTGAATTTCTTTCTGTCTTGTAAGATCGATCTCGGAATTTCTCTCAAAATTATTTTTTTTTTTCCATTAATTTCCAACGGTTGTGTAAATTGCTTCTTGAAAACGTCTTCCTTCATTTTTGTAGTCACAAATTGAACAATCACATCTCTGGGTAATTGCTTTCTCTTGGCATAAGCTGAGTTTACTCTGTAAATCAGGTCAAAGTCTGGATCCAAGTCTCCAACATCTTCCCCTATATAAGTTGTCAGTGTGTTAATTACTAGGGCCCGTAAATCCTGATCTTCCTCCTCTTCTATTCCTCTCAATCTCAAATGATTCTGAGTGGCCCTATATTCCATCATGGACTCCAGTCTTGTGTTTTCTGACAGGGTTCTTTTAACTTTCTGTTCCATTTCTTCTGATTTTGTCACCAGACTTTTAACCTCTTTTTTAACTTCTTCTGTATCTTTTTTTATCCCTGCCACTTCTGTTAGTACCAGTTCTTTCAATTCTTCCATATTTTTTTTCTGTACTTGGACTTGTACTTGTTCTGTTTGCTCCAGTTGTATTTGCAGCTGTTGTTGCAACTGTTGTTGCAGCTGTGATTCTATTTGCTTTCCCAAACTCTGCACCACTTCAGTCATCCGTTTTTCCATCGCTTCCATAGCAGCCTGCCACTCTTTTTTTTCCTTTGCAGTCATTCTTGGACTGGGTGATGAGGCAGCTCTTGGTCTTGGCCTCAAATCCGTCTTGGAAGCGACTTCAGGGCTAATCAATCTTTATATTACCAATCTTCAAGCCAAATCGCCACCTTTGTAACTTCTTCCAGTGCTTTTTCGGCTTAAAAATAACTTTTTAAAATTTAGTCCTCCTCAAAATGGCGGGCGCAATTTCTCTATGATTTTCTGGCTAGAGTAGGCTCCTTCCGAACTTCCTGTTTATCTGTCCGTCACTGTAATCCAACTTCCGGTGATGATGGTGTCACACACTAAAACAACCATCTACTTCCGGCACAGCAACATCGAAAACATCCACTCTAGCCTACTTCCTGTATCATAGAATCACAGTCAGTTTCGTTTCTGCTACGCAAAGTTTAGACTTAGCTGACCACAGGAATGCAAAACAAAGTCACTTTTCAGCCGTTTTCTCTAAAGGAAAGCTTTCTTTTTACTTTAAAATCAAGCGGAATAGTTCATTGAAGCTTTCTACGCTTATCCGTACATTTCAATTTCACGTTCTTCTTTAAACCGGTAAGCAATTGTTCATTTGTTACCTTACTTGTAATCTCGGGGTTTCGCAGTGCTTCTTCTGTAAACGATGTTAATCTTGATGTTAAAGAGGTCGGTAGATGACGAATTTATGCTGAATTCTCAGCCCAGCTGGTATCTGTAGTGCTGATTTGCAACTGCCCTCTTCGCGGAAGGAGATCAAAGTGTAAACAAGCTTCCTCCGAAGCTTATCCACACCGATCTCAACTCCCTCTCAGGCTTGGCTGCTTGCTTGCCACCCCCCCGCCTGGGGAGTGCTGCGCTGGGCCAGGTAGAGCCCAGACTGTCGTCAGATACCGCTGTGCACCCTGCACAAATCGCAAAGTGTGTCAATTCGCCATTTTAACTCCGACCGGAAGCCGACTTCTCCACCAGTAAGCTCCAGTCATGCGCTTAAGCCCAGCAGTGTGCACCCTTCTGCCTTCCTGGCCTTTGATATGGCTCAGCAGGGGTTGTAAACTCACACAATTTCAGATATCAAATTGTAAATTGAGAAAGGGGAGAAATTAAGACTTCTTAAAAATTTATTTAAAGCATTTTTAGCCTTTCGCCCCAGTGGAACTCAAGATATCAATAAAGCATTATAAAAGCGCAAGGAAAACAATGATGACAAAACTCATAAGTATCTATGTATTTTTATTTGGGAATGACTTGCAAAAAGCTGGCATTTAAACACAGGAATGTAAATTCGCACCCTGCAAGACCGTCAGATTTATGAAGAATGCCTCTGATACAATATTGAGCACAGGCTGCTTTGGCTTGCCCATGAAATCCATACAGAACCCCACAGAGGAGGAGGTGGGGGAACAGACTGCTTTGGGCAGCTAAATGGCTTGAGACCAGCCCTGTGCACCCGCTCCTCTGCCTTGGCCTGAAGGGGGAGATGTTGTTCCATCTTCCCCACCTTTCTTAGAATTAAACTATGACAGAACCCTGGCTCAGCCTACACCTGGAAGGGAAGTTGTTCAATGGAAATGTGACTTCCAGTCCCACCTGTATGCTGATGCAGAAGAATAAGCCCCAGCAGTTTTTGGCAGATGTGCACCTCTCCAAGCCTAACCTGCCTCTGTGCTGTTATTCCCATTTCATTCATCCTCCCTCAGTCTGATGCTCCCCACTTCCTGCCGGGCTCAGACCAGCCATGTCATTTCCTGTCCAGTTTTGCTTGCTCTGCATTTTCTGCCTTCCCGTCAATCCAGCTTCTTTGTTCTCTACGCACATACTGATGCCAGCTGACTAGGATAAAAACAATGGCATAAGTGTAACCCCTCTTGGGCTAGCAGTTTTGTGTTTTAGAGCAGTTTGAAAGTAAAGCTGGAATTATTTTTTGAAAAGACATTTTTTGAAAGATACAGATCACGTTCACAGAGCTGAAACACGTGGCTTGTAAACACTCTAACTACTTCTACTGCAGCTGGTTGTGAGACTGGGAGGGCAAGGGGAGAACTGCAGGGACTGCCAGCTGCCTTGAGAGCACAGTGCTCTCCCTCCCTTTCCACAGAGCCTTCACGGGCTGTCCTTGGCCAGGTGCTGTCAGTTCCCTCCATGGCCTGAACAGCTTCCCCTGCCCATTCCCACAGACTCAGTCTCTATTCAAGGGACAGGGCATCTTTCTCCAGGCCTGCTGGCATCCTCACAATGGACTGGAACTGGATAGATTAAGCATTCTTGCTGTTACTCCCAGGGCTCCCCTGCAAAGTCAAGCATTTAATTCCAAGAATGTCTGTTGTAGACCCTGTTGGTGAGAATCTCTGCGGGACACTCTCTTCTCTCTAAACATGGAGGGTCCCTAACTGACTAGAGACAAACAAAGCAGAGTGATCCCCCCCACCCTTTCAGCCTGCAGCTTAATTTCTTCGCATTTCAAAGCTGTTTGCAAGGATTTGTTTTTAAATAAAACTGGAACTATTTTCTGAAGAGTTGGGTTTTTTTGTAAGTTTCCAGAGCTGAAGCCTGTGGCTTGAAAACACATGTGCAACTTTTATCCCAGCCATCTGCGAGACTGAGACAGTAAGACAAACAAGAAGGGGCAGTGCTGCCAAACACTGTGCTGCAAACTGCTTCAACTGCCCATTTCTACAGATGAAGCCTCTATAAAATTGCCAGGACACTTTTCTCCCAGTGTGTTACCATCTCGAAATGGGGTGGGTGCATGTGAACTCCAGGAGAAACTTGGCTGGAGAAAGGAAGAGAGGAACTTCCCCATTGCACATTCCTTCAGAGGGCTGGCGATCGGATGGATTAAGTCTTGTTCCTCTTCGTCCTTGTGTTCCCCTGCAACCTCATCCACCCTCCTATTATTTGTAATGGAATTCCTTTGAGAATTCCCCTACTTAGCCTTCCCCACTGTAAATTTTGTTAGACTATTGCTGGATCTTTCTTCATCCTGCAGAAAGGAAATCTCTCTTGTTTGACCAAAGATCCCTTCACACAGATGGGTTCTCTAGTCAGAGGCTTGGCTGCAGTAGATCAGTTTCTCCAGAGGAGGTGCAGCCTTTTGGAAGAAGCCAGTGGGCGTGGACCTATTTGCATGAGGAGCCCTTCCTCCGATTCTGGGGGATTTAAGGAAGAAAAGAGTGGTCTTCTGCTAGACAACCTCCAGCTTCACTAATTCAGACTCCTTTTGGTTTCCAACCATGGCCTGGACTCTGCTACTCTTCACACTCCTGAGTTATGGCTCAGGTAAGGTGACAGAAAGAAAGTCATGCTGTGTTTCCGTCATGGAATCACAATGTCTGGTGAGCTCAGAAATAGAATCAACCTCATGCTTTGGCCTTTGTTTCTTTCTTGTCAAGGTGTTAGTTCACAGCCAACGCTGACTCAGCCTCTCTCACAGTCTGGCTCTCTTGGACAAACGACAAAATTCTCCTGCACTGTCAGCAGTAACAAGAATCCCTTTGGCTGGCTTCAACAGACACCTGGCCAGGCCCCTCGGTTTCTCTTCTATGGCAGCAGCAGGGGAACTGGGGTCTCCGATCGATTCATCTTGAATGAACTTTACCTTTATAATTAATATCCTAAATTCATTTCTGAAGCAGTTAATGCTTTGTTCAAGTGTCAGTCTGTACAGTTGAAATGTGTCACACACTATGTGATGCTGGCTCTTCTGCCTTTGGCCTGCAGGGAGAGATGTTGGTCCATCTTCTTCATTTTTCTTAGAATTAATTTATTACAAGGCGCCTTTGCCCAACCTGCACCTGTGCAAGAGGAAATTGTTCAGTGGGATTCTATTCCCTTTGGGGGTCTTTCCTGCTCACTCAGGCACAGAGACAAACTCAGTCAGACTTAGGCAAGTTTGCAGCCTAACTAGACCTTATTAACACCATGAATTCGCCACAGGGACTTACAGCTATAATGTACCTGCTAGTTCCTGATGGCAAGTGATGAGTAAATGTGCAGCTGGGCCCAATTAGGACCTAGAATGCTTCACAAGAGAAGGAGGAGTTCCTGCCTTCTCCCCATGCTGTTTTTGCAAGCCAAGGAGAGAGAAGCGCTCTTGAGGTTGATCCTGAGCATTCCTAAGGTTACAGGATCCATGCAGAGGAACAGCAGTGATAGCTGGTGTGATGAAGGAGAAGGACCTTCTACACAATCCACCCCACCAATGCCACAGTGTGAGGGCAGAAAGTGCCTGAGTCATACACGGCTCCAAGAGGTCCCTGGAATCTCTCATGTCTCCATGGTGTCTTGTCTGTACCAAATCATTAAATGTGGGAGAGTAGCCACTGAAACACTGCTGAGTCAGGATGCCACGAAGAACAAGAAGGGAAGAGTTACCCAAGACCAAGGACACCACATTTCAAGTCTTTGCCGCTTCTCACTCCAGCCACTCAACAACAGGATTTCAGCAAAGAAGTGATTTCAACTTTATTTAACAGCAAAACTCCAACTCAGGAACACACACAACAAGAGTGGAGCACAGCTCCCTTTTTAAACTATCCCGGGCTGTCAAAGCCACACCCATAATATGTTAAAGACCAATCATAACACAGGGATAAAGGCCAATCAGGACCGTTCCCTCTTTGCTACATTTTCACACAGTGATTGGATATTTACAATGGCTTCGCAGAAACCAGCCAATGGTAATGCGACAGATGAAGAGCCACATTCAGACTGAAGCTTAACATCAGAATATATAGGATGGATTCACACTTCAGTACATAACACTGGGGGAACCGTGTAGCTATTCTTCCACACAATGACCCTGGGACTGATCTTTCCAGGAGTTGTAAAGAGCTGCAGCAATGCAGAATAACGCAGGGCAATGTTACGTCCTCCACCCAGAGTGATGTGCCGAGTCATATGATGCGGAGACAGAATGCTCCTCAACTAGTTATAACCAGCTGAGTTCTGTCCCTATGGATAATGTCTGCTTTAATTTGTTAGTGGTCTTGGTGGGTCGAAAAGTGGGACATCCATTTTGTAAAATAAATATTTGTAGCTCTTTCCAAGTAGTCTCCTCCGCACATATATATTTTTTCTGGCTGTATGAATGTTTATTTTAAGATTTTATTAGAATTTAATAAAAGTTTACTAAGTGGTAGGTTAGAGTGTCTTTTAGCTGATGCTGGCAGACAAGAAGGAGCTGCGGTGGCTCAAGTGGTTAAGACGCTGAACTGCAGGCTGTGGAAGGTCAGTAGTTCAGCAGTTCGAGACCCGGGTGCCGCATGATGGGGTGAGCTCCTGTCTCTAGTTCCAGCTCCTGCCAACCTAGCAGTTCGAAAGCAAGAAATTGCAAGTAGATAAATAGGTACCACTTTGGTGGGAAGGTAACAGCGTTCCGTGCACCTTGGTGTTTAGTCATGCCGGCCACATGACCACGGAAATGTCTTCGGACAGCGCTGGCTCTTCGGCTTTGAAACGGAGATGAGCACCGCAACCCTAGAGTCGGATTCGACTGGCTTTCGAGCAAGGGAACCTTTACCTTTAGCAGACAAGAAACAACATTCTTTTCTTTTTCTTTTCAAGTTGCTTGGATGAAATAGTTAATCTAGCCATCTGGCGATTTTAACAGGCCTTCTGTGCAGCATTACTGGTAAAGTAGGGGATATGTTTTTTCAATAGACATATTCGCTTGGCTTTTTACTCACAGTATAGAGTTCATGGTTTTAGTTGTTTGGGGTAAAACTCTGCAGTGTCTGGGTCAACATGGGCTTTAGTTTCATATCTGAAAACAACATCTTTTTGGGGGATATGAAGAATCCTTGGGTATTATTAATAAGGTTAGGTTATAACAACCTTAGTTAGATACTTGGCCCTCCCCTTGGCTGTCCTTGCGGGGAGATACAGGAAGATACCTTTCAACCTGAGACTTTAGGGAATTTCACATTACCGAGACGGTTTGAAGCCGTTTCTGATTTGTCTTGAAGTAAACCGGTACAGGGCTGCCATTTCACACATGGCTTTCCCTGACCGGAAAGGAGCCGAATCAGAACGGTTTGGCAATTCAGATTGCACCGTTTTGTTTTCCCGCTGGTTCCCGCCACGCCTTTTTAAAAAAAAATGTTCGCTTTAGAGCTCTATAGCGCTATAGTGCTATAAAAACAACACTGCAGGCATTCCAATGGGGTTGCTATGATGCTATTGTGCTATAATGCTATAGCGCTCTAAAGCGAACGTTCAAAAAAAAAAAAAAAGCCAGAGATCGCCCGCGCGGGCGAAAAAAGGTGGGAAAAAAGCGTATCGGATCCGGGAGAAGAAACTGACGACTACTTGGAAGCGGTTGACAGGTAAAACGCTTCAGCCCCGTTTCCTGAACGGGACAGAAGCGATTCTGTGTGAAATTACAAATATATTCCGGTAGGGAACCGGTTCTAAAACGGTTCTGTCTGAAATGCCAGACCAGAAACCGTTTGGGAACCGTTCCTCTTCCGGATTATATCATCTGTCTGAAATTCCCTCTTGTCAACGTGATCTTGGAGAAGTTGAAACTATTGAACATATACTTCTCAGGTGCTCATGGTACAAGTTGGTTTGAGCCAAATATATCTTCCCTCTGGTAAAGGAAATGACTGGCTTGATGGACTCTGATGGCATAGAGTACAACCTCCAAAGCAGCTGTTGTCTCCAGGGAAGCTGATCTCTGTCGTCTGGAGATCACTTATAATCTGGGAGGTCTCCAGGCCCTAACTGGAGGAGGGCAACCCTACATGCACAAACATATAGCCCCACGGACAAAAACAAATACATTTCTTAATTTTTTAAAAAATAAAGGGGGAACACTGGAATGCTGCTTCCATGTCATAGTTGGTAAACTTTTCATGAAAAAATATATATCACATTTTCAGGGTGGGGACAGTCAGGCATGAATTAGCCTTTGAGAAAGCTTTCCCCTCCTTTCCCGGGATCTTCAAGTGGCAGGCAGTGGTGTGCTTGGTGTGTGGGGCTTGCGTTATTGATCCATAATTGGCTGAAACTTGAGAGGGACGAACATCTAGCAAAGACATGATCTTATACTGAATCAAAGACTACTGGTCCATTACAGTCTGTACTGTGTACTCAGCCTGGCAGCAGCTGTCCAGGGTCTCAGGCAGAGGGTCTTTCACATCACCTGCTTCTTGGCCCTTTTCACTAGAGGTGCTGGGGACTGAACCTGGGACCTCCCCCATGCCAAGCAGGTGCTCCACCACTCAGCCAGGCCTCCCCTCCCCTCGACCAATGACCAGGAAGCCAATTTGCATCTACTCTTCCTGCAAGAGGTTTAAAGAGGCTTGGAGGTCCTGTTGCTCAAGGAGCCAATTTCCCCCAGGCTAGGTGGCTGGAAATCCTAGAAGTTTTTTTGTCATCTTCTGGGTGTGGAACAGTGGTCCCTGGGTCTGTTCGTGTGTGGGGAGGTATTTTTGAATTTCCTGCATTGTGCAGGTGATTGGACTAGATGACCCTGGAGGCCCCTTCCAACTCTATGATTTTATGATTCTAAGCATTTTGATCAAGATCCTGAAATATAGGCTTACATCTAATATGTGTACTATAGAAAAAATATTATGGGAAGGATTCCACTGTGCTCCTAGATTTCCTTTTAAAAAAAATAAATTGAACACTAATCTTGGACTGACAAATACCAAATGTACAAGTTCTGAGATACCAAATTGTAACCTGGAAATGGCCCAAAAACAAATCTAGGGAAACCGTCTGCAGCACACATAGGTGTGCGTACACACATGCACAATGACATGCATTCAGATTTGCACAATGAATGACCTTTACATTTATAATAAATATTTTAAATTCGTTTCTGAAGCCGTAAATGCTTTGTTCTGCTGTCAGCTTGTGATGCTTGCTTTTCTGCCTTTGGCCTGCAGGGGGAGATGTTGGTCCACATTCATCACATTTGTTAGAATTAATTTATTACAAGGAGCCTTTGCCCAACCTCCACCTGTGCAGCAGGAAATTGTTCTCTTTTCAGGTCTTTCCTGATCACTCAGGCACAGAGACTGAAACTCAATCAGTCCTAGGCAAGTTTGCACCTGATCAAACTTTGCTTGCAAGTAGACCTTACTAATGCCATGAGCTTGCCACAGGGACTTAAAGCTATAGTGTAATTGCTAGTTTCTGGTGACAACTGATGAGTAAATTGCAGCTGGGCCCAATTAGGACCTGAAATGCTGCACAGAAGGAGGAGTTCCTGCCTTCTCCCCTGTGGTGTTTTTGGAAGCTGAAACACCCCAGGAGCCACAGGGAGAGGGGCACTCCTGAGGTTGATTCTGAGCATTCCTAAGGTAGCAAGATCCATGTAGAGGAACAGCCATTACAGCTGGAGTGCTGAAGGGGAGGATCCCCTAAGCAGACCTGCAGTTACTGAAGAGGAAGGGCATGATATCCAACTCTTTGCTGCTTCTCACTCCAGCCCACTCCAGGGGATCCATGGAGCTATTCCTCCACATCATGACCCAGGGACTGATCTTTCCAGGAGTCGTAAAGAGCTGCAGCAATGTGGAAGAACACAGGGAAATGACACATAAGTGCCCAGTCTTATGATGCAGAGACAGAATTCTCAACTGATTATCAGCAGCAGAGTTCTGTCTCTACGGAGAATGTATGCTTCCATTTGTTAGCTGCCTTGTGAGAGCAGATAGGTGGGACATCCTTTTTGCAAAATAAATTCTTGTAGCTCTTTCCAAGTATTCTTCTTCAGGACACATCAAATTGTGTTACATCCTCCCCATTCTGCAAAGCAGGGAGTCTAAAGCTAACAAATAAAAATCTTCAGCTTTCCCCAACCATTTCTCATCCTGAAGACCAACAGGCAATTCTGGATGCAAAAGTCTAGAGACTTCTCTTGAGTTCCAGATTCCTTGGCTTAAAATGAGAGTAATTCCTGTTCTGCTGAGGAGAGTGGCTTTCCTATGAATTAGTGTGCAATAGTTGCATCCTCATGATTGCTTCATACTGGTGGATACCCATAACTTATATGTACTGAGTCTTCAGGCATGACATTCAAGTGGAAAGGACTGCATTGAGTAGAGATGTCACCCCATTTACATTCTGCATGCTTGAAAATATGCAGGGCTGGCTCCAGGTGTTTGGGCGCCCTAGGCAGGACAGCCTGGGGCGCCCCCACTGGGGATGCCAACCTCCCGGTGGGGCCTGGAGACCGGCGGGCGGCGGCGGAGCACTGGCTTTCCTGGAGGCTCCGCGGCTGCGGGACCCCCAGGAAAGCCGGGAAGGGGGCGGGGGTCTAGCCGCCGCCCTGTCCCTCCCAACGCCGGCTTTGCTGGGGGCTCTGCGGCTGCGGGGTCCCCAGGAAAGCCGGGAAGGGGGCGGTGGGTCTAGCCTCCGTCCCCTCCCTCCCAGTGCTGGCTTTCCTGGGGGCTCCGCGGCTGCGGGACCCCCAGGAAAGCTGGGAAGGGTGCGGGGGTCTAGCCTCTGCACCCCCCTCCCAGCGTTGGCTTTCCTGGGGGCTCCGCGGCTGCGGGACCCCCAGGAAAGCTGGGAAGGGGGTGGGGGTCTAGCGGCAGTGGGGGGCCACTTTTCGGGGGGGGAGTGGGGCGCCATTTGATACCCCTGAGGTCAGCGAGCCCTAGGCAAGCACCTAGTTCACCCAATGGGCGATCGGGCCATGAAAATACGAGGATTGGGATATGATAATGCTGACCTTCAAATCCAAAGGCAAGAATTACAGGACCAAATTCTTGCCTGGCTCAGATTGTCTGTCCCAGCCATTGAAAGGCTCCTCTTCTGCCTTCTTCCTGGCCAGGCAAACCTTGGGGACCAAAGAATACTGCTATAATTTTCCTTGCAAAATGTCCCAGAATCAACCCCTCTTTTGCTTCCAGCATTGTATGAGAGGGAGAACTGATCCTTCTTGTGCAAATGTACCTTTCTAATATTTTTGGAAGCACAGAATGACTGCAGTCTCCAGGCCCATGACTGCAGATTGCAGAGGGTGGTAAAGTATTTAGGTATTTGAAAACCTGTGTAACATTCCAACTCGAACATTGTGCTGAGCACAAATACATTTAATTCATTTTTTCTTTGAACACGATGAAGTAAGTGATCTGTAATCCAGGTTTTTTTTTAATGATTTTCTTCTTCTGGAGCAAAAAGGGAACAGTTTTTCAGCAGCTTTTGTAACCAATGAGCACACAGTGAATTTGCATAAAGGATGGATCTCAAGTCCTGGATCTGCTTAAGAAAGAGAGGGTGCTAACCAGAGTTACTTTTCCACAGGAAGCCCAAGTGCTGTTGATGTTTGTCAGCATGCTGTGGGCCATTCTTCTTCCACTTCTCTCATTACTCAGGTGTGCAGATCAGGTTTTTGACTACAGATTTAACATCTATAGCCAAGAGTATTATTAACACCTATTTTTATCTCTCCAGGTGTCAGCTCTCAGCCTACCCTGACCCAGCTCCCCTCAGAGTCTGTGGCCCTTGGAAAGACAGTGAGACTCTCTGCACGTCTAAGCAGTGGGTATGAGAACTATTATGTGGCGTGGTATCAGCAGAGAGAGGGGCAGGCACCTCGGCTTCTGGTGTACGGTGACAGCAGCAGACAGAGTGGGATCCCAGATCGATTCTCTGGTTCCAAATCAGGACTTGATCGCTATTTGACCATCACTGGGGTGCAGCCAGAAGATGAGGCAACATATTACTGTGGTGTATCTCATGGCAGTGGCAGTAGCTTTGTGTAACCCACGGTGATAGATTTAGAAGGGGAACTGAGACAAAAAGCTCTGCCAGGGGAAGGAAGAAAAGGTTTTACTTTCTCATCCCTCTCTCTTCTTTCATCACCTATTTTTAGAGCCTCTCTGGGGCAACTGAGAACAATTTCAGTGCAATCCTTTGCTTGCATTTTCTCATGCAAATCCCATTGAATTGAATGGGATTATATTTAGAATTACAGCCTTGGAGAGGCAACAAAACTGCAGATGGACTTCTCCACCTGTAAACTCCAACCACGCACTTAAGCCCAGAAGTTCACACACTTCTGCTTCCTTGGCCTTTGCAATGCCTCAGCAAGGGTTCTAATGCTGTCAGGTTACTGTGTGGTCAGAGGCTGCAAAAAGCTGCCACCTTAATTCCAGAATAATTTTGGGAGGGGTTTCTATATCAGAAGAGGACAACACATGCAAATCCTGGAGAAGGGGACTTGGATCTCTGGCACACATGTGGGTCGTAAAAGACTCCCTGCTCTTGTATAAACCAGCCAAGAAGACATCATAAGAAGAGCCTTGCTGGATCAGACCAAAGGCCCATCACGTCCAGCACTCAATTCACCCAGCAGCAAAACAGCTGCCTCTAGGAGTCCCACAAGCACCCCCCTGCCCATGCTCCACAGCGACTGGTAGAAAGATGCATACTTCCTGTGGTCCTACAGGGAGCATATATCCATCATGGTTGCTAGCCCTTGTGACTAGTAGCTACTGACAGCCCCATCCTTCATGAATTTATCCTTTCCCCTTTAAAGTCTTCCAAGTTGGTGGCCATCACCCCATCCTGGAGCAAGCGCAGTCCACTATATAACTGTGTGACCAAGTTCTTCCTTTTGTCTGTGTTGAGTCCTCCATCCTTCAACTTCAGTGGATGACTCCGGGTTCCACTGTTCTGAGAGAGGAAGAAAAGTATAACTTTATAGACCCCTATCATGTCTCCCCTCGCTCTCCCCCCAAGCTAAACAGCCATAGGTGTTTTAACTGATCCACGCAGGGCAGTTGATTTAGTCCTCTGATCATTTTGACTGCTCTTTTCTGCACGTTTTCAAGCTCTGGTTGTGGTGGAAAGTGCTGTCCAGTCACAGCCGACATAGGGTGACCCCATGGGGTTTTCAAGGCAGAGAGATGCTCAGAGTTGGTTTGCCCTTGCCTGCCTCTGCATCACAACCCTGGTATTCCTCGGAGGTCTCCGATCTAAATACCTTCCAGGGCTGAACTTGCTTAGCTTCAGAGATCTGATTATGAGATCAAGCTAGTCTGGGCTATCCAGGTCAGGGCTTTCAAGCTCTACAATGTTCCTTGAATTTTGGGGGCAGGGTTTGGGGAGGGAGCTCAGCAGGGATGTGACGGCATAGAGTGCAACCTTCAAAGCGGCCGTCTTCTCCAGGGGAGCTGAAGATCACTTGTAATCCAGGAGATCTCCAGGCCCTGTCTAGAGGTTGGCAACCCTACATGCACAAAAATATAGACCCAGAGATAAAAACAAAGATTTTATTTATTTTTTTCAATAAAGGGGGAACACTGGAATGCTGCTTCCATGTCACAGTTGGTAAGCTTTCAATGAAAAAAAAATCACACTTTCAGGGTGGGGACGGTCAGGCATAAAAGGAGCCTGAGAGAGAGCTTTCCTCTCCTCTCCTGGGATCCTCAAGTGGCAGGTGGTGTGGTGTGCTTGGTGTGTGGGGTTTTCATATTGTTATTGATCCATAATTGGCTGAAAGTGAAGAGGGACAGACATCCAGCAGAGACATGAAACAATTTTATACTGAATCACAGACCACTGGTCCATTACAATCAGTACTGTGTCCTTGGCCGGGCAGCGGCTGTCCAGGGTCTCAGGCAGAGGGTCTTTCACATCACCTGCTTCTTGGCCCTTTTCACTAGAGGTGCTGGGGACTGAACCTGGGACCTCCCCCATGCCAAGCAGGTGCTCCACCACTCAGCCAGGCCTCCCCTCCCCTCGACCAATGACCAGGAAGCCAATTTGCATCTACTCTTCCTGCAAGAGGTTTAAAGAGGCCTGGAGGACCTGTTGCTCAAGGAGCCAAGCCCCTCTGGAGTTAACAACATGGCCCGGCTTCTGCTGTTCCTCCTGCTCTTTATCTGTTGCCCTGGTAAACTCCCATTTACAGTTATTGGCACTGCTGCAGTTTGGAATCCTGTGCACAAGCTCAGAAGCACAACTCCTGTTAGTGATCATTAAGTGGGTGAAGAGGCCCTAGTATTTCATGCATGTCTTTTGTTTCTCCCAGGTTCCCTTGCCCAGTTCTCGCTGCTTCAGCCACCTGCAATTTCAGTGTCTCCTGGTGGCACCGTGAAGCTCTCCTGCAATCGTTCTGATGGTGGCACATTGTTAGCTGTTCTTTGGTATCAGCAAAGAGGTGGAGAAAGCCCCAGATATCTGCTGGGCTCTGCTGCAGGCTCCCTTGAGCATTGGGGTTCTGCAGTCCCTGACCGTTTCTCTGGCTCCATGGATTCCTCCAATACAACTGGCTCCTTAACCATCACCAGTGTTCAAGCAGAAGATGAGGTTGACTATTACTGTCTCACAGCAGCCCCTGGTGCTCCCACTGTGACACATTCAGATAAGGAAGCCAGACAGAAATTGGCTTGCTGGGTCTGTAGCTTGCCCAAGTTCCTTGAGCGTGACTCTGTCATGAGTCTAGTGCTGCACCTGCCATGCCCTCCAATATGACTGCTGTGCATTTCCCAGGCACTAGATCAGTCGTACTGATTCAACTGTCCTCTCAGTCTCCGATCCTTGGAATCTTTTCTGCTGTTGCCCAGGCAGCGGAATATTAAATCAATTCGGTGGCTCAGGAACTCCAGCTGAGTATTTATATATTAGTAATACCTGGCCAGAAGATGAAGATTCATATCATTTTACTACAAACTGAGGTCCCTTTAGTACCTTTGTCTAGCGTTGCCAGCCACAGTTCCCCACCTCCTTCTCCAAGGCAGGAGTATCAGTTTCCCAGCATCAAGCTGACCCATACATACAATCCAATCTCATGGTGCCCCAAGGTAGTATGAGATCATTGCGATTACACTCCGAGAGCCTCCTGAAATCTATCATTGTCTCAGGGAGGTCCATTCTATTAAAAGTTTTGAATGAGCTCAGAATGACATTGAACCAGGGTGCAGTGAGAAGGAAGGTGGGGGCTGAAGTGAACAAGGCGTAGAACAAATGGTGGAGGTGTGCTAAACAGGGGAAGCAGCATGGCTGATTTCACATGAAAGCAAAGGAGTTTTGGTTCTCTCTTGTAGCCAAAGATCTCAGATCCTTCCTTATCCCGGATCCCTTATGTCTTCCAGTGTCTTTTTTCCAGAAGACTCCTGCCTCTGAACGCTGATTTTTTTATTTTAGTACAGTTAGCCATTATTAGAGCTCTCTCTTTATTTGTCTGTTGTTTTTAAGGCAAGAGATGTTTCAGAGGTGGTTTGTCATTGCCTGCCCCTGCATCACACCTCTGATATTCCTTGGAATTCACCCTTCCAAATACTAGCCACGACCGCCCTGCTTAGCTTCCAAGGTCTGATGAGATTGGGCTAGCCTTAGTTATCCAGGTCAGGGCAGGGACCAAACTACACATTATGGATGTCTCTGTGTCACCTGCAAGGATTTTCAGATGCCATTTTGTAAGTTTTCCACTGGGAACACACCTCCAAGGCTCAATTTGGATGAGATTATGGCACATAGGAGGAGAAGCTGAAGACCTCCCCCCACCATTTTTTCAGATCAGAAATGGATTAGGGGAGCTGCACTTTCCCCTGCTGGGTACTGCATATGAAGTTCATTGGTCTGCCTACCATTCACACTCCTCTGCTGCTCACTCCTAGTTCTTTCTATTGGGTTGTTCAGGAGAGTAAGCAGCTAATAGGAGGGCTGGTGTTCCTCCCTTGTGGTTCATGCTGGAGGAGAAGGAGTCACTGAATCATCTGCTTGCATCTCAGGTGGAGGGAGGGTCTAGAAAAGAATATAGTTACTAGTAGAGGGATCACTGAGATGATTTGTGGGTTGATGTAAAAATTTGCACAGCTGGATTTGGACCTCAGATCTCCAGTTGTTTATTCCTACTCTATTGCAACAGATTCATCTGCCGGGCCTGCATCACTGAGAATTTTAATTAATTTGATTTATTTCTGAGTATGGAAATTGTATTCACTTTGATTTTTAAAAAGCTTGTTACTCAGAAGCACGAAGTGGGAGGTATCAGCAGCAGCCAATCAAGTGGGCCTATATTTGCATAAAGGGTGTGAATTCTTCTACATTCCTGATATATAATATTGAGCAGGAAAGTTCTGGCCAATTATCTTTCAGGGCCTCTGACTTGATCTGCATTCCCTAAGATGGCCTGGGCTCTTCTTCTCTTCTCATTGCTCACTTCGTCTTCTTCAGGTGGGGAGGGGGCAAAAACACTTCCCTATATTTATAAAAAATGCATATTTAATTTTGAAATGCTAAACACTTATTTTTTTCCCACTGGTTATTCAGGATCCTGTTTTTAATACACTATATTACAGGACTACTGTTATTTAACCCACCTTCTGGAGTGCATTTAATGCTGTATAAAACATTGCATAAATTGGTGCCAGAAGAACCCACTGATTCACATCTTTCTTCCAGGTGCAAATTCGCAGCCTGTCCTGACTCAGCCACCTTCAGCGTCAGCGTCCCTTGGGAATACCGTGAAGCTCACCTGCACTTTGAGCAGTTCGCACAGCAGCTACCTTGTGGTGTGGTATCAACGGAGGGCAGGAAAGGCTCCTCGATTCATCTGGCTTGGTGACAGCACCCGGGGGGACGGGGTCCCAGACCGATTCACCGGCTCCAAGTCTGGTGGCATTCGTTATTTGACCATCGCTGGCATCCAGGCTGAAGATGAAGCTGATTATTACTGTGGTGCAGAGTATAGCATTGATGGTGTCTACGGTTACCCACAGTGACACATTTACAAGGGGAACTGAGACAAAAACCTTTCCCATTCCCATTCTGGGCCCTGGGTTCAGCAGGTGCAAAGAAAACTGCAACAAAGAAA
Source organism: Gekko gecko (assembly GCA_029375565.1). Classification (NCBI taxonomy): domain Eukaryota; kingdom Metazoa; phylum Chordata; class Lepidosauria; order Squamata; family Gekkonidae; genus Gekko; species Gekko gecko. The sequence goes on from JAPDNY010000403.1 coordinate 31,880, forward strand.
ACTGATCGCTTTGAACTGAGACCAACCTTAGGATCAGACCTCTTCAGAAAAATCACATGACATTTCCATTTATTCTCTTCTGTCTGCACTTCAGCATCAATACAAAATAGAACTGTCTGCCATTTCATTTACACCATCAGTGGACAGAGCCAAGCAATGTGATTATCCAACCAACAGAAAGCAAGATCTATTAACTCCCATTGGCTGGAGGAACTAGTCCAAAACATTCCTAGAGACACCAGTCCAAAATGTTCCTAACCTCCTGATTTAGGAGATTGTTTCAAACATTTGGTTACATATCTGATTCTCAACAGCTGAAAAGCAGCATATACCTCTAAATGCAAGGGATCTTATAGAACAGAAGTAGAGTGAGACGAGGTCATTCACTAGAGGCGAGGATTCTTCCTTGACTTTGATCCTTGGCTTGTTGGGTACACCTTCGGTGCTTGGCTACTGTGTCCTGTTGGTCAGGCGCCCATGATCCATGCCTTGGTACTGGTGAGGTCATAAGCCTGGCTTCCTCTCTTCCTGCCATGTGGCGGTGATTTTATGTCAATCTTTTCACATGCTTGCAGTTCAGTGGGTCTCATATCGCCACCTGAGATTTGAAGTTGGCTCACAGATCTGGAAAGGCTGAAGACTAGTGCTCTAAACTGGGTTGAAAGGATCTAAGGTTTTAGTTGTCAATAGTAGCACTTTGAAAAACAGACAGTGAGACACTGGAGATCTTGCAGCACAGGGATAGTAGGCTAATGCTCTTCATGCACTTGCTGCAGCTTTTTGGAAAAATTGACGTTTCTGTATAGTTTTGAATGGAATGTGGAGGGCACATCTAAGCAATCAAAGCATGACGTGGTCAGACAAAGGACAACTTTGGGGAGTTCATTCCTCAACAAGAGGAGGCAAGGCTGGCATGCCAAATGAAGTCAGTAGCAAGCACTTTGAGCCATAGAATTTACTTTGGCCAGTCTAAGAGAATCCTCAAGCTGCAGACACAATCCTTTAGGGGGAACGAAACCCACCCAACAGAGGCTGACCAATAACACCACTGGGAAGGGATGCTGGGAATTTCTCCACGAACTTATTTGACAGTTGATCTTTTTTTTTTTTTAAAGAAAATTTATTAACAGGATACAATAACATGTTCCATATTCAACAACCAATACTTATCATATCCTTTTCTAAATTTTTTTATCCCCCCTCCCCTGGCTTCCAACGATGCTCCACCCCCATTAACATTTCTATCAATATTCACTTACATTCAATTCATTTTCAATATTCAATACATAATTTCCAATATTTTCCTTTTCTATATTTCACAATTAGGTAACCTTTCTATTACAATCCCTTTTCTTACAATACCTCTATTATTAATAACTATCAAAACATAGCAATCTGTTTTTCACATCCCAGTTAAGTTCTAAATAGTCTTTAAAATCTTTCCAATCTGCTAAAAATTCTTTGTCTTCTTTTCCATGAAGTTTTCTTGTCAGCTTGTCCATTTCAATCATAAAAATCATTTTTTTTATCCATTCCCATTTGTCGGGTACCTGCTCCTGCTTCCAAAACTGAGCATAAGTCATTCTTGCAGTTGAAATTAAGTACCATAACAAAGTTCTCTTTGCCATTTTGACTTCTTCTAATTTAAGTCCTAAAAGTAAGATTTCTGACTCTTTTTTCAAAGTACATTTCAGAATTTTCTGAATTTCATTATGAATCTCAGTCCAAAAAGCACTTGCTTTTTTCACATGTCCACCACATATGGTAAAACGAGCCCTATTTTTTCTTACATTTCCAACATTTGTTAGACACATTCTCATTTATATTAGCAATATTTTTTGCTGTAAGGGAAGCTCAGTCTTCTCTCCTTTCATTAACTATTTCTGTAGCTCGATCAAGATCCTGAAATAAAGGCTTGCATCTAATACGTGTGCTATAAAAAAATAGTATGGGAGGGATTCCACTGTACTTTTAGATTCCCGCTCCCCCCCAAAAAAACTTGAACACTAACCTTGGACTGACAAATACCAAATTTATAAGTTTTTGGATATCAAATTGTAATCTGGATATGGCCCAAAAACAAATCTAGGGAAACTGCCTGCAGCACACATAACACACACACACATACACATAGAGTGATATGCAGTCAGATTTGCATCTTGAATGACCTTTACATTTGTAATAAATATCGTAAATCCATTTCTGATGCGGTCAATGCTTTGTTCAGCTGTCAGTCTGTACTGTTGAAATGCATCACAAAATATGTGATGCTGGCTGTTCTGCCTTTGGCCAGTAGGGGGGGGATGGTGGGCCATCTTCTTCACATTTGCTAGACATTTTATTACAAGGTGCCTTTGCCCAACCTGCACCACGCAACAGGAAATTGTAAAATGGAATTGTGTCTTCTTTGGGGGTGTTTCCTGCTCACTCAGGCACAGAGACTGAAACTCAGTCAGTCTTAGGCATGGTTACATCTGATGAAACTTTGCTTGCAGCCTAACTAGACCTTACTAATGCCATGAGTTTGCCACAGGGACTTACAGCTATAGTGTAACTGCTAGTTCCTGGGGGCAACTGGTGAGTAAATGTGCAGCTTGGCCCAACTGGGACCTGGAATGTTACAGAGAAGAAGGGGAAACACCCCAGCAGCCATGGGGAGAGGAGCACTCCTGAGCATACCTAAGGTTTCAGGATCCATGCAGAAGAACAACCATGACAGCTGGGGCGACGAAGGGAGAGGACCAAGGAGATTATATGGCCCCCACCCCTAAGCAGAGTGGCAATTACTGAAGAGGAAGGACATGACATTTCAACTCTTTGCCACTTCTCACTCCAGCCCGCCCTGGGGGAATCACCTCCTCTGTTTACTTCCAGCATTGTATGAAAGGGAGACTGGATCTTTCTTGTTAAAATATACTTCACTATTATTCTTGGAAGGACAGAATGAAGGTAGTCTCCATGCCCATGGTCAGAAATGGCAGTGGGTGGTAAAGTATTAAAGTATTTGAATACCCTGGTAACGTACCAACCCCATCATTGTGCTGAGCGGGAATACATTTAATTCTTTTTTTAAAAAAAATGAGATGAAGTAAATGATCTCAAATCCAGTCTTTCTGATTGTTTTCTTCATCTGGAGCAAACAGGGGAGGGACTTCCAGCAGTTTTTGTAACCAATGAGCAAGCAGCAAATTTGCATAAGGGTTGGATCTGAAGTCCTGGATCTACTTAAAAAAAGAAAGAAAGAAAGAGAGGATGCTAAGCAGAGCTACTTTTCCACAGGAAGCCCAAGTGCTGTCGATGCTTCCCAGCATGCTGTGGGCCATTCTCCTTCCACTTCTCTCTCACTGCTCAGGTGTGCAGAGAAGAGTCCCCCCAGATTAAAAATCTAAAGCCAAGACTACTATTAACACCTATCTTTCTATCTCTCCAGGTGTCAGCTCTCAGCCTACCCTGACCCAGCTCCCCTCAGAGTCTGTGGCCCTTGGAAAGACAGTGAGACTCTCTGCCCATTTGAGCAGTGGGTATGAGGGCTACGTTGTGGCGTGGTATCAGCAGAGAGAGGGGCAGGCACCTCGGCTTCTGCTGTACAGTGACAGCAGCAGACAGAGTGGGATCCCAGATCGATTCTCTGGTTCCAGATCAGGTGCTAATCGCTATTTGACCATCACTGGGGTGCAGGCAGAAGATGAAGCGACATATTACTGTGGTGTATCACATGGCAGTGGCAGTGGCATTGTGTAACCCACAGTGATAGATTTAGAAGGGGAACTGAGACAAAAACCTCTGCTAAGGGAAGGAAGGGATATGTTTACTTTCTCAGCCCTTCCTCTTCTTTCATCACCTATTTTCAGGGTTAACTAAGGACAGTTTCTGTGCAACTCTTTGCATATGTTCTCAGACACAAATCCCATTGAGTTCAATGGGCCTTCTTATTTAGGATTACAACCTTGGAGAGGCAAAGAACTTGCAGATGGACTTCTTGACTTGCAAGCTCCAAACATGTGCTCAAGCCCAGCAGTTGGCACACTTCAGTTTCTGTAGCCTTTGAAATGCCTCCGCAGGGGTTCTAATGCTGTGAGGTTCCTGTGTAGTCAGAGGCTGCAACCAGCTGCTTCTTTATTCCAGAATCATTTTGGGAGGGGTTTCTGGATCAGAAGGGGACAAGACATGTAAACCTGGGGGAAGGAGGCTTGGTTCTCTGACACACACATGGATTGTAAAGGATTCTGTGCTCCTGTATAAACCAGTCAAGACAAAATTATAAGAAGAGCCTTGCTGGGTCAGACCAAAGGCCCATCATATCCAGCACTCTGTTCACACCGTGCCTAATCAGCTCCTCCAGGAAGCCCACAACCAGGATGACTACTGAAATAGCATCCTCCTGTCTGGGCTCTACAGTAGGGGATACAAAGATGCATACTGCCTGTGGTCCTGGAGGGAGTAGATATCCCTCATGGGTAGTAGCCCTTGTGACTAGTAGCTACTGATAGCCCCATCCTCCATGAGTTTGTCCACTCCCCTTTAAAGTCTTCCAAGCTGGTGACCATCACCCCATCCTGGATCAACTTAGTCCACAATTTAACTGTGTGAAGAAGTACTTTCTTTTGTCCCTCTCCCTTTTGTCCCCTTTTGTTCTCCACCCTTCAGCTTCTGTGGATGACCCTGGTCTATGATAGAGGAAGAAGACCCTCTCCCTGCCCACACTCAACTCATCGTGCATAATTTTATAGATCTCTGTCATGTCTCCCCTAGGTCTCTTTTTTCCATAAGCTGAACAGCCATAAGTGTTTTAACCAATACTCATAGGGCAGTTGCTCTAGCCTGCTGATAATTTTAGTTGCTCTTTTCTGCACCTTTTCTAGCTCTGGTTTTGATAGAAAGTGCCTTCAAGTCACAGCTAACTTATGTCTACCCTGTAGAGCAGGGGTGTCCAAAGTTTTTTTTGGTGAGGGCCAAATACAGAAAAATAAGCAAAGGCCCGGGCCACACACAAGAGGTGACATATTGAATCTGCAGGTGAAAGTTGGAAAAAGGTGTGTGGGGGTTAAAGGATACAGGGTTTCAACCTTGCGCAGAAGTCAGACTCTGGAAGATTTTTTCCCCCTTTGAATCTAATCCTGTGGGTCTGCAGGGACCCCTCCTCATCTCTTCACCCCTTTCCCCACCTTGAAGTGCACAATCCTAAACATAACATAGTAAAGGTAAATGTTTCCCTTGCTGGAAAGCCAGCCAAATCCGACTCTAGGGATGCAGTGCCCATCTCGTGGCCGGCATGACTGGAGGCCGAGGCGCACAGGAAGCTGTTACCTTCCCATTGAAGTGGTACCTATTTATGTATTTGCAATTTCTTGCTTTCGAACTGCTAGGTTGGCAGGACTCCCTCATGCAGCACTAAGATCTGGAACCGCCGACCTAACGATCGGCATTCAGCGTCTTAACCACATAACATATCCCCGAGGTAATTCATAAATAAGGTCAATGGAGCTTACTCGCTAGTAAGTGTTTTTACGATTGCAGCCTTGCAGTATCTCCCCCACACACACACCTGAGGGGGGCCACCTGGCCTGGAGCCTGGCTTCCCCGCCTTCGAGGAAAATAGAACAGAAGTCATGAGCCTGCTGGAGGTTTTTTTTTTCTTTTCCTGAGGAAGCAGCCAAACAAACACCGTTTATTGATTACAAAAGGAAGGGAATCGCCCGCCGCAGGGACCTGCCCAAAAGCACGGGTCGTGGAGGGAAACCGGGGAGGCGGCCGAAGTACTCGGGGAGGCTAGCACCAGAAGGAAAGCCAGAGTCCGGCGGCGGCGCGGGGGAAACGCAGCGTGGAGCCCTCGGCGGCTCGGTTGGGAAGCCCCACAAGTCCAAGTGCTGCAGGGAAGGGGAACCCGAAGGCGCGCATCCAGGGAGGGAGGGAGGGGCGCCCAGCCCAAAGTCACCTGCCCCGCCGCGCACGTCTCCCACCAGTTCGTGGAGCCGAGCCTGCGCCTTGGGGAGTCCGGGGGAGGGAGGGGCGGGGAGGCGCGGGAGCGTGTGTCCCTCCAAGCGCGCTGCTGGCCCTCGCTAGACCTTGGTGCCCATGTGCGGGCCATATTCAATTATATTTTCAGAATTTTCTGCGGGCCAATAAAAACTGACCCATGGGCCGCAGTTGGCCCGCGGGCCGTAGTTTGGACACCCCTGCTGTAGAGTTTTCGAAACAAGAGATGTTCAGAGGTGGTTTGCCCTTCCCTGCCTCTGCATCAGGACCTTGTTATTCCATCCAAATGCTATCCAGGGCTGAACCTGCTTAGCTTCTGAGATCTGATGAGATCAGGCTAGCCTGGGCTATCCAGGTCAGGGCTTTCAAGCTCTACAGTATCCCTTTTCCGGCGCAGTGATCAAAATGTGATTCCAATTGTGGTCTCACCATAGTTTTTAATAGTGGCAGGATTGGTGATGGCAGTTTTGTACTCTATTCCTATTCTAATTACAGCTGGCATGGAATGTGCCTTTTTCACATTAGCCACACACTGGGCTGACATTTTCATTGAGCTATCTACTATCACCTCAGGATCTCTTTTGTTTAGTCTGTTGCTACCAGCTCAGATCCCATCAGTGTTACATGTCCACTTGGGATTTTTTTGGCCTCATTATGCATCACTTTACACTTACACTCATTTGCCATTTTAATGCTCTTTCCCACAGTTGGAGAGATCTTTCTGGAGTGCTTCACAATCTGTTTTTGCTTTCACCACCCTAAATAATTGGGCATCATCTGGAAACTTGGGCACCTCACTACTCACCCCTAACTCCGGGTCGTTTATGAAAAAGTTGAAGGGCAGTGATCCCATTCCCAGTACAGATCCGTAAGAGACCCACTGCTCACATCTCTCCATTGTGAGAACTGACCATTTATTCCTACTTTCTGCTTCCTGTATTTTAGCCATTTTCCAATCCATAAGAGGACTTATACTCTTATATTGTGACTAGGAAGTTTACTCAGGAGTCTTTGGTGAGGGGCTTTGATAAAAGCTTTTTGGAGATCCAAACAAACAAATTTCTAGTGGTTCACTCCTGTCCTTCTACAGAGACCCTTCTTCAGATGCTCATAGTTTCAGAAGTGGAGTGGGTAGCCACACAAGAAAGAACCTTTTTCTTTCTTGGCAACTTGTGAGCGGAAAACCCTCTCCTCAACTGTGACCTATTACATGAACTTTTCAGTTCCAGGTGCCAGGTTTAGACTTTTCTATTTCATTTTGCTGGTTTTGTGAGCTGACATTGATTATCATCCAATATTTATTTTATTTTTGTCACTGGCTGTGGAAGAACGGGCCTGCTCTGGCCTCCAGGCCCTATTCCACCCTGCTCTCCAAGGTTTTCCCAACACATACTCTCTCTCTCCTGGTAACCTGCCACCACTACCTGACCTTTGTAGGAATTGCCTGCTGGGAGGGTCAGGGCTCCCAGCTATCCTTCCAAGTTCTGAGGCCTTGCCTATGTATCTCCTGTTGCCCAGCACCTGGTCACCATGGGGATAGTTTACTGCCTTGTGCACCCTTAGAGGAATAGCTGCTTGCCAACTGCCTGCCTTCCCCCTGGTGCTCCTTTTAAAATAGCGCATCCAAGATGGTGGAGGTCTGTGGGGTACAGACTGGGTCATTTTGTAGAAAAAGAGGTGCAGGAGCTCATTAGCATAACCCATTAGCATAACTTATTTGCATATGCCACCCCCCCTGATATCACTGGAAGTGTGTCAGAAGGCAACACCCACTGCTCAGGCTCCACCCCAAAAATCTTTCCACTCTGGGGCTGTCATTCCAGTTCCAGATTAGCCTATCTGGGCCCAGGAGGAATGTTACACATGCTGCTTTGCGCTCCTGCTGGGAGCTGGGGGCGAGGCTTCTAACTGCCGGAGCTTCGCTCCTGCGTGCTTCTGCTCCAAATGATCCCTGGATGCAGAGAAGCACTACCAGAATCAAAAGTTATCAAGTAAAAAGAAAATATTCACAAGCATACTTTTAGCACAGCACCAGTCTGAGCAAGGGATTCAAAAGAAATAGGTAAAATGCAATTCCTCTATCCAGAATCAAAGCGGTGGCGCAGGCAGTAAAAATGCCTGCAGTAATTCATCAGCGAACAAGCCATAAAGTTTGTTCGAGTCCCACCATGGCCGGGGTGAGCTCCCGGCCCTTGTCCTAGCTCCCGCCTAGCCAGTGGTTCGAAAGCCTAGCAAGTAGATAAATGGGTACCTGCCTAGGTGCAGGGGGGCACCCACCTTCCGGTGTTGAGGAGAAGCGAGGAAGAGCGACGGTGCTGGTGGTGGTGACGGGCAGCAAGGTGTTCCGGCGAATCAACATTGGCTGAGCAAGCATTCTGGGTGGGACTGGCCAGAGACGAGGCAACGCGGTGACGCAGCACAGCCAGAGCCAATCAGGACGGAGGCTAGTGCAGCAGTCGTTGCACAGTCACGGACTGTGGAATCAAGCCCAGTAGGAGCTGCTGTGGAGCCATGCCGAGCTGGATCGCACCGAAAAACATCACGCAAAAGCTGGTCCATGCCGAGACACCATAGCAGAAGAGCTGCAGAAAAAACAACAAGCCGGTAGGGTGCCTGGTAGGCACTCACCTCCCCATTCAAGTGTGGCCCTAGCTAGGAAATATAAATCACTACGTAAACCGCTCAGAGCCTCCGGGATGGAGTGGTATGGAAATTGAAATAATAAATAAATAAATAAAATATCCCTCTCTTCTATGCATGCCCTATCAGATTTTAAAATATAGGGCAGGTTCCTAAAGCTTTAGAAGTTGCAGAGTCCTACAGAGTTCCCTACAGCTTTTTTTATACCAATACATCGTCATGGCTGCCTTCTTCAGATCTCAGTTAAGAGCTCTGCCTACTCTGATGGACCTAGCACCAAAGAGCCCTTCCTCCTTGCTGCAAGTTTTTATCATAATCTGTTTCTCTACCCACTGACCAGGTCAGCCCGTCAAAGAAGCTCTTCCTGAAGATTCCAGACATTTCCTTCCTGAAGCCTCTCTAGCATTTAATTCCTCCAAATCTCTGTTCCCTGCTTGGGGAATGGGGAGAGCTTGACCCACCCATTATCTCTCCTGCTAGATCTGTTAACATTTATATGAAGGTGGGCTGAGGTATGCCTGGAAAGCAATTGAACTGACTCCCATCCCTTCTTATCTGTTCTCTACCCAGAGACAGAAAAAAAAACCCTATTAAAATTCAGAGTGAAGGTTTTGCTCATTTCAAACCTATACATCTATTTTTTTCTCAGTGAATACATATCTCAGATTCACAAATGGCAAACTTAACAACTTCTCAGATATCTAATGGTAACCTGGAAATGGCTCAAGAAGAAATCTGCATCACACGCACACACACACACACACACAAATTCAGTCATGCACCTTGGATGACTTTTACATTTGTAAGGAACATCTTATATTCATTTCTGATTTGGTTAATGCTTTGGATGACTGTCAGTTTTTATGGGCAATACGCTCTGCGCAAGGTATGTGATGCTGGCTCTTCTGCCTTTGGCCTCCGGGGGGAGATGCTGGTCCATCTTCTCATTATTTAGTATTAATTTATAACAGAAAGCCCTTGCCCCAAGAGACTTGCAGCTGTACTGTAGCTGCTGGTTCTTGGTGACAACTCATGAGTAAACATGTGATCAGACACATTTAGGATCAGGACCACAGGGCAAGAGAAGGAGGAATTCTTGCCTTCTCCCCTGTGATGTTTTTGGTGGCTGAAACACCTCAGAATCCATGCGGAGAGGAGTACTCCTGCAGTTGATCTGGCGTATTTCTGAAGTCGCTGGATCCATGCAGAGGAGCAGCTGTGAGGGTTGGTATGTAGAAGTGGGAGGATTAAGGGGATAAAATGGCCCTCTCCCCTGAGCAGACACTTACCAAAGAGAAAGGGGCAATTTCATCTTGATATCCCTTCTCCAATCCCTCCCCAATGCAAATGACTATTACTTCACACAGAGTTTGTGACTCTAGGATTAATTTGGGGTGGTGGTGGTCAGAAAGAGCTGCAGTAACGCAGAGCAACACAGGAAAACTACACATCCTGCACACAGAGTAGCTGGATACTGCCCAGTCATATTATGCAGAGACAAAATTCTCCCAAATCAGTTATAACCAGCAGAGTTTACATCTCTGGATAATGCATCTTAATTTTTTAGCTACCTTGGCAGTCTTTGTGAGGGCCAAAAACGTGGGTTGTAAATTAAAATGTTAAATAAATAAATTTCTGTCGCTCTTGTTCAGCACATATCAGTTTTCGTTATGTCTTGCCCATTCTGCAAAGTAGGGAGTCTAAATGGCACAAGCAATTCTTTGCTTTCCCGGCCATTTCTCTTCCCTAAGAGGACTAACAGGAAATTCTGGAGGCAAGTCGGTTAGAACCCTCTCTTCAGCTCCAGATTCCTTGGCTGAAAGTGAAGGTGATTTGGAGACCACTAAGTCTGCTCTGTTGAGGAGAGCAGCTTTCCTATGCGTTTGTGTGCAATAGCTGCATCCTCATGGTTCTTTCATCTTGATGGATGAAACGTACCAAGTATTCTGACAGGACACCAAAGGTGAAAGCATTACATTTAACAGAGAGGTCACCAAACTCCTCTTCAGTGTGCTTGAAAATATGAGCCCTGGGATATTATAATGCTTAAAATACAAGGACAAGTGTTAC
>JAPDNY010000404.1:0-42417 GCA_029375565.1 Gekko gecko
AATTATCCCTGGTCATGTGTGGCTGACATGACTAAACACACACACACATATATATACACACAAGGCAAGTGAGAAGCAGAGGTGTTTGGCCATTGCCTTCTCTGCAGAGTCTTCCTTGGTGGTCTCTCATCCAGGCCTTGTGGTAATTCCTGTGAGGGGCTTTCAAGGCAAGTGAGAAGCAGAGGTGATTGGCCATTGCTTTCTTCTGCAGAGTCTTCCTTGGTGGTCTCTCATCCAGGCCTTGTGGTAATTCCCTGCAGTGGCTTTCAAGGCAAGTGAGAAGCAGAGGTGTTTGGCCATTGCTTTCCTCTGCAGAGTCTTCCTTGGTGGTCTCTCATCCAGGCCTTGTGGTAAGTCCTGCGTGTGGCTTCCAAGGCAGGTGAGAAGCAGAGGTGTTTGGCCATTGCTTTCCTCTGCAGAGTCTTCCTTGGTGGTCTCTCATCCAGGCCTTGTGGTAAGTCCTGCGTGTGGCTTCCAAGGCAGGTGAGAAGCAGAGGTGTTTGGCCATTGCCTTCCTCTGCAGAGTCTTCCTTGGTGGTCTCTCATCCAAGCCTTATGTTGATCCAGTGAGGGGCTTCCAAGGCAAGTGAGAAGCAGAGGTGTTTGGCCAGTGCCTTCCTCTGCAGAGTCTTCCTTGGTGGTCTCTCATCCAAGCCTTATGGTGATCCAGTGAGGGGCTTTCAAGACAAGTGAGAAGCAGAGGTGGTTTGCCATTGCCTTCCTCTGAAGAGTCTTCCTTGGTGGCCTCCCTTCCAAGTACCGACCCTGCTTCGCTTCCAGGCTCTGATGCGACTGGGCTATACCATGGCCCCTTCCCTCCCGCGTCACCCACGAACTGATCCTTTCCGCTGGCAATGCTGAGGACTGAGGCTGGGATCTTCTGGCACACAACAAGGATGCTCTGCCGCTCGAGCCACGCCCCTCCCCCGACCCGGTGGCACCAACATTTGCGTCTTTGAACCTGCACGGAGCGCCACAGGTAGGTTGGTTCCTTTTTTCACTGAGATATTTGAAGGATGTGGGCGCTGCAGTGTCATACACAGGGTGCCTCGGTTGCCTGACTTTTAGGCTTTCGAACGCTTCCTTATTGGAGGGGGGCCAGCGGCAAGGGTTGTGCTGCTGGCTGTTTGCACACGCTTAAGCGTGGGCAGAGGGCACACCTGTGGGGAACGACGGTGAGAGCAGGCATGCTGCGGTCTCCTCCTCCGCTGCCTCCTGGCTTGCGCCCGTGCACAGCCATGGCCTCGCCTGACAGATTCCCCGGGGAGATTCCAGGCAGCAACATTTGTTGGCCGAAGGGTGGGATTCCACCAGCTACATTTGGCTCGGGTGCTTTTTTCTTTCATCTTTTCCATTTTTCCCCCCTAAGATCAGTAAAGGAAACTCTGACAAGGCTAAACTTCCACTGCTCTTGTCCTTTGAGTTTCAGGCTCACTTCTGTTTTGTTTTTTTGTTGTTAGTATTTTACTTGTCGGTTTCTCCCTTCCAAAGCAAAGATGCCAAGGGGCTGGCAGTGAAGAGCAGCTGTTGCGGGGGGGCTGATGGTTTGGATGGCAAATAGCCACAGATCACGCACTGCAGAAATGGATCGTTTCAGAGGGTTGCCCGTGTTGGCCAGCAGCAGTGTTCCCTCTAAGCTGAGTTAGTGTGAGCTAGCTCGCAGTTTTTTAGCCTCCGGCTCACACGTTTTTGTCTTTGCTCAGGAAGGATGGCTCCAGAGCAAACTAATTTATGCACTAGCCAAACTGCTCGTTCACAACTTTAATGCCAGTGGCTCACAAAGTAGGATTTCTGCTCACAGCTTAGAGGGAGCATTGGTTGGCAGCAGAATGGATTTTGAGTCCAGGGGCTCCTTAGAGGTTAACAAGAGTTCCAGGGTGTAAACTTTTGAGAGGCAGAGCTCCCTTTGTCAGACACAAGTAGAAACTGAGATCTCCGAGTCCTTTTATCCAAGTCAGAAGGTAGGAGGAGTGTATCCTTGAGTCCTTCGCAGTGTTCCCTCTAAGCTGAGTTAGTGTGAGCTAGCTCACAGTTTTTTAGCCTCTGGCTCACAGATTTTTGTCTTCGCTCAGGAAGGAGGGCTTCAGAGCAGACTAACTGATGCTGTAGCTAACTGCTCACTCACAACTTTAATGCCAGTAGCTCACAAAGTAGGATTTCTGCTCACAGGACTCCACAGCTCAGAGGGAGTGTTGGTCGGCAGTAGAATGGATTTTGAGGATGGGGGCACCTCCTTCTGGGGCCCATAGAATTGGACCCCCTGGCCCAATCCTTTTGAAACTTGAAGGGGTTGTTGAGGATAGGCACCAGCAGCTATGCGGTGATTTTGGTGCCTCTACCTCAAAAAACAGCCCCTGCACAGTCCCAGATATCCCCAGATCAATTCTCCATTATAGCCTATGGGGCCCATTCACTATAATCGTCCCCACAGGCTATAATGGAGCTGGGGAAAAAATCTCTCTCTTTTTTTTGCACACCCCTATTATGCTTTTCAGTATGATTTGTAAGCTGCCTTGAGTCACAGGAAAAAGTGGAATATAAATATTTGAATAAATAAGTAGTTTGGGCAGGTTGATAACATTTAAGCCACTTCCTGTTTGTTAGGTTAGGCAGTGTTCTGACAGTGATTGCTCCATCTCTGTTATACTTGACCTTCAATGCTGGATGTCATATTTCACAAAGAAGAGGAGGAAGAGGAAGAAGAGGAAGAATACAAGAGTTCCCCCCTCCCCAAAGTGCTGGTATGTTTTCTAAGGCTCAGCACAAGTCCAAGGCCAGGCCTGCCAATACAGTGCACAGGGGCAGGTAGACCTGTTCTCTGGAGGCCAGATCTTCCAATATAGTGGAAAGGGGCAGATAGACCTGTTCTCCAGAGGCCTGGTCCACCACCCATAGAGGACAACATTTTCTGCAATGAAATTTGACTTGATTCTCTTTTCTCTCATGTTTAAATTATTCTTGAAAAATATAGTTTAAATATAGTTTAAAAGAATTCATTCTGAGATTTTTTTTTTACAAGGTTAAGGGAATAGTCTTCCAAAAAACTAATTTACGCAAAAGTCAAATGTAGACTCTCTTGCAACGTTAATGCTACTGACTTTTACACTCAAGAGATAGAATTTTTCTTCACAAGACTGGAACTTGGAGGGAACACTGGTCCTCCTCGTTGTTTACAAACCGAGAGGATTTTGAAACCCAGGCTGCGTTTAAATGTCACGATTTTTATTTATTTAAAACATTGACCTCCTACCTGCTCTTAGTCAGATTTGTCTCTTGAGGCAGTTTACAGAGACAAACCAAGCATAAGAATTAACCACACGCAAAAAAACCCCTACGAAAAATACACGAAACCCCAGCAATTCAAAATAACGTCTTGAATATCTTGTATATATCAAAACCGGCAGAAATACTGTAGATCAAGCAGCGGCAGGTTAAAAAGTGAATGAAATAGAACAGTGTGAAGAATAAAATACCGTTTGACCTGGAAGCAGGGTTGCCACCCTCCAGCTGGAGCCTGGAGATCTGGAATTACAGCGGATCTCCCAACAACAGAGATCATGTCCCCTGGAGAAAATGGCTGTTTTGGAGGGGGGGCTCTGTGGCATTATACCCTGCCGGGGTCCCCTCCCCTCCTGTGACCTCACCCACCCTCAGATCTCCAGGTAGTTCTCAGCCCAGTGTTGGCAATTCGACCGGGAAGCCACTCAGATCTTTATGATCGTTATGCATGTTTCAGAATTAAACCCTGGCACTACAAATAGGTTTGGGGGCTAATCTCTGGCCAGGTGGCAACTTCAATGACACTCCCCCAAACTCACAGCCCAAAATCACTGCTCTCAACACCGTGAAACTCCATCATAAATTAGCAGAACTCGAACTCATCAGCAGCTTGGGATCTATCCACTTCAGAGTCAACCGTCCGTGACTAAAGTTTTCTCTCCCCCAAAACCTGTATGAAGTTCATACTGCAAAGCTAGGAGATGGTGTTATCGCCAAAGGATCCTGCCGCGAGTAGCTTCCCGGCCCAATTCGACTGCACTATACGATCACCAGTGTGAAAACACTTTGCACGTGCACAGAGATACCCCCCTCGTTTTTGTTTTGAAACACACAGTCCCAGGCTGAGCCCAAAGCTAGGCTCACAGAAGCCAAAAATCAAAGCCAGGTCTGTGTGTTTCCTGCAAGAAGGACTGGAGTGTCCTTCGGGCCTAAAGCTGCAAGGAATGACTACAAGAACATCCATGAAATGAAGCCAAGTCCTTTTCAGGGCAGGCTGGTCGCCCGCCCAAGCATTCTTACCGTCAGGATCGGATGTCTCCTGGTAGTGTCTGTATGCTGAAGATACAGGGAAAACTTCAGCAGGCTGCAGGGTGGGGTGGGGGACTCATGGTTAAGTTTGCTGGTTTCTTTTCCGTGGGAAATTCCCTTCATGCCTCCATTCCGCCACCCGACCTGGCCTCTCCAGCAATGTCTAAAACTCTGGTACCATCTAGTGGCCGTGTTTGTGCAAGAGACTGTGGCCCATTCGGCATCTAGCGTTTGCTCAGCCGTTCTTTTTGATGCAGGGCGACCACAACTGCACACAGCGTCCCAGATTGGGGCCAGTACCAAAGACTTTTTTGTGGTCAAGTCTCAGCTGACATATGGTTGACCCTGTCGGGTTTTCAAGGCAAAGAGACGTTCCAAGGCGGTTTGCCATTGCCTGCCTCTCCGTAGCAACCTTGGTATTCCTCGGTGGTCTCCCATCCAAATACTGCCCAGGGCTGACGCTGCTGAGCTTCCAAGATGGGGTAGAGATGGGGCTAGTCTGGGCTACCCAGGTCAGAACAGATTTATGCAGGGCCGTTGGAATCATGGGTGCGTTCAGACAGCGTGCTGGAGCGGTTTAAACTGCTCCGGCACGATGCGTGTTTTTTTAAAAACTGGCCGTCCTCCTGCAGGTGGGGTTTTTCCCCCCTCTCCTTTGAGCATGCGCACAGGCAGCCCTCTCCCGAACAAAAAGTTTGGCACGTGCGCAGAAGAGCGATCTCAACCGGTCCCTTTAAAGTTTAAATGAAGGCTACATTTTACATTTTCTCTCCGAAACTGGCCTCCCCGAGATCCCGGACTCATCTAAATGCCAAAACTAGGCACCATTGAAGCTTTTCTTTATTTAACTTAGGAGCGGAGCTCCGTTCAAGCGCACACCGCTAAGGGAAAAAAAATGGCGGACGAAAAGCGGAAGCCGGAGGCAGCTTCCCAGAGGGGAGGGGGGTTGAAGCACACGGAAGTGGCTTGACGGAGCGATCAGACAGCGGAAAGTGCGGCTTGAAACGGAGAATCAGGAAAACACCACTTGGTAAGTGGTGTCAAAATACTCCACTTTAAAGGGGGTTTGCTCCAGAAAGCGATGGCTGGGGGCGGTGGGCAGATGTTGGGTGTGTGAATGCGCAGGTAAAAGCCGTTTCTGAGCCTAGGATCAAGGAGACCCAGGTGGGAATCCCGCAGAGCAGGGCTATTTTGGGGCAGGAACACACAGGGAGTGGAGTTCCGGCTGGCTCCTGAGTTGGCCTCGCCCAGCAGGAACTCATTAGCATAATAGGCCACACCCCACAACAGAAACCTATTAGGATTGGCTACATTAGGGGTGAGTGGCCTAACATGCAAAGGAGTTCCTGCTACAAAAAAAAGCCCTGGGTTTTGACAACAAACCAGGTAAACAGAATAAGAAGCAAAAAGTGGGTGTGGCTGGATGACCACACTTCTGGCAACATGGGGGTGTGGCCTAATATGCTAATGAGCTGTGCTGTCAGGGGTGTGGCCTAATATGCTAATGAGTTTCTCCTGGTGGGTGTAGCTTATTAAACTAATGAGTTCCTGCTGGGTTTTTTCTACAAAAAAGCCCCGCCGCAGAGGACTCCACAGAGGTTGATGGACAACTTTGGGCCTGGTCACTCCCTCCCAGCCAGACCTACCTCGCAGGGTTGTGGAGAGTATAAAATGAAGTAGAGCATAACGTACACGGCTTTCTTCCCCCTTTGGGAACATTGGTTACAAATCTCACTTTGGCTACTGGGCACACAAAGGGAGGATGAATCTTCTTATGGGTCCCTCTGGTTTTTTTCTTGTGGTTCTTGCTGACGGGAAGTGAAACTGCTCATTCGGTATGTTAACTGCCATTATAGGTGGGAGGCACAGAGAACTCGGGGGCTGGGACAGGAGCGAGCTGGGGGTCGAGCCCCACAATGATAAGCCCTTGGCTTGGATCCCACCAATTTTATTACTGAATCCCGTCCATTTCCCCAGCCTGGTTTCAGAGCGGCCTTTGAACGATGCACTCATTGTTTGGAAGCAAGAGGCTTTCATATCTTAGCCCACAGTTGTATTTATTTTAAATCTTTTGAGGGAACTAATCTGGAGCCGCACGACAGAGATGAATTGCTTCCCCCAAGGATCTTAACCCGGGCTTCTCCCCTCTACAAATATCATGTCTAAGAGACCCTGGAAACACTTGTTGCATGCTTTGTGGAGATAACTTTTCCTGCAACTGTCATGGCAGCAGTTTTCTTCATATTCGGATAGGTCTTGACAATAAGCGTCCGTCATTTGTTGCGGTACGTGGAGCAAAATTTCTTTTTCAAACTTATTCGAACCTTCGGATGCCGGTTCCGGCAGGGGTTCTGGATCGTCGTCCCCCTCTGGCTCTTCTGGTGTTTGATAAAATGATAATAAAAACAAATTGAGTGGAAGAGTTCCTGGGTTCCCTTTCCATTTTTTTATACACCCCCACCTGCTTGGATTTAATCCAAGATCGAGGAAAGCGGCAATAACTAAGGAAATGATAAACTCTCAACTGTCGCATTTCTATCTCTTTTGGGTTTTTTCTGGCACATCAAAGTATGAGTCCCACCTAGAAAAATAACCCAGTTGAGATTCAGTTGTTTATGGTTCAGCAGATCCTTGACCAAATCTCCTGATATGTTTTTCTTGGCTTCAAAGCAACCAGGGGGATAGGGCAGCAACTAATTTGGTCGGGGAAGATGGGGTCCAGGAGAGGATACCAAATTTGCCACCCAAATTCTTCAAAGTTTTAACACTTATTAGCTGGGTGGGGCTCTGTATGGCTGTTTTAGTTTTGGTTTGGTTTGTTTTAAGCAGGGCAAGGAACGGGTTCAGAGGACTGTATAAATCTGGCAAACAGGTCCAAAAACCAGTTAAGTACCATTGTTCTTCAAGGCAGCCATGGAGTGAAAATAAAAGTATTTGGAAGGTTCAGTCAAAGATTGTCCGTCTTTCATGCAGGTAGACTCTAACAACTCTGGAGCGATCCGGAAAGACACAATGGCCCCAATTTTGGGCACTGTTCCATTCCACACATTACCAAGTCCTCATGACTGCGGGTCATATTTTGATCTGACCCATTCTAAGGTTTCCAAGCTCAGAACTTGATTCCTAAGGTCATGTGGATCAGGACCACGATGTGCAGAGAGAAGGGGGGGCGATTATTTCCCAACCTAAAATGGTGGAAGGGGCTGCTCTTGTCGGTGATGGGGAAGCTCATATGGAATTATCTGTACCAGCAAGCTTCCCAAAGGATTTTCTTAGTGTGTGAATCTGGGCCTTGAGGTTTGCCGTCTAAGAAGAAACTGTCGTTCTGCAAGGCTACTTGAGGATGGGGAAAGACACAGTGGGTTGGTGCAGATCCAAACCAGCATGTGTGTGTGCCTCATTATTTTAACGTGAAATCTGCTTCAGAGCTAAGGGCAGCAGACATTGTTTTCCTCTCCTTCAGATCAGTCTCACAAGAACCCTGTGGAGTAGCTGAGGGGAGAGAGATTTATGGCTCAATAATTCCAGAGGGGTAGCAGTAATTAACAGGAGAGTTATGTTCACAATCAACAGAGGGCAATGGAAACCTCTTCCCATTATGTGTATCTATATCGTTCCACCCCAAAATGCCACTAAGCTTCCTTCAAATGCCAGGAAGGGTCTTTCTCTCTCCAAGACATTTCCCACCCCGGGATTTTGATGCCCCCCAAAGCACTTGCCTAGCCTCGTTGGCCTCCTTACTCCCAGCGCATGGTCAGAACTACAACTCAGACCAAACCAACACCAAAGATAACATTTCATATAACAAAACAAGACAAAATCCTGGAACTCTTTAGGGGAGTTAAACGACACAAGACGGGAGGCATAATTTTGGAAACGTTCTCCTCAGACACAGTGCTCTGATTAAGTTCACCTAACATCTTACCAATGGGCGAGCCAGTAAAAAGTAGTATGCATTTGTTGAAGAGCTCCTCCACAGAACTAGGCTCGCAGGTTGACCATGATGAGGAATGGGCATAGGATGAGGGCCACTGAAGTCAGCTTCATGGTGGTGAAAGTCTAGCTCTTCAGTCAGTTTGTATGAAGAAAGGTAGGCAGCCAGAGAAGGGTTGTGTGGACCTCTCTTACCTCTGAGGTGCCGAATGCACCATGCCCACTCCTTTTATGGGCCCATGGCATTGGCAGATCCTCAAGCACACGTCAGGTTTTCCTTATGGGAACAGTTCAGTGAGCACAGGTTCATAAAGTGCTTAACCATGTAGGGACAACTGAGCTATTAGGTTTAATATCTCGGGTGGATCAGTTGGTAAAGGGATGGGGAATAGCAAAGGAGCAGTTGGGGGGTAGACAGAAGCAAGGGGGAATGAGTGACAGGAAGAAGAGGTGGAGGGAAACAGAAAGCGGGGGGTATGAGTGAAAGAAAAGCGGGGGGAGAGAGGAGGAAGGAAAGGTAGGGAGGAATGGGATCCTCCCACTTGTAAAAAAATGGGTCCCTGCTTGTAAAAAATATAAAGCCAAACTGTGGTGGAAAGGCCCTGCTGATTCATGGGCCCTACTCCATTTCGGGCCTTCAAGGAATCTAGACAGCAGCAACCTTCCTGAGTCTCCACCCAGCAATGTGGCACTCTCCTGGCTCAACTGACTCTTTGATTATACTTCTGCTTCTGTACACTGCCACCAGTTGGTTGTTTGGGGGTTTACCAGCTGAGGGGGACAGCACTCCCTAGTCTCTGCTCTTCCTGCTAGCCAACAACAAATTACCATGGGAACAGCTGATTGCAATCCCTGAGAATTAGTGATAAAGCAACTGGCTGCTTCTCTTTCCCTGGGGCCTATTTTGAATTGGATGATCAAGCACTGGGGGTCTAAAAGTATGGAGAACAACTATTAGGATTTATTAAAAATAGAAAGCCTGCAAACATACTCTGCACAGCAATGAATTGAAGAAGGGATACAAAAACAAGGTTAAAACACAATCCCCTGTCCCAGAAATCTGTACATGCCCTAGCTGGTCTTACTCTAAGGCAGACTTTTTAAGCTTGGATATTACAGAAATCTACAAGCTTCCCATTACTCTGAAGGCTTTGTTTTGGCAGCCAGCACTTTGTCTTCTCCATATGTCAACAGTGGCCTCAAAAAATGCAGTCCAGGCACAAAAGCTCATTCTTCTTGATGAAATCAGTCAAAATAGACCCTTCTCCCACAGTATCAAGGAATTTTATTTCCTCTGTCCACCCACCCCCTCTGCCAGTCAAATATTACCTTCTTGGGGTCACAAGGACTCTTCCTTGTACCCCCTGCCTTCTTTCTCTTTCACCTTCTGGGTATTAGATTCCAGCCAAGGTGTGAGCTGGCCATTTCATTGTCTTCAACCAGGTGGCCAAAGTTTGTAAATTTGCATTTACAAAGCTCGATGGCTAGGTATTTGGCTCCCCCTACCTGCCTGTGAGGTTTTTCCAAAGCTCAAGCCTTGAAATACAACGCATTTCCCCACTTCAGCTATTAAAACCCAGCCAAAAAAAAAGAACCCAAAAGTAGATAAAGAACTTGAAGCAGAAATGCCCATCAAATCCTAGTACATAAAAGCACATAAAATCTCATGCCCTATACAATCTTGATAACAGCCCCCTGTGTAGCAGAAGACTTTTAAATACAGAGAATTTTTTTAAAAACAAATAACATTGCTTGTGCATTAAAAATCAGCATTATGCTTTATTTCCAAGAGTGCTTCATATTTTCCTATAAACAAGCAAACGTATAAAATGATGAGTGAAAACCCTACCAGTGTGTTGTAGTGGTGAAGAGAGCCATTTTGGTGTAGTGATTAAGAGTGGCAGATTCTAATCTGAACATAAGAACATAAGAGAAGCCAATGTTGAATCAGGCCAATGGCCCATCTAGTCCAACACTCTGTCACACACTCTGTCTGGAGAACTGGGTGTGATTCCCCACTCTTCCACATGAAGCCAGCTGGGTGACTTTGGGTCAGTCACAGCTCTCAGAGCTCTCTCAGCCTCACCTACTTCACAGGGTATCTGTTGTGGGAAGAGGAAAGGAATGTGATTGAAAGCTGTTCCGAGACTCCTTTGGGTAGTGAAGGGGGGGTATAAAACCAACTCTTCTTCTTCTTCTACCACCAGGGAATCTATTGACAAACAAAGTGTAAGACAGGGTCAAACAGGATGTAAAACAAAGTCAAACAGGGAACATTGAGCCTACGCTTCTCTTCTGTCATCTGTGAGAAGCACAGAAGCCTCATCAGGCAAAAAAAAACACCCTTCCCAAATCAACAACTCTAGATCTTATAATTAAGCAAAGAGATGGATTTGGCTTATAGAGCCTATTCCAACTTTATAAAGAAAAATAATTTGCCAGCAGAAGTGGTTGTCAAGTTTACCAAGCAAAGTACCAGAGATCAAATTCTAAGAGCGACTTCAACAACACCCTTGAAGATTGGTGAGCAGAACATAAGGATCCTAAAAGATGTTCTATATGAAATTCGTATGAAAAGGAAAGCATATAAAGGACTGACCCTGTTCTTGCAAAAGCATCAAATTAGCTACAAGTGGTGGATCCCATAAGGATTGGTCTTTAAATTTAAGGATAAAAAAGAGAAGATTGACCCCATCTTCAAAGCTCAAGAATTTTGAAGAGGCATGCCAGTTCAGAGGAAGATGCAGAACTCGCCGAATGGATAATGTCAAGCAGCGAAGATGACAGTGACCCGGAGGGAAGAGAAGAAGCATCAGAAGAGCAAAGAAGGGCCCATCATACAATCTGAGAGACTTGAAAGGGAGACAACCCAAAATATAAACATTTGTTTGTGAAGCGTAAAGATGGATTATATCAATAATTAACCCCAAAGGACTTTACTAATCTAACAGGTTTATTTTTGACCCACAGGAAATTGAAAGAAGATCGGTCAACCACGGAAGAAGCCAAGAACTTTATATATACTAACAAAAAGATTAATATACTAATAGTGACTTCATTCACCTCTTTTCTTGATCTCTCTATATACCCTTGGAGCTGCGGTGGCGCAAGTGGTTAAGACGCTGAACTGCAGGCTGTGGAAGGTCGGTAGTTCAGCAGTTCGAGACCCGAGAGTGCCGCAGGACGGACTGAGCTCCCGTCTCTAGTCCCAGCTCCTGCCAACCGAGCAGTTCGAAAGCAAGAAATTGCAAGTAGATAAATAGGTACCACTTCGGTGGGAAGGTAACAGCGTTCCGTGCACCTCGGTGTTTAGTCATGCCGGCCACATGACCACGGAAATGTCTTCGGACAGCGCTGGCTCTTCGGCTTTGAAACGGAGATGAGCACCGCAACCCTAGAGTCGGATTCGACTGGCTTTCGATCAAGGGAACCTTTACCTTTACCTATATACCCTTCCTTTTTCTGTATTAAAAGCAATAAAATTATCTCCTCTTTAGGAGAGTTTTACAACTAAAAAAAAACAAAACAACTCTAGATCTTATCACTGGAGACAATGAGTGGGGCACTTGAGGGGAGTCCTAACCTGTTTAGGCCTAAGGGCTCAGTTGTCCCTAAGCAGTCAAGCACTTTATGAAGCAGTGTTCACTGAACTGATCTTACCGGGAAAACCTGGCCTGTACTTGATGATCTGCCAACGCCATGGCCCGGTCAACGGAATGAGCCCGCTGTGCCCAGCACCTCAGAAGCTTCACTGGCTACCCTGCTTTGAAATACACATTAACCATACAGCTGCTCTTTCACCACCATGAAGCTGGCTACAGTGGCCCTCATCTTCTCCTTGTACCTCATGACGGTTGTCTCAGCTCACTTCCATGCAGGGGTCCTTTGTGGAGACAATCTTGTGGCTGGCATCAGAAGGACATGTTCTAAATCCAGCAAAAGGAATGCTTGTGACTTGGATTGCCAAGAGGTTTCAGGTCAACACAGGGCTTTTTTGTAGAAAAAGCCCAGCAGGAACTTATTAGCCTAATAGGCCACACCCACCAGCAGAAACTCATTAGCATATTAGGCCACACCCCCAACAACACCGCTCATTAGCATGTTAGGCCACACCCCTGTGTTACCAGAAGAGTGGCCATCCAGCCACACCCACCTTTTGCTTCTTATTCTGTTTACCTTGTTTGTTGTCAATACCCAAGGCGGTTTTTTTGTAGCAGGAACTCATTTGTATGTTAGGCCACACAGCCCTAATGTAGCCAATCCTAATGAGTTTCTGCTGTTGGGTGTGGCCTATTATGCTAATGAGTTCCTGCTGGGCGTGGCCAACTCAGGAGCCAGCCAGAACTCCGTTCCTGTGTGTTCCTGCCCCAAAATAGCCCTGGGTCAACATACCACAACACTGTTTCTAAGATGAAGTCTCCTTCGAAGTTGTCTCTTTCGCTTAGCAATGATTTTGCTACGTGGTTTTGTGTTTTTTCTTCAAATGTTATCTCTGGTACCATACTGATGTGATTCGCATGTTTAACCATACTGTGCGGTTCAAAAACTGTCTCATCATAGGCCTTGACAGTGTTAGCGGTTGAAACCTTTCCTCCCATGTTGTACTGTCTTCCTGCCTCTAAAGAATTCCATTGTGGCAAGGACACACGTCCTGGTAAAGCTTAGCAACTCAATAGGAGTCTCACCTAGAATTCACGGGATGTAATCAACTGTTTTCCCATCTCCCCTGACTAACCTGGTAATAGACATCATTGCCAGGGAAGCTGAAGGCAGGCATTCGAGGCACGATGGCTCTGAAGAATAAACATGGAACGTCCCCTGCAGTCAATCGCCTTTAGAGATTTTCCACAGATCATGAAATACCTTCATGTTTTCTTTCAGATATCGGAAATGTTATATATTAGGTCAGGCGGGCTATTGTTCTACAGCTCCAAGCTCAGCCAGTCTCTGGTAGCCAGTCCTGGAATGTTCCTGGCCTAATACATAACAGGAAGGCTCCCACTAGAGGTACCCTCCCTTCCTACGCTGACCTTCTAAGAGCTGACAAAATTGGGCCAGCTGGGCCCATCCAGGTCAGGGTGTACAGGGGGGAAAGATGGTAGAAAAATGAACTGTAGCTTCTAAGAAAGGGAAACCAAAGAACACTGCCACCTGTTTTTACTTTCGCTTTATGCAGGGCTCTTTTGTAGCAGGAACTCCTTTGCATATTAGGCCAGACACCCCAGATGTAGCCAATCCTCCAAGAGCTTACAGAGGTCTTCTGACAGGGGTTACTGTAAGCTCTTGGAGGATTGGCTACATTAGGGGTGTGTGGCCTAATAGGCAAAGGAGTTTCTGCTACAAAAAGAACTCTGGCTTTATGAAACAGGAGGAGGAAATCTCTTAAATTTACAGCAACAGAACTCCGATTTAGCCCAAAGGAGCCTGGAACTCAAGATCAGGTCTTGCCAAAAGAAAAATGCGGGTCTCCGAGCAATGCCAGAGATTGAGGGAGTGGAAACGGCTTGCAAAGTTTTGCTGCAAGGCCGGCTGCCCCAAAGAAGATCGGAGGAAACTGTGTCCTGAACTGAAGCAAAGTTCACACTTTCTGATTCTGATGCGCAGTGCTATCTTGACATAAATAAATCCCTTGAGAAAGATCCCTGGTGGAAGGTATTCACGTCTGGCGCATTGCACATTAGCTCTAACTTGGCTGGAGAAGTCACATTTTAATGTCACACTGCCTTATGTGGTTGGTTTGGGTTGCCACCACCAGGCCCTGCCACCCAGCCACCAATCAGCTGGCTGGCAGGAGGACTCATCAGGAGAAAGAGGTAGTCTTAGGCCATGTTGCCTGCATTGCACAGGAAGTAACATCACCGCACCAGTCTCCTTTGAACAGCCAGTTTGGTATAGTGGTTAAGAGTGGTGGGCCCTAATCTGGAGAACCTAGTTTGATTCCACACTCCTCCTCCATGCAGCCAGCTGGGTGACCTGGCTCAGTCACTGTTGTCTCAGATCTGTTCTCTCAGGAGCAGTTCTCTCAGAGCTCTCCCAGCCCCACCTACCTCACAGGGCGTCTGTTGTGGGGAAGGGAAGGGAAGGAGACTGTAAGATGCTCTGAGACTCTGAGAGAAAGGCGGGGTATAAATCCAACTCTTCTTCTTCCTCATCAAGCCAGTGATGTCTCGGTGCCACTCTGGTATTTGGGCAAACATGTTATGGTAGAAGCTGTTTTTCCCACAGAGTTTTTGCCAAAATACCATAGAGTCATCTAGACATACCTAGGGTGATGACATCATTTCCTCTGCATGAGTGGGACATGGCCTGGGCCTTCCTCTTGGTAAAGGGCAGGGTACACAGCAGGGGGAAAGTGGACCATTCTCACAATGGAGGGACGAAAGGAGTGGCGTCCCAGAAGAATGGATATTGAGACAGGTGCTAGTTAATTTGTTCATAAATTATTTGGAATTTGGGGTGAGCAGTTTGATGCCTAATAATTTAGGGTGGTAGAAACCAAGGACGGTTGAGAAGAGCTACAGGAAGGTCTCTCTGAACTGGGTGAATTGGAAACCACATGGCAAATGAAGTTCAGTACGGGTAAGGGTAAGGCAGTGCATATTGGGACAACCCCCACGCCCACTTAAATATATGCTGAAGGGGACTGAACTGGCTCAGAATGAGACTGAAAGAGATCTTGGAGTTCTTGTACAAAGCTCATTGAAAATTTCAACCAGAGCTTTCTACAGACTTGGGACTTCTTTCAGGTTTGGTGTAGTGGTTAAGTGCACAGACTCTAATCTGGGAGAACCGGCTTTGATTCCCCACTCCTCCACTTGCAGCTGCTGGATGACCTTGGGTAAGCCATAGTTCTGTCAGAGCTGTTCTCTCAGGGACAGTTCTGGAAAGAGGTCTCTCAGCCCCACCTGCCTCACAGGGTGTCTGCTGTGGGGAGGGGAAGGGAAAGGAGTTTGTAAGCCGCTCTGAGACTCCCGAATGAAGGGTGAGGTATAAATCCAATCTCTTCCTCTTCCTCCTCTTCTCCTTTTTCCAAATTTATATCCCCACCTTCCCACCCTCATCAGGGCCACCAAGGTGTCTAGCAGGTTAAAAACATACCTACCAAAAACACATGCTAAAACAATTGAAACCAAACCAGAATTGTAAAGAAACCCCCATATCTGGCCCTAGCTTCACGTGATGGGTTTATTGTTCCACATTCTATAGGCTGGTTCAGAATTAGATATATGAATTGCAGAGAACCCCAAAGAACTTCTCGGGGTCATTTAGTTTTCACCTCCCTTAAAATTTCCCCTTTCCTTTCCTGGAAAGACCCCATGGAAGGTCCCCGTTTCCTACTTCCGTCTCTCCTTCCCCTGCACCAGATAACTTATCTGCCCCTCCTCATCTTCAGCTTTCTGTCTTTCCTTCCCCCGAGCGGCTTCCCCCTGGGCAAAGTCTGGTCAGATTGTGGGTTGACAGCCACTGGACCGGGCAAGAGTGGGGCCTGGGCCAGTCCAGGTCGGAGCCCGGTTCAGGGGTACCAGCAGACAGGCGCTACTGAGCCAAGTCCATTTGCCCTCTAGGGTGCCCAAAAGGCTTCCCAGGCTCCAGGTGGTAGTTGGACTTCTCCCAGAATTGCAGGTGTTCCCCAGACCACAGAGATTGCTCCACCTGGAGAAAATGGCACCTATGGATGGCAGACTGTGTGGTATTACGTCCTTGCTGAGCTCTCTCCCTTACCCAAGAGAGCCAGTTTGGTGCAGTCGTTAAGAGCGGAGGACTCTAATCTGGAGAACCAAGTTTGATTCCCCAGTTCTCCACATGAAGTCAGTTGGGGGACCTTGGGTCAGTCACAGTTCTCACAAGAGCAGTTTCTGTCAAGAGCTCTCTCAGCCCCACCTACCTCACAGGGTGTCTGTTGTGGGGAGGGGAAGGGAAAGGAGATTGTAAGATGCTCTCTGAGGTGCCGAGTCAAGGGTGTGGTATAAATGAAACTCTTTGTCTTCTTCTGTTGCAGGCTGCTGTCCTGGTGAAGCTCGCCAGGTCTATAGTGGGACACTTCCCAGCAAACTTTTATGTCACCGGTTGGGACATCAAGTGCTGGTGGGAAGTCACCGGTTGGGACATCAAGCGCTGGTGGGAAGTCACCGGTTGGGACATCAAGCGCTGGTGGGAGAAACTGTTGGGGTATCAAGTTCTGGTGGGAAGCCAGCATCATGCCTGTGCACTGGCATCGGAAAAGTTGGGGGGCTCAAAGCTGGCCTCTGGCATCTGGACGATCTCAGGAGTGGCAGCGCTGAACATGAAAGGAATTCGAACACCCTGGCCCCTGTAATCCCCACAGACCCCCCCCCACTCCTCCCACCCTCACCCCCCCCCCCGTGTTTCTGCACGGGAAGCTACAGCTATGTAGGGCAGGCATAACTCATTGGGGAAGACAGGTAGGGGGCAGTGTTCCCTCTAAGCTGAGTTCGTGTGAGCTAGCTCACAGTTTTTAGCCTCCAGCTCACACATTTTTGTCTCCGCTCAGGAAAGATGGCTCCAGAGCAAACTGATTTACGCGGTAGCCAAATCGCTCGCTCACAACTTTAATGCTAGTAGCTCATGAGGTAGAATCTTTGCTCACAAGACTCAACAGCTTAGCGGGGACATTGGTAGTGGGTTAGAAACTGGCAACCTGCTTCAGGGGCGATCATGGGGCTTTCAGTGCCCCAAATGAAGGGAATCCATCTGTCCCAGCCAGGGCCGGCTCGCCCACTAGGCGAGCTAGGCGCTCGCCTAGGGCGCCAGGCCACCAGGGGCGCCAAACTGCCCCCCCCCGCGAAAATCCCCCCGCCACCGCCGCCTCCCTGCCGCCGCCACCAGCAAAGAGCACCCCCGCAGGGCTCAGGAGGCGGCAGCAGAGCTTGCCCGCCCTCCCCTTCCCTGGGGGGGGGGAGAGAAGGCGGGGTGGCGCCACCAGCGAAGGGGCGCTCAGCCCAAAGGGGACAGGCGGGGGTTTACACCCGCTTCTTCCCTGGCCCACACTCCTCCCCCTCTGCCTGGCCGCCTTCCGGCGCTGGAGGGAGGAGGTCTCTTGGTGGGTGCCTTTGCTGGCCTACAGCCTCCTCCTCCGCTTGCCTAGGACGCCCAGCCCCAGCGCAAGGGGGAGCGCCAGCCTGGATGGGCGCCACCAAGATAGGCGGGCGGAGGGGCGGCATTCCTTCCCAGGCCGTTGCAAAGCAGCTGGCAGAGGGGGACACAGACACTCCCCCGCGCCCTCCCCTCCCCCTGGGGCTCAGAGAAGGGAAGAGGGAAGAGACGGGGTGTAAAACCCCGCCTCTTCCCTGGCTTGCCTGGGCACCCTGGACGGGAGAGGAGGCGGGGCGGCAGTGCAGGAGGCCGCGGTGGAGCTTGCCTGCCCTCCCCCCCCTCGGGGGAGGGGGCAAAAGGGTCTTTGGGGTGAAGGCGGCGGTGTTGTGGCTCCCGCCAGCTGCAAAGAGGCGAGCGCAGCTAGCCTGTGCAGGGCTCGGAGAAGGAGCCGAGGGAGTCAGCGTCAGTGCTGCTGGGCCGGGAGAGAGGTAAAGAGTAAAATGGTGATGGCCGGGTGGGAAGGAGGGGGAAGGCCCCCCTGCCCGCCTGCTTGCCTTCCTTCTCTCTCCCTTCCTCCTGGCCCGAAGGTTTCTCCGCGCCTGCCCGAGTCAGTGCCAAGAGCGCGGCGAAGGAAGGAGGGGAAGAAGGGAGAGCGCCTCAGCCGCGCGGCTCTGATCCCTCCCCGCCTCTCTGCAAAGTGTAGATGGGATGGGGGGCTGTTTGCCTTCCCAGGCCGGGATCAGCCGCCCTGTCTCCCCCCCCCCATGCAATCCTGCACCGCACACACCCCCTGCCCCTTCCCCTGGCTTGCAGTTGCCGGCGCTCAGGCGGAAGGGACGGGGTTTTAACCACCCTGCCCCTTCCCCTGGCTTGCCGGCACACCCTGCAGGAACAGGAGGGGGTTCCTTCTCTCCAGGCCCTGCCTGGAGGTTGGCAACCCTGTAATTGGGTGCACGGGGGGGGGGCGCCAGAAGGTAGCCTCGCCTAGGGTGCGAAAAACCCTGGGGCCGGCCCTGGATGTCTACCCACTTTTTTTCAAAGTGCTAAAGCGAAGGCTGGCCTAGTTGCATTGATTCCTAAGGGTAAAAAAGGAGGCCTGGTCTACTGCCGTTGTTCCCTATCGAAAAAAGTTTGGTCATGTCTTTCGAGGTTTTTTAACTAAGGCTTAAAGGGGCCAGGTCTAAAGCCGTTTTTTTTCTGTGGTTGAAACGGGAGGCAAGGTATATTCGGGGTTTTTTTTTCCTCTCTGATGAACGGGTGGCCCTGTCTTCTGCCATTGATCCCTGTGGGAAAACGAGAGCTGATGTCTCTCCACGTTTTTTTCAAAGTGCAAAATGGAGGCCAGATCTACTTGCATAGTTTCCTATGGGTAAAACGGGCGGCCACGTCTACTCCCATTGTTACCTATGGGCCGAACGAGAGCTGATGTCTACCCACTTTTTTCAAAGTGCTAAAGCGAGGGCTGGCCTAGTTGCATTGATTCCTATGGGTAAAACGGGAGGCCTGGTCTACTGCCGTTGTTCCCTATCGAAAAAAGATTGGTCATGTCTTTCGAGGTTTCTTCACTAAGGCTTAAAGGGGGGCTAGGTCTATAACCGTATTTCCTCTTTTTAAAAAGGGAGGCAAGGAGTATTCGGGTTTTTTTTCCTCTCTGATGAACGGGTGGCCCTGTCTTCTGCCATTCTTCCCTATGGGACAAACGAGAGCTGATGTCTCCCCACTTTTAAGTGCAAAATGGAGGCCAGATATACTTGTATAGTTTCCTATGGGTAAAACGGGCGGCCACGTCTACTCCCATTGTTACCTATGGGCCAAACGACAGCTTATGTCTACCCACTTTTTTTTAAAAGTGCTAAAGCGAGGGCTGGCCTAGTTGCATTGATTCCTATGGGTAAAAAAGGAGGCCTGGTCTACTGCCGTTGTTCCCTATCGAAAAAAGTTTGGTCATGTCTTTCGAGGTTTCTTCACTAAGGCTTAAAGGGGGCCAGGTCTAAAACCGTATTTCCTCTGTGGTTAAAACGGGAGGCAAGGTATATTCGGGGTTTTTTTTCCTCTCTGATGAACGGGTGGCCCTGTCTTCTGCCATTGATCCCTGTGGGACAAACGAGAGCTGATGTCTCCCCACGTTTTTTTCAAAGTGCAAAATGGAGGCCAGATCTACTTGCATAGTTTCCTATGGGTAAAACGGGCGGCCACGTCTACTCCCATTGTTACCTATGGGCCGAACGAGAGCTGATGTCTACCCACTTTTTTTCAAAGTGCTAAAGCGAGGGCTGGCCTAGTTGCATTGATTCCTATGGGTAAAACAGGAGGCCTGGTCTACTGCCGTTGTTCCCTATCGAAAAAGATTGGTCATGTCTTTCGAGGTTTCTTCACTAAGGCTTAAAGGGGGCTAGGTCTATAAGCCGTTTTTCCTCTGTGGTTGAAACGGGAGGCAAGGTAGTATTCGGGTTTTTTTTCCTCTCTGATGAACGGGTGGCCCTGTCTTCTGCCATTGTTCCCTGTGGAACAAACGAGAGCTGATGTCTCTCCACGTTTTTTTCAAAGTGCAAAATGGAGGCCAGATCTACTTGCATAGTTTCCTATGGGTAAAACGGGCGGCCACGTCTACTCCCATTGTTACCTATGGGCCGAACGAGAGCTGATGTCTACCCACTTTTTTTCAAAGTGCTAAAGCGAGGGCTGGCATAGTTGCATTGATTCCTATGGGTAAAACGGGAGGCCTGGTCTACTGCCGTTGTTCCCTATCGAAAAAAGATTGGTCATGTCTTTCGAGGTTTCTTCACTAAGGCTTAAAGGGGGGCTAGGTCTAAATCCGTATTTCCTCTTTTTAAAAAGGGAGGCAAGGAGTATTCGGGGGTTTTTTTTCCTCTCTGATGAACGGGTGGCCCTGTCTTCTGCCATTGATCCCTGTGGGAAAACGAGAGCTGATGTCTCTCCACGTTTTTTTCAAAGTGCAAAATGGAGGCCAGATCTACTTGCATAGTTTCCTATGGGTAAAACGGGCGGCCACGTCTACTCCCATTGTTACCTATGGGCCAAACGAGAGCTGATGTCTACCCACTTTTTTTCAAAGTGCTAAAGCGAGGGCTGGCCTAGTTGCATTGATTCCTATGGGTAAAACGGGAGGCCTGGTCTACTGCCGTTGTTCCCTATCGAAAAAGATTGGTCATGTCTTTCGAGGTTTCTTCACTAAGGCTTAAAGGGGGGCTAGGTCTAAATCCGTATTTCCTCTTTTTTAAAAAGGGAGGCAAGGAGTATTCGGGGTTTTTTTTCCTCTCTGATGAACGGGTGGCCCTGTCTTCTGCCATTGATCCCTGTGGGAAAACGAGAGCTGATGTCTCTCCACGTTTTTTTCAAAGTGCAAAATGGAGGCCAGATCTACTTGCATAGTTTCCTATGGGTAAAACGGGCGGCCACGTCTACTCCCATTGTTACCTATGGGCCGAACGAGAGCTGATGTCTACAGGGCCGGCTCGCCCACTAGGCGAGCTAGGCGCTCGCCTAGGGCGCCAGGCCACCAGGGGCGCCAAACTGCCCCCCCCCGCGAAAATCCCCCCCGCCACCGCCGCCTCCCTGCCGCCGCCACCAGCAAAGAGCACCCCCGCAGGGCTCAGGAGGCGGCAGCAGAGCTTGCCCGCCCTCCCCTTCCCTGGGGGGGGGGGAGAGAAGGCGGGGTGGCGCCACCAGCGAAGGGGCGCTCAGCCCAAAGGGGACAGGCGGGGGTTTACACCCGCTTCTTCCCTGGCCCACACTCCTCCCCCTCTGCCTGGCCGCCTTCCGGCGCTGGAGGGAGGAGGTCTCTTGGTGGGTGCCTTTGCTGGCCTACAGCCTCCTCCTCCGCTTGCCTAGGACGCCCAGCCCCAGCGCAAGGGGGAGCGCCAGCCTGGATGGGCGCCACCAAGATAGGCGGGCGGAGGGGCGGCATTCCTTCCCAGGCCGTTGCAAAGCAGCTGGCAGAGGGGGACACAGACACTCCCCCCGTGCCCTCCCCCTCCCCCCTGGGGCTCAGAGAAGGGAAGAGGGAAGAGACGGGGTGTAAAACCCCGCCTCTTCCCTGGCTTGCCTGGGCACCCTGGACGGGAGAGGAGGCGGGGCGGCAGTGCAGGAGGCCGCGGTGGAGCTTGCCTGCCCTCCCCCCTCGGGGGAGGGGGCAAAAGGGTCTTTGGGGTGAAGGCGGCGGTGTTGTGGCTCCCGCCAGCTGCAAAGAGGCGAGCGCAGCTAGCCTGTGCAGGGCTCGGAGAAGGAGCCGAGGGAGTCAGCGTCAGTGCTGCTGGGCCGGGAGAGAGGTAAAGAGTAAAATGGTGATGGCCGGGTGGGAAGGAGGGGGGAAGGCCCCCCTGCCCGCCTGCTTGCCTTCCTTCTCTCTCCCTTCCTCCTGGCCCGAAGGTTTCTCCGCGCCTGCCCGAGTCAGTGCCAAGAGCGCGGCGAAGGAAGGAGGGGAAGAAGGGAGAGCGCCTCAGCCGCGCGGCTCTGATCCCTCCCCGCCTCTCTGCAAAGTGTAGATGGGATGGGGGGCTGTTTGCCTTCCCAGGCCGGGATCAGCCGCCCTGTCTCCCCCCCCCCCCATGCAATCCTGCACCGCACACTCCCCCTGCCCCTTCCCCTGGCTTGCAGTTGCCGGCGCTCAGGCGGAAGGGACGGGGTTTTAACCACCCTGCCCCTTCCCCTGGCTTGCCGGCACACCCTGCAGGAACAGGAGGGGTTCCTTCTCTCCAGGCCCTGCCTGGGGTTGGAAACCCTGTAATTGGGTGCACGGGGGGGCGCCAGAAGGTAGCCTCGCCTAGGGTGCGAAAAACCCTGGGGCCGGCCCTGGATGTCTACCCACTTTTTTTCAAAGTGCTAAAGCGAAGGCTGGCCTAGTTGCATTGATTCCTAAGGGTAAAAAAGGAGGCCTGGTCTACTGCCGTTGTTCCCTATCGAAAAAAGTTTGGTCATGTCTTTCGAGGTTTTTTAACTAAGGCTTAAAGGGGGCCAGGTCTAAAGCCGTTTTTTTCTGTGGTTGAAACGGGAGGCAAGGTATATTCGGGGTTTTTTTTTCCTCTCTGATGAACGGGTGGCCCTGTCTTCTGCCATTGATCCCTGTGGGAAAACGAGAGCTGATGTCTCTCCACGTTTTTTTCAAAGTGCAAAATGGAGGCCAGATCTCCTTGCATAGTTTCCTATGGGTAAAACGGGCGGCCACGTCTACTCCCATTGTTACCTATGGGCCGAACGAGAGCTGATGTCTACCCACTTTTTTTCAAAGTGCTAAAGCGAGGGCTGGCCTAGTTGCATTGATTCCTAAGGGTAAAACGGGAGGCCTGGTCTACTGCCGTTGTTCCCTATCGAAAAAAGATTGGTCATGTCTTTCGAGGTTTCTTCACTAAGGCTTAAAGGGGGGCTAGGTCTATAACCGTATTTCCTCTTTTTAAAAAGAGAGGCAAGGAGTATTCGGGTTTTTTTTCCTCTCTGATGAACGGGTGGCCCTGTCTTCTGCCAATCTTCCCTATGGGACAAACGAGAGCTGATGTCTCCCCACTTTTAAGTGCAAAATGGAGGCCAGATATACTTGTATAGTTTCCTATGGGTAAAACGGGCGGCCACGTCTACTCCAATTGTTACCTATGGGCCAAACGACAGCTTATGTCTACCCACTTTTTTTCAAAGTGCTAAAGCGAAGGCTGGCCTAGTTGCATTGATTCCTAAGGGTAAAAAAGGAGGCCTGGTCTACTGCCGTTGTTCCCTATCGAAAAAAGTTTGGTCATGTCTTTCGAGGTTTTTTAACTAAGGCTTAAAGGGGGCCAGGTCTAAAGCCGTTTTTTTTCTGTGGTTGAAACGGGAGGCAAGGTATATTCGGGGTTTTTTTTTCCTCTCTGATGAACGGGTGGCCCTGTCTTCTGCCATTGATCCCTGTGGGAAAACGAGAGCTGATGTCTCTCCACGTTTTTTTCAAAGTGCAAAATGGAGGCCAGATCTACTTGCATAGTTTCCTATGGGTAAAACGGGCGGCCACGTCTACTCCCATTGTTACCTATGGGCCGAACGAGAGCTGATGTCTACCCACTTTTTTTCAAAGTGCTAAAGCGAGGGCTGGCCTAGTTGCATTGATTCCTATGGGTAAAACGGGAGGCCTGGTCTACTGCCGTTGTTCCCTATCGAAAAAAGATTGGTCATGTCTTTCGAGGTTTCTTCACTAAGGCTTAAAGGGGGGCTAGGTCTATAACCGTATTTCCTCTTTTTAAAAAGAGAGGCAAGGAGTATTCGGGTTTTTTTTCCTCTCTGATGAACGGGTGGCCCTGTCTTCTGCCATTCTTCCCTATGGGACAAACGAGAGCTGATGTCTCTCCACGTTTTTTTCAAAGTGCAAAATGGAGGCCAGATCTACTTGCATAGTTTCCTATGGGTAAAACGGGCGGCCACGTCTACTCCCATTGTTACCTATGGGCCGAACGAGAGCTGATGTCTACCCACTTTTTTTCAAAGTGCTAAAGCGAGGGCTGGCATAGTTGCATTGATTCCTATGGGTAAAACGGGAGGCCTGGTCTACTGCCGTTGTTCCCTATCGAAAAAAGATTGGTCATGTCTTTCGAGGTTTCTTCACTAAGGCTTAAAGGGGGGCTAGGTCTAAATCCGTATTTCCTCTTTTTAAAAAGGGAGGCAAGGAGTATTCGGGGTTTTTTTTCCTCTCTGATGAACGGGTGGCCCTGTCTTCTGCCATTGATCCCTGTGGGAAAACGAGAGCTGATGTCTCTCCACGTTTTTTTCAAAGTGCAAAATGGAGGCCAGATCTACTTGCATAGTTTCCTATGGGTAAAACGGGCGGCCACGTCTACTCCCATTGTTACCTATGGGCCGAACGAGAGCTGATGTCTACAGGGCCGGCTCGCCCACTAGGCGAGCTAGGCGCTCGCCTAGGGCGCCAGGCCACCAGGGGCGCCAAACTGCCCCCCCCGCGAAAATCCCCCCCGCCACCGCCGCCTCCCTGCCGCCGCCACCAGCAAAGAGCACCCCCGCAGGGCTCAGGAGGCGGCAGCAGAGCTTGCCCGCCCTCCCCTTCCCTGGGGGGGGGAGAGAAGGCGGGGTGGCGCCACCAGCGAAGGGGCGCTCAGCCCAAAGGGGACAGGCGGGGGTTTACACCCGCTTCTTCCCTGGCCCACACTCCTCCCCCTCTGCCTGGCCGCCTTCCGGCGCTGGAGGGAGGAGGTCTCTTGGTGGGTGCCTTTGCTGGCCTACAGCCTCCTCCTCCGCTTGCCTAGGACGCCCAGCCCCAGCGCAAGGGGGAGCGCCAGCCTGGATGGGCGCCACCAAGATAGGTGGGCGGAGGGGCGGCATTCCTTCCCAGGCCGTTGCAAAGCAGCTGGCAGAGGGGGACACAGACACTCCCCCCGCGCCCTCCCCCTCCCCCCTGGGGCTCAGAGAAGGGAAGAGGGAAGAGACGGGGTGTAAAACCCCGCCTCTTCCCTGGCTTGCCTGGGCACCCTGGACGGGAGAGGAGGCGGGGCGGCAGTGCAGGAGGCCGCGGTGGAGCTTGCCTGCCCTCCCCCCCCTCGGGGGAGGGGGCAAAAGGGTCTTTGGGGTGAAGGCGGCGGTGTTGTGGCTCCCGCCAGCTGCAAAGAGGCGAGCGCAGCTAGCCTGTGCAGGGCTCGGAGAAGGAGCCGAGGGAGTCAGCGTCAGTGCTGCTGGGCCGGGAGAGAGGTAAAGAGTAAAATGGTGATGGCCGGGTGGGAAGGAAGGGGGAAGGCCCCCCTGCCCGCCTGCTTGCCTTCCTTCTCTCTCCCTTCCTCCTGGCCCGAAGGTTTCTCCGCGCCTGCCCGAGTCAGTGCCAAGAGCGCGGCGAAGGAAGGAGGGGAAGAAGGGAGAGCGCCTCAGCCGCGCGGCTCTGATCCCTCCCCGCCTCTCTGCAAAGTGTAGATGGGATGGGGGGCTGTTTGCCTTCCCAGGCCGGGATCAGCCGCCCTGTCTCCCCCCCCCCCATGCAATCCTGCACCGCACACTCCCCCTGCCCCTTCCCCTGGCTTGCAGTTGCCGGCGCTCAGGCGGAAGGGACGGGGTTTTAACCACCCTGCCCCTTCCCCTGGCTTGCCGGCACACCCTGCAGGAACAGGAGGGGGTTCCTTCTCTCCAGGCCCTGCCTGGAGGTTGGCAACCCTGTAATTGGGTGCACGGGGGGGGGCGCCAGAAGGTAGCCTCGCCTAGGGTGCGAAAAACCCTGGGGCCGGCCCTGGATGTCTACCCACTTTTTTTCAAAGTGCTAAAGCGAAGGCTGGCCTAGTTGCATTGATTCCTAAGGGTAAAAAAGGAGGCCTGGTCTACTGCCGTTGTTCCCTATCGAAAAAAGTTTGGTCATGTCTTTCGAGGTTTTTTAACTAAGGCTTAAAGGGGGCCAGGTCTAAAGCCGTTTTTTTTCTGTGGTTGAAACGGGAGGCAAGGTATATTCGGGGTTTTTTTTTCCTCTCTGATGAACGGGTGGCCCTGTCTTCTGCCATTGATCCCTGTGGGAAAACGAGAGCTGATGTCTCTCCACGTTTTTTTCAAAGTGCAAAATGGAGGCCAGATCTACTTGCATAGTTTCCTATGGGTAAAACGGGCGGCCACGTCTACTCCCATTGTTACCTATGGGCCGAACGAGAGCTGATGTCTACCCACTTTTTTTCAAAGTGCTAAAGCGAGGGCTGGCCTAGTTGCATTGATTCCTATGGGTAAAACGGGAGGCCTGGTCTACTGCCGTTGTTCCCTATCGAAAAAAGATTGGTCATGTCTTTTGAGGTTTCTTCACTAAGGCTTAAAGGGGGGCCAGGTCTAAAACCGTATTTCCTCTTTTTAAAAAGGGAGGCAAGGAGTATTCGGGGTTTTTTTTCCTCTCTGATGAACGGGTGGCCCTGTCTTCTGCCATTGTTCCCTGTTGGACAAACGAGAGCTGATGTCTCCCCACTTTTTTCAAAGTGCAAAATGGAGGCCAGATCTACTTGCATAGTTTCCTATGGGTAAAACGGGCGGCCACGTCTACTCCCATTGTTACCTATGGGCCGAACGAGAGCTGATGTCTACCCACTTTTTTTCAAAGTGCTAGAGCGAGGGCTGGCCTAGTTGCATTGATTCCTATGGGTAAAAAAGGAGGCCTGGTCTACTGCCGTTGTTCCCTATCGAAAAAAGATTGGTCATATCTTTCGAGGTTTTTTAACTAAGGCTTAAAGGGGGCCAGGTCTAAAGCCGTTTTTTTCTGTGGTTGAAACGGGACGCAAGGTATATTCGGCGTTTTTTTCCTCTCTGTTTAAAGGGTGGCCCTGTCTTCTGCCGTTGTTCCCTGTGGGACAAACGAGAGCTGATGTCTCCCCACGTTTTTTTCAAAGTGCAAAATGGAGGCCAGATCTACTTGCATAGTTTCCTGTGGGTAAAACGGGCGGCCACGTCTACTCCCATTGTTACCTATGGGCCGAACGAGAGCTGATGTCTACCCACTTTTTTTCAAAGTGCTAAAGCGAGGGCTGGCCTAGTTGCATTGATTCCTATGGGTAAAACGGGAGGCCTGGTCTACTGCCGTTGTTCCCTATCGAAAAAAGATTGGTCATGTCTTTCGAGGTTTTTTCACTAAGGCTTAAAGGGGGGCTAGGTCTAAATCCGTATTTCCTCTTTTAAAAAGGGAGGCAAGGAGTATTCGGGTTTTTTTTAATTCTCTGATGAACGGGTGGCCCTGTCTTCTGCCATTGATCCCTGTGGGAAAACGAGAGCTGATGTCTCTCCACGTTTTTTTCAAAGTGCAAAATGGAGGCCAGATCTACTTGCATAGTTTCCTATGGGTAAAACGGGCGGCCACGTCTACTCCCATTGTTACCTATGGGCCGAACGAGAGCTGATGTCTACCCACTTTTTTCAAACTGCTAAAGTGAAGGCTGGCCTAGTTGCATTGATTCCTATGGGTAAAAAAGGAGGCCTGGTCTACTGCCGTTGTTCCCTATCGAAAAAAGTTTGGTCATGTCTTTCGAGGTTTTTTAACTAAGGCTTAAAGGGGGCCAGGTCTAAAGCCGTTTTTTTTCTGTGGTTGAAACGGGAGGCAAGGTATATTCGGGGTTTTTTTTTCCTCTCTGATGAACGGGTGGCCCTGTCTTCTGCCATTGATCCCTGTGGGAAAACGAGAGCTGATGTCTCTCCACGTTTTTTTCAAAGTGCAAAATGGAGGCCAGATCTACTTGCATAGTTTCCTATGGGTAAAACGGGCGGCCACGTCTACTCCCAATGTTACCTATGGGCCGAACGAGAGCTGATGTCTACCCACTTTTTTTCAAACTGCTAAAGCGAAGGCTGGCCTAGTTGCATTGATTCCTATGGGTAAAAAAGGAGGCCTGGTCTACTGCCGTTGTTCCCTATCGAAAAAAGTTTGGTCATGTCTTTCGAGGTTTTTTAACTAAGGCTTAAAGGGGGCCAGGTCTAAAGCCGTTTTTTTTCTGTGGTTGAAACGGGAGGCAAGGTATATTCGGGGTTTTTTTTTCCTCTCTGATGAACGGGTGGCCCTGTCTTCTGCCATTGATCCCTGTGGGAAAACGAGAGCTGATGTCTCTCCACGTTTTTTTCAAAGTGCAAAATGGAGGCCAGATCTACTTGCATAGTTTCCTATGGGTAAAACGGGCGGCCACGTCTACTCCCATTGTTACCTATGGGCCGAACGAGAGCTGATGTCTACCCACTTTTTTTCAAAGTGCTAAAGCGAGGGCTGGCCTAGTTGCATTGATTCCTATGGGAA
Organism: Gekko gecko; assembly: GCA_029375565.1. Taxonomy (NCBI): domain Eukaryota; kingdom Metazoa; phylum Chordata; class Lepidosauria; order Squamata; family Gekkonidae; genus Gekko; species Gekko gecko. The sequence continues at coordinate 28,016 of JAPDNY010000404.1, forward strand.
AAACGGGAGGCCTGGTCTACTGCCGTTGTTCCCTATCGAAAAAAGATTGGTCATGTCTTTCGAGGTTTTTTAACTAAGGGTTAAAGGGGGCCAGGTCTAAAGCCGTTTTTTTTTCTGTGGTTGAAACGGGAGGCAAGGTATATTCGGGGTTTTTTTTCCTCTCTGTTTAAAGGGTCGCCCTGTTTTCTGCCATTGTTCCCTGTGGAACAAACGAGAGCTGATGTCTCCCCACGTTTTTTTCAAAGTGCAAAATGGAGGCCAGATCTACTTGCATAGTTTCCTATGGGTAAAACGGGCGGCCACGTCTACTCCCATTGTTACCTATGGGCCGAACGAGAGCTGATGTCTACCCACTTTTTTCAAAGTGCTAAAGCGAGGGCTGGCCTAGTTGCATTGATTCCTATGGGTAAAACGGGAGGCCTGGTCTACTGCCGTTGTTCCCTATCGAAAAAAGATTGGTCATGTCTTTCGAGGTTTCTTCACTAAGGCTTAAAGGGGGCTAGGTCTAAATCCGTATTTCCTCTTTTTAAAAAGGGAGGGAAGGAGTATTCGGGGTTTTTTTTCCTCTCTGATGAACGGGTGGCCCTGTCTTCTGCCATTGATCCCTGTGGGAAAACGAGAGCTGATGTCTCTCCACGTTTTTTTCAAAGTGCAAAATGGAGGCCAGATCTACTTGCATAGTTTCCTATGGGTAAAACGGGCGGCCACGTCTACTCCCATTGTTACCTATGGGCCGAACGAGAGCTGATGTCTACCCACTTTTTTTCAAACTGCTAAAGCGAAGGCTGGCCTAGTTGCATTGATTCCTAATGTTTAAAAAGGAGGCCTGGTCTACTGCCGTTGTTCCCTATCGAAAAAAGTTTGGTCATGTCTTTCGAGGTTTTTTAACTAAGGCTTAAAGGGGGCCAGGTCTAAAGCCGTTTTTTTTCTGTGGTTGAAACGGGAGGCAAGGTATATTCGGGGTTTTTTTTTCCTCTCTGATGAACGGGTGGCCCTGTCTTCTGCCATTGATCCCTGTGGGAAAACGAGAGCTGATGTCTCTCCACGTTTTTTTCAAAGTGCAAAATGGAGGCCAGATCTACTTGCATAGTTTCCTATGGGTAAAACGGGCGGCCACGTCTACTCCCATTGTTACCTATGGGCCGAACGAGAGCTGATGTCTACCCACTTTTTTTCAAAGTGCTAGAGCGAGGGCTGGCCTAGTTGCATTGATTCCTATGTGTAAAAAAGGAGGCCTGGTCTACTGCCGTTGTTCCCTATCGAAAAAAGATTGGTCATGTCTTTCGAGGTTTTTTAACTAAGGCTTAAAGGGGGCCAGGTCTAAAGCCGTTTTTTTTCTGTGGTTGAAACGGGACGCAAGGTATATTCGGCGTTTTTTTTCCTCTCTGTTTAAAGGGTGGCCCTGCCTTCTGCCATTGTTCCATGTGGAACAAACGAGAGCTGATGTCTCCCCACGTTTTTTTCAAAGTGCAAAATGGAGGCCAGATCTACTTGCATAGTTTCCTGTGGGTAAAACGGGCGGCCACGTCTACTCCCATTGTTACCTATGGGCCGAACGAGAGCTGATGTCTACCCACTTTTTTCAAAGTGCTAAAGCGAGGGGTGGCCTAGTTGCATTGATTCCTATGGGTAAAACGTGAGGCCTGGTCTACTGCCGTTGTTCCGTATCGAAAAAAGATTGGTCATGTCTTTCGAGGTTTCTTCACTAAGGCTTAAAGGGGGGCTAGGTCTATAACCGAATTTCCTCTTTTTAAAAAGGGAGGCAAGGAGTATTCGGGTTTTTTTTTCCTCTCTGATGAACGGGTGGCCCTGTCTTCTGCCATTGTTCCCTGTGGAACAAACGAGAGCTGATGTCTCCCCACGTTTTTTTCAAAGTGCAAAATGGAGGCCAGATCTACTTGCATAGTTTCCTATGGGTAAAACGGGCGGCCACGTCTACACCCATTGTTACCTATCGGCGAACGAGAGCTGATGTCTACCCACTTTTTTTCAAAGTGCTAAAGCGAGGGCTGGCCTAGTTGCATTGATTCCTATGGGTAAAACGGGAGGCCTGGTCTACTGCCGTTGTTCCCTATCGAAAAAAGATTGGTCATGTCTTTCGAGGTTTTTTAACTAAGGCTTAAAGAGGGCCAGGTCTAAAGCCGTTTTTTTCTGTGGTTGAAACGGGAGGCAAGGTATATTCGGGGTTTTTTTTCCTCTCTGTTTAAAGGGTGGCCCTGTATTCTGCCATTGTTCCCTGTGGAACAAACGAGAGCTGATGTCTCCACACGTTTTTTTCAAAGTGCAAAATGGAGGCCAGATCTACTTGCATAGTTTCCTATGGGTAAAACGGGCGGCCACGTCTACTCCCATTGTTACCTATGGGCCGAACGAGAGCTGATGTCTACCCACTTTTTTTCAAAGTGCTAAAGCGAAGGCTGGCCTAGTTGCATTGATTCCTAAGGGTAAAAAAGGAGGCCTGGTCTACTGCCGTTGTTCCCTACCGAAAAAAGATTGGTCATGTCTTTCGAGGTTTTTTAACTAAGGCTTCAAGGGGGCCAGGTCTAAAGCCGTTTTTTTTCTGTGGTTGAAACGGGAGGCAAGGTATATTCGGGGTTTTTTTTCCTCTCTGATGAACGGGTGGCCCTGTCTTCTGCCATTGATGCCTGTGGGAAAACGAGAGCTGATGTCTCTCCACGTTTTTTTCAAAGTGCAAAATGGAGGCCAGATCTACTTGCATAGTTTCCTATGGGTAAAACGGGCGGCCACGTCTACTCCCATTGTTACCTATGGGCCGAACGAGAGCTGATGTCTACCCACTTTTTTTCAACGTGCTAAAGCGAAGGCTGGCCTAGTTGCATTGATTCCTAAGGGTAAAACAGGAGGCCTGGTCTACTGCCGTTGTTCCCTATCGAAAAAAGTTTGGTCATGTCTTTCGAGGTTTTTTAACTAAGGCTTAAAGGGGGCCAGGTCTAAAGCCGTTTTTTTCTGTGGTTGAAACGGGAGGCAAGGTATATTCGGGGTTTTTTTTTCCTCTCTGATGAACGGGTGGCCCTGTCTTCTGCCATTGATCCCTGTGGGAAAACGAGAGCTGATGTCTCTCCACGTTTTTTTCAAAGTGCAAAATGGAGGCCAGATCTACTTGCATAGTTTCCTATGGGTAAAACGGGCGGCCACGTCTACTCCCATTGTTACCTATGGGCCGAACGAGAGCTGATGTCTACCCACTTTTTTTCAAAGTGCTAAAGCGAGGGCTGGCCTAGTTGCATTGATTCCTATGGGTAAAACGGGAGGCCTGGTCTACTGCCGTTGTTCCCTATCGAAAAAAGATTGGTCATGTCTTTCGAGGTTTCTTCACTAAGGCTTAAAGGGGGGCCAGGTCTAAAACCGTATTTCCTCTTTTTAAAAAGGGTGGCAAGGAGTATTCGGGTTTTTTTTTCCTCTCTGATGAACGGGTGGCCCTGTCTTCTGCCATTGTTCCCTGTGGGACAAACGAGAGCTGATGTCTCCCCACTTTTTTTCAAAGTGCAAAATGGAGGCCAGATCTACTTGCATAGTTTCCTATGGGTAAAACGGGCGGCCACGTCTACTCCCATTGTTACCTATGGGCCGAACGAGAGCTGATGTCTACCCACTTTTTTTCAAAGTGCTAAAGCGAAGGCTGGCCTAGTTGCATTGATTCCTAAGGGTAAAAAAGGAGGCCTGGTCTACTGCCGTTGTTCCCTATCGAAAAAAGTTTGGTCATGTCTTTCGAGGTTTTTTAACTAAGGCTTAAAGGGGGCCAGGTCTAAAGCCGTTTTTTTTCTGTGGTTGAAACGGGAGGCAAGGTATATTCGGGGTTTTTTTTCCTCTCTGTTTAAAGGGTGGCCCTGTATTCTGCCATTGTTCCCTGTGGAACAAACGAGAGCTGATGTCTCCACACGTTTTTTTCAAAGTGCAAAATGGAGGCCAGATCTACTTGCATAGTTTCCTATGGGTAAAACGGGCGGCCACGTCTACTCCCATTGTTACCTATGGGCCGAACGAGAGCTGATGTCTACCCACTTTTTTTCAAAGTGCTAAAGCGAAGGCTGGCCTAGTTGCATTGATTCCTAAGGGTAAAAAAGGAGGCCTGGTCTACTGCCGTTGTTCCCTATCGAAAAAAGTTTGGTCATGTCTTTCGAGGTTTTTTAACTAAGGCTTAAAGGGGGCCAGGTCTAAAGCCGTTTTTTTTCTGTGGTTGAAACGGGAGGCAAGGTATATTCGGGGTTTTTTTTCCTCTCTGTTTAAAGGGTGGCCCTGTATTCTGCCATTGTTCCCTGTGGAACAAACGAGAGCTGATGTCTCCACACGTTTTTTTCAAAGTGCAAAATGGAGGCCAGATCTACTTGCATAGTTTCCTATGGGTAAAACGGGCGGCCACGTCTACTCCCATTGTTACCTATGGGCCGAACGAGAGCTGATGTCTACCCACTTTTTTTCAAAGTGCTAAAGCGAAGGCTGGCCTAGTTGCATTGATTCCTAAGGGTAAAAAAGGAGGCCTGGTCTACTGCCGGTTCCCTATCGAAAAAAGATTGGTCATGTCTTTCGAGGTTTTTTAACTAAGGCTTAAAGGGGGCCAGGTCTAAAGCCGTTTTTTTTCTGTGGTTGAAACGGGACGCAAGGTATATTCGACGTTTTTTTTCCTCTATGTTTAAAGGGTGGCCCTGTCTTCTGCCATTGATCCCTGTGGGAAAACGAGAGCTGATGTCTCTCCACGTTTTTTTCAAAGTGCAAAATGGAGGCCAGATCTACTTGAATAGTTTCCTATGGGTAAAACGGGCGGCCACGTCTACTCCCATTGTTACCTATGGGCCGAACGAGAGCTGATGTCTACCCACTTTTTTTCAAAGTGCTAAAGCGAGGGCTGGCCTAGTTGCATTGATTCCTATGGGTAAAACGGAGGCCTGGTCTACTGCCGTTGTTCCCTATCGAAAAAAGATTGGTCATGTCTTTCGAGGTTTCTTCACTAAGGCTTAAAGGGGGGCCAGGTCTAAAACCGTATTTCCTCTTTTTAAAAAGGGTGGCAAGGAGTATTCGGGGTTTTTTTTTCCTCTCTGATGAACGGGTGGCCCTGTCTTCTGCCATTGTTCCCTGTGGGACAAACGAGAGCTGATGTCTCCCCACTTTTTTTCAAAGTGCAAAATGGAGGCCAGATCTACTTGCATAGTTTCCTATGGGTAAAACGGGCGGCCACGTCTACTCCCATTGTTACCTATGGGCCGAACGAGAGCTGATGTCTACCCACTTTTTTCAAAGTGCTAGAGAGAGGGCTGGCCTAGTTGCATTGATTCCTATGGGTAAAAAAGGAGGCCTGGTCTACTGCCGTTGTTCCCTATCGAAAAAAGATTGGTCATGTCTTTCGAGGTTTTTTAACTAAGGCTTAAAAGGGGCCAGGTCTAAAGCCGTTTTTTTTCTGTGGTTGAAACGGGACGCAAGGTATATTCGGCGTTTTTTTTCCTCTCTGTTTAAAGGGTGGCCCTGTCTTCTGCCATTGTTCCCTGTGGAACAAACGAGAGCTGATGTCTCCCCACGTTTTTTTCAAAGTGCAAAATGGAGGCCAGATCTACTTGCATAGTTTCCTGTGGGTAAAACGGGCGGCCACGTCTACTCCCATTGTTACCTATGGGCCGAACGAGAGCTGATGTCTACCCACTTTTTTTCAAAGTGCTAAAGCGAAGGCTGGCCTAGTTGCATTGATTCCTAAGGGTAAAAAAGGAGGCCTGGTCTACTGCCGTTGTTCCCTATCGAAAAAAGTTTGGTCATGTCTTTCGAGGTTTTTTAACTAAGGCTTAAAGGGGCCAGGTCTAAAGCCGTTTTTTTTCTGTGGTTGAAACGGGAGGCAAGGTATATTCGGGGTTTTTTTTCCTCTCTGTTTAAAGGGTGGCCCTGTATTCTGCCATTGTTCCCTGTGGAACAAACGAGAGCTGATGTCTCCACACGTTTTTTTCAAAGTGCAAAATGGAGGCCAGATCTACTTGCATAGTTTCCTATGGGTAAAACGGGCGGCCACGTCTACTCCCATTGTTACCTATGGGCCGAACGAGAGCTGATGTCTACCCACTTTTTTCAAAGTGCTAAAGCGAAGGCTGGCCTAGTTGCATTGATTCCTAAGGGTAAAAAAGGAGGCCTGGTCTACTGCCGTTCCCTATCGAAAAAAGATTGGTCATGTCTTTCGAGGTTTTTTAACTAAGGCTTAAAGGGGGCCAGGTCTAAAGCCTTTTTTTTTTGTGGTTGAAACGGGACGCAAGGTATATTCGACGTTTTTTTTCCTCTCTGTTTAAAGGGTGGCCCTGTCTTCTGCCATTGATCCCTGTGGGAAAACGAGAGCTGATGTCTCTCCACGTTTTTTTCAAAGTGCAAAATGGAGGCCAGATCTACTTGCATAGTTTCCTATGGGTAAAACGGGCGGCCACGTCTACTCCCATTGTTACCTATGGGCCGAACGAGAGCTGATGTCTACCCACTTTTTTTCAAAGTGCTAATGCGAGGGCTGGCCTAGTTGCATTGATTCCTATGGGTAAAACGGGAGGCCTGGTCTACTGCCGTTGTTCCCTATCGAAAAAAGATTGGTCATGTCTTTCGAGGTTTCTTCACTAAGGCTTAAAGGGGGCCAGGTCTAAAACCGTATTTCCTCTTTTTAAAAAGGGTGGCAAGGAGTATTCGGGGTTTTTTTCCTCTCTGATGAACGGGTGGCCCTGTCTTCTGCCATTGTTCCCTATGGGACAAACGAGAGCTGATGTCTCTCCACGTTTTTTTCAAAGTGCAAAATGGAGGCCAGATCTACTTGCATAGTTTCCTATGGGTAAAACGGGCGGCCACGTCTACACCCATTGTTACCTATCGGCCGAACGAGAGCTGATGTCTACCCACTTTTTTCAAAGTGCTAAAGCGAGGGCTGGCCTAGTTGCATTGATTCCTATGGGTAAAACGGGAGGCCTGGTCTACTGCCGTTGTTCCCTATCGAAAAAAGATTGGTCATGTCTTTCGAGGTTTTTTAACTAAGGCTTAAAGGGGGCCAGGTCTAAAGCCGTTTTTTTTCTGTGGTTGAAACGGGAGGCAAGGTATATTCGGGGGTTTTTTTCCTCTCTGATGAACGGGTGGCCCTGTCTTCTGCCATTGATCCCTGTGGGAAAACGAGAGCTGATGTCTCTCCACGTTTTTTTCAAAGTGCAAAATGGAGGCCAGATCTACTTGCATAGTTTCCTATGGGTAAAACGGGCGGCCACGTCTACTCCCATTGTTACCTATGGGCCGAACGAGAGCTATTGTCTACCCACTTTTTTTCAAAGTGCTAAAGCGAGGGCTGGCCTAGTTGCATTGATTCCTATGGGTAAAACGGGAGGCCTGGTCTACTGCCGTTGTTCCCTATCGAAAAAAGATTGGTCATGTCTTTCGAGGTTTCTTCACTAAGGCTTAAAGGGGGGCCAGGTCTAAAACCGTATTTCCTCTTTTTAAAAAGGGTGGCAAGGAGTATTCGGCGTTTTTTTTCCTCTCTGATGAACGGGTGGCCCTGTCTTCTGCCATTGTTCCCTGTGGGACAAACGAGAGCTGATGTCTCCCCACTTTTTTTCAAAGTGCAAAATGGAGGCCAGATCTACTTGCATAGTTTCCTATGGGTAAAACGGGCGGCCACGTCTACTCCCATTGTTACCTATGGGCCGAACGAGAGCTGATGTCTACCCACTTTTTTTCAAAGTGCTAGAGAGAGGGCTGGCCTAGTTGCATTGATTCCTATGGGTAAAAAAGGAGGCCTGGTCTACTGCCGTTGTTCCCTATCGAAAAAAGATTGGTCATTTCTTTCGAGGTTTTTTAACTAAGGCTTAAAGGGGGCCAGGTCTAAAGCCGTTTTTTTTCTGTGGTTGAAACGGGACGCAAGGTATATTCGGCGTTTTTTTCCTCTCTGTTTAAAGGGTGGCCCTGTCTTCTGCCATTGTTCCCTGTGGAACAAACGAGAGCTGATGTCTCCCCACGTTTTTTTCAAAGTGCAAAATGGAGGCCAGATCTACTTGCATAGTTTCCTGTGGGTAAAACGGGCGGCCACGTCTACTCCCATTGTTACCTATGGGCCGAACGAGAGCTGATGTCTACCCACTTTTTTCAAAGTGCTAAAGCGAAGGCTGGCCTAGTTGCATTGATTCCTAAGGGTAAAAAAGGAGGCCTGGTCTACTGCCGTTCCCTATCGAAAAAAGATTGGTCATGTCTTTCGAGGTTTTTTAACTAAGGCTTAAAGGGGGCCAGGTCTAAAGCCGTTTTTTTTGTGGTTGAAACGGGACGCAAGGTATATTCGACGTTTTTTTTCCTCTCTGTTTAAAGGTTGGCCCTGTCTTCTGCCATTGATCCCTGTGGGAAAACGAGAGCTGATGTCTCTCCACGTTTTTTTCAAAGTGCAAAATGGAGGCCAGATCTACTTGCATAGTTTCCTATGGGTAAAACGGGCGGCCACGTCTACTCCCATTGTTACCTATGGGCCGAACGAGAGCTGATGTCTACCCACTTTTTTTCAAAGTGCTAAAGCGAGGGCTGGCCTAGTTGCATTGATTCCTATGGGTAAAACGGGAGGCCTGGTCTACTGCCGTTGTTCCCTATCGAAAAAAGATTGGTCATGTCTTTCGAGGTTTCTTCACTAAGGCTTAAAGGGGGGCCAGGTCTAAAACCGTATTTCCTCTTTTTTAAAAAGGGTGGCAAGGAGTATTCGGGGTTTTTTTTCCTCTCTGATGAACGGGTGGCCCTGTCTTCTGCCATTGATCCCTGTGGGAAAACGAGAGCTGATGTCTCTCCACGTTTTTTTCAAAGTGCAAAATGGAGGCCAGATCTACTTGCATAGTTTCCTATGGGTAAAACGGGCGGCCACGTCTACACCCATTGTTACCTATCGGCCGAACGAGAGCTGATGTCTACCCACTTTTTTTCAAAGTGCTAAAGCGAGGGCTGGCCTAGTTGCATTGATTCCTATGGGTAAAACGGGAGGCCTGGTCTACTGCCGTTGTTCCCTATCGAAAAAAGATTGGTCATGTCTTTCGAGGTTTTTTAACTAAGGCTTAAAGGGGGCCAGGTCTAAAGCCGTTTTTTTTCTGTGGTTGAAACGGGAGGCAAGGTATATTCGGGGTTTTTTTTCCTCTCTGTTTAAAGGGTGGCCCTGTATTCTGCCATTGTTCCCTGTGGAACAAACGAGAGCTGATGTCTCCACACGTTTTTTTCAAAGTGCAAAATGGAGGCCAGATCTACTTGCATAGTTTCCTATGAGTAAAACGGGCGGCCACGTCTACTCCCATTGTTACCTATGGGCCGAACGAGAGCTGATGTCTACCCACTTTTTTTCAAACTGCTAAAGCGAAGGCTGGCCTAGTTGCATTGATTCCTATGGGTAAAAAAGGAGGCCTGGTCTACTGCCGTTGTTCCCTATCGAAAAAAGTTTGGTCATGTCTTTCGAGGTTTTTTAACTAAGGCTTAAAGGGGGCCAGGTCTAAAGCCGTTTTTTTTCTGTGGTTGAAACGGGAGGCAAGGTATATTCGGGGTTTTTTTTTCCTCTCTGATGAACGGGTGGCCCTGTCTTCTGCCATTGATCCCTGTGGGAAAACGAGAGCTGATGTCTCTCCACGTTTTTTTCAAAGTGCAAAATGGAGGCCAGATCTACTTGCATAGTTTCCTATGGGTAAAACGGGCGGCCACGTCTACTCCCATTGTTACCTATGGGCCGAACGAGAGCTGATGTCTACCCACTTTTTTCAAAGTGCTAAAGCGAGGGCTGGCCTAGTTGCATTGATTCCTATGGGTAAAACGGGAGGCCTGGTCTACTGCCGTTGTTCCCTATCGAAAAAAGATTGGTCATGTCTTTCGAGGTTTCTTCACTAAGGACCAATCCGTATTTCCTCTTTTTAAAAAGGGAGGCAAGGAGTATTCGGGTTTTTTTTAATTCTCTGATGAACGGGTGGCCCTGTCTTCTGCCATTGATTCCTGTGGGAAAACGAGAGCTGATGTCTCTCCACGTTTTTTTCAAAGTGCAAAATGGAGGCCAGATCTACTTGCATAGTTTCCTATGGGTAAAACGGGCGGCCACGTCTACTCCCATTGTTACCTATGGGCCGAACGAGAGCTGATGTCTACCCACTTTTTTTCAAACTGCTAAAGCGAAGGCTGGCCTAGTTGCATTGATTCCTATGGGTAAAAAAGGAGGCCTGGTCTACTGCCGTTGTTCCCTATCGAAAAAAGTTTGGTCATGTCTTTCGAGGGTTTTTTAACTAAGGCTTAAAAGGGGGCCAGGTCTAAAGCCGTTTTTTTTCTGTGGTTGAAACGGGAGGCAAGGTATATTCGGGTGTTTTTTTTCCTCTCTGATGAACGGGTGGCCCTGTCTTCTGCCATTGATCCCTGTGGGAAAACGAGAGCTGATGTCTACCCACTTTTTTTCAAACTGCTAAATGGAGGCCAGATCTACTTGCATAGTTTCCTATGGGTAAAACGGGCGGCCACGTCTACTCCCATTGTTACCTATGGGCCGAACGAGAGCTGATGTCTACCCACTTTTTTTCAAACTGCTAAAGCGAAGACTGGCCTAGTTGCATTGATTCCTATGGGTAAAAAAGGAGGCCTGGTCTACTGCCGTTGTTCCCTATCGAAAAAAGTTTGGTCATGTCTTTCGAGGTTTTTTAACTAAGGCTTAAAGGGGGCCAGGTCTAAAGCCGTTTTTTTTCTGTGGTTGAAACGGGAGGCAAGGTAGTATTCCGGGGTTTTTTTTCCTCTCTGATGAACGGGTGGCACTGTTTTCTGCCATTGATCCCTGTGCGAAAACGAGAGCTGATGTCTCTCCACGTTTTTTACAAAGTGCAAAATGGAGGCCAGATCTACTTGCATAGTTTCCTATGGGTAAAACGGGCGGCCACGTCTACTCCCATTGTTACCTATGGGCCGAACGAGAGCTGATGTCTACCCACTTTTTTTCAAAGTGCTAAAGCGAGGGCTGGCCTAGTTGCATTGATTCCTATGGGTAAAACGGGAGGCCTGGTCTACTGCCGTTGTTCCCTATCGAAAAAAGATTGGTCATGTCTTTCGAGGTTTCTTCACTAAGGACCAACTCCGTATTTCCTCTTTTTAAAAAAGGAGGCAAGGGAGTATTCGGGTTTTTTTAATTCTCCTGATGAACGGTGGCCCTGTCTTCTGCCATTGATCCCTGTGGGAAAACGAGAGCTGATGTCTCTCCACGTTTTTTTCAGAGTGCAAAATGGAGGCCAGATCTACTTGCATAGTTTCCTATGGGTAAAACGGGCGGCCACGTCTACTCCCATTGTTACCTATGGGCCGAACGAGAGCTGATGTCTACCCACTTTTTCAAAGTGCTAATGCGAGGGCTGGCCTAGTTGCATTGATTCCTATGGGTAAAACGGGAGGCCTGGTCTACTGCCGTTGTTCCCTATCGAAAAAAGATTGGTCATGTCTTTCGAGGTTTCTTCACTAAGGCTTAAGGGGGCCAGGTCTAAAACCGTATTTCCTCTTTTAAAAGGGTGGCAAGGAGTATTCGGGGTTTTTTTTCCTCTCTGATGAACGGGTGGCCCTGTGTTCTGCCATTGTTCCCTATGGGACAAACGAGAGCTGATGTCTCTCCACGTTTTTTCAAAGTGCAAAATGGAGGCCAGATCTACTTGCATAGTTTCCTATGGGTAAAACGGGCGGCCACGTCTACACCCATTGTTACCTATCGGCCGAACGAGAGCTGATGTCTACCCACTTTTTTCAAAGTGCTAAAGCGAGGGCTGGCCCTAGTTGCATTGATTCCTATGGGTAAAACGGGAGGCCTGGTCTACTGCCGTTGTTCCCTATCGAAAAAAGATTGGTCATGTCTTTCGAGGGTTTCTTCAACTAAGGCTTAAAGGGGCCAGGTCTAAAGACCGTATTTTTCTGTGGTTGAAACGGGAGGCAAGGTATATTCGGGGGTTTTTTCCTCTCTGATGAACGGGTGGCCCTGTCTTCTGCGCATTGTATCCCTCGTGGGACAACGAGAGCTGATGTCTCCCCACTTTTTTCAAAGTGCAAAATGGAGGCCAGATCTACTTGCATAGTTTCCTATGGGTAAAACGGGCGGCCACGCTTACTCCCATTGTTACCTATGGGCCGAACGAGAGCTATATGTCTACCCACTTTTTTTCAAAGTGCTAAAGCGAGGGCTGGCCTAGTTGCATTGATTCCTATGGGTAAAACAGGAGGCCTGGTCTACTCGCCGTTGTTCCCTATCGAAAAAGATTGGTCATGTCTTTCGAGGTTTCTTCACTAAGGCTTAAAGGGGGCCGGGTCTAAAACCGTATTTCCTCTTTTAAAACGGGTGGCAAGGAGTATTCGGGTTTTTTTTTCCTCTCTGATGAACGGGTGGCCCTGTCTTCTGCCATTGTTCCCTGTGGGACAACGAGAGCTGATGTCTCCCGCTGTTTTTCAAAGTGCAAAATGGAGGCCGAGATCTACTGTGCATAGTTTCCTATGGGTAAAACAGGCGGCCACGTCTACTCCCATGAGTGATGGTACCTGTGGGCCGAACGAGAGCTGATGTCTACCCACTTTTTTTTCAAAGTGCTAGAGAGAGGGCTTTGGCCTAGTTGCATTGATTCCTATGGGTAAAAAGGAGGCCTGGTCTACTGCCGTTGTTCCCCTATCGAAAAAAGATTGGTCACTTCTTCTCGAGGTTTTTTACCTAAGGCTTGGGGGCTTAAAGGCCAGGTCTAAAGCCGTTTTTTTTCTGTGGTTGAAACGGGACGCAAGGTATGTTCGGCGTTTTTTTCCTCTCTGTTTAAAGGGTGGTCCTGTCTTCTGCCATTGTTCCCTGATACGGAACAAACGAGAGGCTGATGTCTCCCCACGTTTTTTTCCAAAGTGCAAAAAATGGAGGCCAGATCTACTTGCATAGTTTCCTGTGGGTAAAACGGGCGGCCACGCCTACTCCCATTGTTACCTATGGGCCGAATCGAGAGCTGATGTCTACCCACTTTTTTTCAAAGTGCTAAAGCGAAAGGCTGGCCTAGTTGCATTGATTCCTAAGGGTAAAAAAGGCGGCCTGGTTCTACGCCGTTGTTCCCTTAATCGAAAAAAGTTTGGTCATGTCTTTCTGTAGGTTTTAACTAAGGCTTAAAGAGGGCAGGTCCTGTATTCCAGTTTTCCGTTTTTTTTTTCTGTGGCTGAAACGGGAGGCAAGAGGCATATTCGGGGTTTTTTTTCCTCTCTGTTTAAAGGGTGGCCCTGTATTCTGCCATTGTTCCCTGTGGAACAAACGAGTGCTGATGTCTCCACGCGTTTTTTTCAAGGTGCAAATGGAGGCCAGATCTACTTGCATAGTTTCCTATGGGTAAAACGGGCGGCCACGTCTACTCCCATTGTTACCTATGGGCCGAACAGAGAGCTGATGTCTACCCACTTTTTTTCAAAGTGCTAAAGCGAAGGCTGGCCTAGTTGCATTGATTCCTAAGGGTAAAAAGGAGGCCTGGTCTACTGCCGCTCCCTACTCGAAAAGATTGGTCTATGTCTTTCGAGGTTTCTTAACTAAGGCTTAAAAAGGGGCCAGGTCTAAAGCCGTTTTTTGTGGTTGAAACGGGACGCAAGGTATATTCGACGTTTTTTTTCCTCTCTGTTTAAGGGTTGGCCCTGCCTTCTGCCATTGATCCCTGTGGGAAAACGAGAGCTGATGTCTCTCCACGTTTTTCAAAGTGCAAAATGAGGCCAGATCTACTTATAGTTTCCTGTGGGTAAAACGGGCGGCCACGTCTACTCCCATTGTTACCTATGCGGCCGAACAGAGCTGATGTCTACCCACTTTTTTCAAAGTGCTAAAGCGAGGGCTGGCCTAGTTGCATTGATTCCTATGGGTAAAACGGGAGGCCTGGTCTACTGCCGTTTGTTCCCTATCGAAAAAAGATTGGTCATGTCTTTCGGAGGTTTCTTCACTAAGGCTTAAAGGGGGCCAGGTCTAAAACCGTATTTCCTCTTTTTTAAAAAGGGTGGCAAGGAGTATTGGGGGTTTTTTTCCTCTCTGATGAACGGGTGGCCCTGTCTTCTGCCATTGTTCCTGTGGGACAAACGAGAGCTGATGTCTCTCCACGTTTTTTCAAGAGTGCAAAATAGAGGCCAGATCTACTTGCATAGTTTCCTATGGGTAAAACGGGCGGCCACGTCTGCACTCCATTGTTACCTGTCGGCCGAACGAGAGCTGATGTCTGCCCACTTTTTCAAGTGCTAAAGCGAGGGCTGGCCTGGTTGCATTGATTCCTATGGGTAAAACGGGAGGCCTGGTCTACTGCCGTTGTTCCCTATCGAAAAAAGATTGGTCATGTCTTTTCGAGGTTTTTAACTAAGGCTTAAAGGGGGCCAGGGTCTAAAGCCGTTTTTCTGTGGTTGAAACGGGAGGCAAGGTATATTCGGGGGTTTTTTTT
>JAPDNY010000405.1:0-42363 GCA_029375565.1 Gekko gecko
TATTTGAGCCGCGCTGATGCAGGAACCACGCGCCAGAGGGACCTGCTGACGCTGAGCCGATCCAGGATGGAAAGAACACTCACTCTACGGGGTGCTGGTAGGGCAGTCCCTTCCCAATTGTCTATGTGGCCTTAGATAGGATATTTAAAGAGTAACTGTAAGCCGCTCAGAGACCCCTTCGGGGGTTCGAGCGGGGTATTAAGTGGAATAAATAAATAAATAAATAAAATGTGGTTCTGTTTCACACTTGTCAGAACTATGGCTTGCCCAAGGTCATCCAGCAGGCGCAAGTGGAGGAGTGGGGAATCAACCCCCAGTTCTCCCGGTTTAGAGTCCACGCACTTAACCACTACACCAAACTGGCTCAAGTTCAAGTCTTTTTTCCCCAAGGAGAAGGCTTGCGTAAGTAGACCTCTGGGTCGCACATAGGGTCGCCAACTCCAGTTTGGGACATTTCCTGGAGATGTGGGGCGGGGCCCGGGGAGGGCGGGGTTTGGGGAGGGGAGGGACATCGGCAGGGCATAATGCCTTGGAGTCCACCTTCCAAAGCAGCCATTTCCCCCAGGGAAATTGATCTCTGTTGTCTAGAGGCCAGTTAAAATTCCAGGTCCCACCTGGAGGTTGGCAAGCCCGATTTCCCAACTCTGGGGGCCCTGAACACCTTGAAGAGGGCTTCCTCACCTTGGCTGAGCAAGAGCGGAGCCGACCCCCATTCCCCTGCCCCTTTATTAAAAAGTTCTAAACGCTAAAAAACTATGAGCTAGCTCGCACTAACTCAGCTTAGAGGGAACACTGCTTACCACTCATGCAATGTTCACCTCTAAGCTGCGGAGTCCTGTGAGCAAGAATTGTACTTTTGTGAACTACTGGCATTAAAGTTGTGAGCGGGCAATTTGGCTACTGCATAAATGAGATCAGGGCTATTTCGGGGCCGGAACTCACAGGAACGGAGTTCCGGCTGGCTGCCCAGTTGGCCACGCCCAGCAGGAACTCATTAGCATAGTAGGCCACACCCAACAGCAGAAGCTCATTCTGACTGGGTACATTACGGGGTGTGTGGCCTAACATGCAAAGGAGCTCCTGCTACAAAAAAAGGCCCTGGGTTTTGACAACAAACGAGGTAAACAGAATAAGAAGCAAAAGGTGGGTGTGGCTGGATGACCACACTTCCGGTAACATGGAGGTGTGGCCTAATATGCTAATGAGCTGTCCCAGGGGCGTGGCCTAATGTGAGTTCCTGCTGGGCTTTTTCTATCCAAAAAGCCCAGAATTAGATTGTCCTGGAGGCATCCTTCCTGAGCGAAGACAAAAAGGCGTGAGCTAGAGGCTAAGAGGGAACATTGGATGCCAACCTCCAGTTCGTGGCGGGAGTTCTCCTGAGATTTCAACTGATCTCTGGAGTTCAGAGATCAGTTCCTGGGATGGGGGGGGAATGGCTGCTTTGGATGGACGACTCCACGGTATTATACGCCATTGAGGTTCCTCTCCCCGGCAGACTCTGCCTTCCACAGGCTTCCCCCCAAAAAAATGTCCAGGGATTTCTCAACACGGAGCTGGCAACAGGACTAACCCCCTCAGCTCCTGACATGGGGGGGGTGTGGAGATAGGGTCACTCACCATCACAGAGCTAGTTTGGTGTCGTGGTGAGGAGCACGGACTCTAATCTGGGAGAACCCGGTTTGATCCCCCACTTCTCCACATGCGGCCAGCTGGGTGACCTTGTGTCAGTCACAAGTTCTTTTAGTGCTGTTCTCTCAAGGGCAGTCCTCAAAAGAGCTCTCTCAGCCCCACCTACCTCACGGCGGGGATATTCTTGGGCAGGAACGCACGGGAATGGAGTTCTGGCTGGATCCCGAGTTGGCCACACCCAGCAGGAACTCATTAGCATAACAGGCCACACCCTGCAGCAGAAACTCATTCGGATTGGCTACATTAGGGGTGTGTGGCCTAACATGCAAATGAGTTACTGCTACCAAAAAAGCCCTGGGTTTTGACAACAAATGAGGTAAACAGAATAAGACGCAAAAGGTGGGTGTGGCTGGATGACCACCCTTCGGGTAACATGGGGGTGTGGCCTAATAGGCTAATGAGCGGTGCTGTCATGGGTGTGGCCTAATATGGTAATGAGTTTCTGCTGTCGGGTGTGGCCTTTTACACTAATGAGTTCCTGCGGGGCTTTTTCTACAAAAAGAGCCTTGCCTCCCAGGGTGTCCGTTGTGGGGAGGGGAAGGGAAAGGAGATTGTAAGCTGCTCTGATACTCCCTCGGGTAGTGAAGTGCAGGGTATAAATCTAGTCTCCTCCTCCTCCTCCAGCTTACAAAAGGGATAAATGGGGAGAGCGCCTCAATTCTTCCTCTGAGCTGCCCTTGGGGGCTGAGTGAGTTCTTTCAAGACTGGAGACTGACCGGCCCTTTCCTTAGAGATGGTGGGATACAACAGACAGAACTTCAGGCCTGGGTTCTGTGGATCTGAATTCAAGTCCTGGCTGAGTGGCCATGAACAACGGTCCATCGCTTAGCCTCGGGCTCCTATTTGTACAGGAGCTCAGTGAAAGTGCCCTACCTTGCAAGGTTATTGCGTGAGCAGTCCACAGAAACATAGGCAAAGCAACTGCATGAATTCCAAACATTTCCAAAATGGCAAAATTGGGCAACTTGCGTCTGGGCGGAAATTCAGCCGGACTCTTTCTGCAGAGGTTCGTGGTGATTTAACAAAGTCTAGGAATTGTCCTTTTGAGGATCATTTCTTTAAGCAAGGACTGCCATTGTTTTTAAACCTTACCTTGCATTTCTCACAGCAGAGTCCACCGACGCATTCTGAGTCTGTTCTGAATTTGCAATTCGTTTGGCAGCAGCCGCTGCTTCGGCATTCCTACAAAGAAAGGTCTCCTTGTTATCTCACCAGTGCAGAAGTTCCCCGGTTCAATCCCTGCCATCTCCAGTTACAATTGGGCCAGGCAGGAGGCGATGGGAAAGACCTCTGCCTGAGCCCCTGGAGAGAACATAAGAACATAAGAGAAGCCAATGTTGAATCAGGCCAATGGCCCATCCAGTCCAACACTCTGTCACACAGCGGCCAAAATATACCAGGTGCCATCAGGAGGTCCAGCAGTGGGACCAAGGCACCAGAAGCCCTCCCACTGCTGCCCCCTCCAGCACCAAGAATAGAGTGCATCACCTGCCCCAGACTGAGAGTTCCCATCTATACCCTGTGGCTAATAGCCACTGGTGGACTTCTGCTCCATATGTTTATCTAATTCCCTCTTGAAACTGTCCATGCTTGCAGCTGCCACGACCTCCTGTGGCAGTGAATTCCATATGTTAATCACTCTTTGGGTGCAGAAGTATTTCCTTTTATCTGTTCTAACCCGACTGCTCAGCAATTTCATAGAGTGCCCACGAGTTCTTGTATTGTGAGAAAGGGAGAAAAGTACTTCTTTCTCAACCTGCTCAATCCCATTCATAATCTTATAAACCTCGATCATGTCACCTCTCAGCCGTCGTTTCTCCAAGCTAAAGAGCCCCAAGCATTTTAACCTTTCTTCATAGGGAAGGTGTTCCAACCCTTTTATCATTCTAGTTGCCCTTCTCTGCACTTTTTCCAATGCTATAATATCCTTTTTGAGATGTGGTGACCAGAACTGTACACAGTATTCCAAATGAGGTCGCACCAATGATTTATACAGGGGCGTGATGATACTGGCTGATTTGTTATCAATTCCCTTCCTAATAATCCCCAGCATAGCGTTGGCCTTCTTTATTGCAGCTACACATTGTGTAGACATTTTCAGCGAGTTATCCACTACGACTCCAAGATCTCTCTCTTGGTCCGTCTCTGCCAGATCAGACCCCATCAACGTGTATTTATATTTAGGATGTTTGGCTCCAATGTGCATCACTTTGCACTTGGCCACATTGAACCCCATTTGCCACGTTGACGCCCACTCACCCATCCTCAACAGATCCCTTTGGAGTGCCTCACAATCCTCCCTGGTTTTCACCACGCTGAACAACTTCGTGTCATCTGCAAATTTAGCCACATCACTGCTTACTCCCAATTCCAAATCGTTAATAAACAAGTTAAAAAGCATCGGACCGAGTACTGATCCCTGTGGTACCCCACTGCTTACCACCCTCCACTGAGAAAGTTTCCCATTTATACTCACTCTCTGTTTCCTATTTAT
Source organism: Gekko gecko (assembly GCA_029375565.1). Taxonomy (NCBI): domain Eukaryota; kingdom Metazoa; phylum Chordata; class Lepidosauria; order Squamata; family Gekkonidae; genus Gekko; species Gekko gecko. The sequence goes on from JAPDNY010000405.1 coordinate 4,184, forward strand.
AAGCCAGTTTTTGATCCACAAGAGGACTTGTCCTTTTATCCCATGACTATTGAGCTTACTTAGGAGCCTTTGATGAGGAACTGATTCAAAAGCTTTCCGGAAGTCAAGGTAAATAATATCTATTGGGTCCCCCTTGTCCACATGTTTGTTCACTCCCTCAAAAAACACTAACAGGTTAGTGAGACAAGATCTTCCCTTACAGAACCCATGCTGAGTCTGCCTCAATAGTTTTTGTTCATCAATGTGCCTACTAATTCTTTCCTTAATAACAGTTTCCACCAACTTACCCGGTATCGATGTCAGACTGACTGGCCTGTAATTTCCTGGATCTCCCCTGGAGCCCTTTTTAAAGATGGGAGTGACATTAGCTACCTTCCAGTCCTCAGGAATGGAGGCAGATTTTAAAGAAAGATTACATATTTTTGTCAGGAGATCCACAAGTTCACATTTGAGTTCTTTCAGAACTCTCGGATGAATGCCATCCGGGCCTGGTGATTTATTAGTTTTTAAATTGTCCATCAGTCGGAGGACTTCCTCTCTTGTCACCGCAATCTGATTCAGGTCTTTCAACCCCCTCCCGAAATCGGTGCTTCTGGAGTGGGCAAGCACTTCTCCTCTTCCACAGTGAAGACAGAGGCAAAAAATGCATTCAGCTTCTCAGCCATTTCCCTATCATCCTTCACTACTCCTTTTACCCCTTGGTCATCCAAGGGCCCCACTGCCTCCCTGGCTGGCTTCCTACTTCTAATGTATTTGAAGAAAGTTTTATTGTTGGTCTTTATGTTTTATGAGAGCAATGGACAGGGGCCGTGGTTTAGTGGTAGGGCACCTGCCTGGCATGCAGAAGGTCCCAGGTCTAATCTCTGACATCTCTAGTTAAAAGGACCAGGCAGGAGGTGATGGGAAAGACCTCTGCCTGAGACCCTGGAGAGCCATGGGGAGGGGCCGTGGCTGAGTGGTAGAGCATCTGCATGGCACGCAGAAGGCCCAAGGTTCAATCCCTGGCATCTCCAGTTAAAAAGGACCAGGCAGTAGATGACGTGAATGACTTCTGTGTAAGACCCATCACCTCCTGCCTGGTCCTTTTCAACTGGAGATGCTGGGGATTGAACCTGGAACCTTCTGCATGCCAAGCAGAGGCTCTGCCACTGAGCCACGGCCCCTCTTCATGGTCCTTCGGGTCCTCAGGCAGAGGTCTTTCCCATCACCTCCTGCCTGGTCCTTTTCAACTGGAGATGCCGGGGATTGAACCTGGGACCTTCTGCGTGCTGCCCAGGGGCTCTAACACTGAGCCACGGCCCCCTCCATGGATCTCCAGGACCTCAGGCTGAAGTCTTTCACATCGCCTCCTGCCTGGTCCTTTTCAGCCTGAGATGCCTGGGATTGAACCTGGGACCTCCTGCATGCCAAGCAGATGCTCCGCCACTGAGTACGCATCGCTGCCTTCGTTGTCCTGTACAAGATGAGCTCTCCAATGGGAGAAGCAGGAGCAGCGATACACCCTGATTGACTCAGCTGTAGAAGAGAGGCAGCCCCCGCCCTTCTCCCCACAACCAAGAGCCGGTGGGAGCAGAGGAAGAAGCCGCCCCCCGCTTCCGTCAGGCCCGCCCCCAGACCCCGCCTTGATGTCTAACCTCATTGTGGCCGCAGTCACACTCTTCATCATGGTCAAGGACACCATTTCCACACATTGCCGTCTTGGATATTTTGCTAGGCTTGTTAAGGAGACACTCTTTCCCTGGTTTCCTTACTAAATCGTCGTATACGTGCCTGCTGCAGTTACTGAGTCTTCGACACACTCTGGAACACAGTGCGTTGGTATTTAGCATAGTGTTGTTCTCCTGTTATACCATATGTTTTTATAGCAGATGGACCCTTACTAGGTAAAGGTAAAGGTTTCCCTTGCTCGAAAGCCAGTCGAATCCGACTCTAGGAGTGCGGTGCTCATCTCCGTTCCCAAGCCGAAGAGCCGGCGCTGTCCGAAGACGTTTCTGTGGTCATGTGGCCGGCATGACTAAACGCCAAGGCGCACAGAGTGCTGTTACCTTCCCACCGAAGTGGTACCTATTTATCTACTTGCAATTTCTTGCTTTTGAACTGCTAGGTTGGCAGGAGCTGGGGCCAGAGACGGGAGCTCACTCCGTCACGTGGCACTCGGGTCTCAAACTGCTGAACTACTGAACTTCCAGCCTGCAATTCAATGTCTTAACCACTTGAGCCACCGCAGCTTACTAGGAATACCCTATTACAAGGGTGTCAAACATGCGGCCTGGTGGCTGGATCAGGCCCCCAAAGGGCTTCTATCAGACCCGCAGTGGAACTGGCTGTCTTCTGCTTCTTCTTCCACTTCTGCTGCTGCTGCATCATTGTAGGTTTGCAGCTTACAGATACACACCTGAACAGCAGATGCAAGATTGTGACAGCACAGACATTTTGATGCCATAATTCAGAGCAAGAGGCGTCAGTTATCAGACATTGTTAAATAAACAAAATATTGCAAGAGTGCTAATCTTTTAAGCATGTTTTTATTTTAGTTAAAAAACCCCTTTGTTAGTTGCTGTAGATTTTCCAGGTTGGGTGGCCACGGTCTTGGCATTGTAGGACTTGATGTTTCACCAGTAGCTGTGACTGGCATCCTCAGAGGTATAACACAGAAAGATGGAGTACTCTCTGTGTCAAGGTAAGAAGAGAAATGGTAGGTAGGTAATTTATATCTACCCTGGAAGGTGGGGTAGGGCTGAGCCATTATCTTGTAGGAGTTCCCCAGGCTATGAACATGCTAATGGAGGAGCTTTCCTGAGGAGGTTCTTTTGAATATGGATTGTTTCCTGTTTCCTGAGGAGGTTCTTTTGTGTGTGGAATGGCTATTGAAATTCTAATCTAATCTTATCTGTAGTGCTATTGTCAAGTGTAGAGCATTTTGAACTGATAATGTGAACTGGGAATTTATACATCAAAAATTGGCAATATGGGATTGTGGTACATCCTTCCTTTCGATGATTAAGGCGATTTATAAAAGACAAAATGCAAAAATTATAATAAATGGCAACACAACCAAAAACATAGAAATACAAAAAGGAACAAGGCACGGATGCCCACTCTCACCTTTATTATTTATTTTTACTCTAGAAACATTGAATGATTTAATAAGAGAGAATGATCAAATAAGAGGTTTGAAAATAAAAGAAGAAGAATTTAAACTACAGGCCTTTGTAGATAATCTAGTTTTTATTTTGGAAGATCCTATAATATCCATTACACATTTGATTAAAATAATTCAAGAATATGGTCAAGTTGTGGGACTCAAAATTAATTTTAAAAAGACTAACATCCTTACAAAAAATTTGATCCAAAACAAATACAACAAATAAAAGAAATTTCTTCAATGGAAATGGCGAAAAAAGTTAAGTATCTAGGTAGTGTGATGACAAATAGAAGCAGCTCCCTGTTATAAGATAACTATAACAAACTCCTGAAAGAAATAAAGAAAGACCTCATAAAGTGGAAAGATCTCCAATTATCCTTTATTGGTAGAATAGCAACAATAAAAATGAACGTGTTACCAAGAATCCTGTTTTTAGCTCAAAATTTACCGATATTTAAAAAAATGCAATATTTTAAGGATTTGGATAAGATTACTAGGCAATTTATTTGGCACTCAAAGAAATCAAGGATTAGATGGAAGGCTTTGCAAGATAAAAAAGAAAGAGGAGGATTTGGATTATTTAATTGGAATCTATACTATAAAGCGGCATCCTTAGGTTGGATAGGTAAAAAATTGGATAACTTTAGAAAATATCAGAAATTTGAAACTGAAGGGGCACGATCTATGTATGGGATGGCATGCATATATATGTACAGAAAAGATACAATACACTAGAATTTTCAACAACATATCAAGAGGAGCCTTAATAAAAATATGGAAAGAAATAAAAGAATGTTATTACCCAAAAATTCCAAGATGGGTATCACCTCTGGAAGGCTTTATAAAGCCTACATTAATCAACAAAGGAAAAAGAGTATGCTAGGAAGATTTACTGGAGGAAAAGGAGAGACTAAAACAGGAGGAAGATCTTCATTTGCATAATATCATCTAACGTGGTGGGAGAATACACAATTAAGTAAGATTGGTTTTTTCAAACAAAAAATAACCTGGATAAAATTTGGTTACCTACAGATGATAAAATGATCAGGAAACTAGAACTTTTTATTAAAAGAACATATGCAGGATGAAGTAATCAAAACAAAATGGTCACATGGATGCAAGATATAGGATATAATATAGACGTGGATCATTGGCCAAAAAACCTTGGAAAGCGGCAAAATTTATGAGATCTATCTCGTACAAAGAAAATATTTACAAAGTCTTTCATAGATGGCATTGGTCTCCAGATAAAATAGCAAAGTGTTTTCCAAGTATATCAAATAATAATGTGAATACTTACTACCATATGTGGTGGAGTTGTAGAAAGATTTATAAATATTGGGGTAAAACTCATAAAATAATACAGGATATCGACTTAGCATTAAATCCAGAAATTTTCTTGTTGAATATACTCCCAGAGAGTTGTACTCAAAATAATTGTTATTTGATAACTTATATCTTTAACATCAGCCAGAATTCTTTTAGCCAAATATTGGAAAACTGAGAGGATCCCCACCAGGGAAGAATTAGTAAATAGAGAGTTGGAAGTAGCAGAAATGGATAGATTAAATATTGCATTGCAAGGTAAAAATGACAAATTGTATCAAAAGCAATGGTCAAAAGTATATGCACGGTATACAACAATGTGGATCTAGACTCGAAAATGTAAATGTAACCCATGGACTTTGCATACATTCAAAAAATATAAATAAATCTATATAAAAAAAGAGAGAGACATATAGGACAACTTTTATCCTTTAAGTTTTGAACCCAACAAGAACACATTTCAAGCGCTGCTCACCCAGTGCTATAGTCCGAGTGCATGATACAAAAGCCGGGCTTCCGGAGGCAGTTGCAGCCACAGTGTTGGCCGAGGTCATCGTGGAAGAAGCCGAGGGAATGGCCCAGCTCATGCGTGATCTGGTCCGCATCGGATTTCAGGCCGCCCATTGACTGCACACAATTAATAAAAGCAAATGAGGGGCTGAGGGGAGTACTTAGAGCAATTTCTAAAAAAGATCAGGCAAGAGGTCTGCGGCAAGGAGAAATAAGATAAAAGCTGGTTAGAACACCCTTTTGTAACACCTGGACTGGTAATTTTTTTTTTTTTAAAAAATCCCTTTTTAGGGCAAAATTTCTCCTTGTCTAACATTTCATGCATCTGGAAATGGGTTGGCTCACAAAAGATTAACCCAGGATACATTTCTTAAAGGTCCTTTCCACACTTGGATCTCATCCCCGGTTTTATCAGAGTTCAACTCGCGACACAATACCTTGCATTTATCCCTGGTTATAACAATGCCATCCGTTTATCCCAGGACAAGTGTGGGGCGAAATGGGGGTGATCTCAGTGTCATGTGGAAACAAAAATTACCCTGAGATAATTACAGGGGTGAACTCGCGTGTAGTGTAGAATGTAAAAACATCCTGAGATAATTACAGGGATGAACTTGCTGTGGGGAGAATTTTTCTATGAGGACATATAAATGAATAAGTTTGACTCCCCAATAATGGCCCCGTTCACACTGAGCATTTGCCCCGCTGAAGGCACGGGAGCCCTACGGACTTTCCGTGCGCGATCATATGAGCACATCTGGGAGGTGTAGTGCTCCCGTGGCCAACCCGCGGCTTCCCATGGAAAACATGGAGTAAAAAACTACTACGTCCGAAGTACTAGTTTCCGGAAACCCCGGGGCAAAGGCTGGCGTCTGATCACGGGAGCGCCAGTATCCCACGGCTTCCGACGCCTGCCCATGTTCCCGGGGGTTTCCGGATGTTGTAAGTTTCCATGGGATGTGCACCAACGCTGAACAGCGCATGCGCACACACAAGACGCCGACAGCCCCCCCAATGGCGCATGCGCACTTCGCAATACTTTGCACTTGTGTGTTCTGCTGTGCTGTTTTTTTGCCGCACTGCAGCAGCGCGGTGTGATCGGGGAGCAGAGCTGGAGTGTGGCAACCCGGTGGTCCGTGTGATTGGGCTACCACGCCGTATTTAGCTCCGGGACGAACTGCCACACCTCCCCCCGCGTTTTCTGGCCCGTATGACCGGGGCCAATGATTGCCTTCTAAAATACATGACTTTCCAGGATCAATCTTTTATTCTCTCCTGTTTGCCAGTTGATGGGAAACAGACCTCTCCCCGCCCCTGGGAACAATTACAGGTTTCTTGTTTATTGGGCCATCTGGCCCTTGTGTGTTTACATTTTGAAGTAAGGTATTTGTAACCTTTCAAGCAAGGGAAACCTTTACCTTTACCTATCTTTAGATGTATGGACAATAGGTAATTTAGTTTGAATCCCTCTATTAGCATTGTAAAGTGTGAAAGGGCCTAGCCTTTGCACCTCCCCTTCAAGCACCAGGACACCAGGCCCTGAGGCATCTTGTTATCTTTATGATGGGAACATGGAAACTTCCTGACAGGGTCCATTTCACTGTAATAAGTCAATCTTGTAATTGTTCGGAACATCCTTGTAACAACAAAATGGCCTTCCTATGTCAGAATTTAAAAGAGAACATCCATTGCATATCAAACAGACGACTGAAGTGAAGAATTGATGCAATACATTGAAGTGTCAATTCTTGTGAAACCTTTGAAGATTTTGTATAAAACATGGTACCTTACTGGCACATCTTTGTCCATTCGTTGGTGCAATGAGAGGCTTCTACTCTCCTTGCTGCACCAACTGGAACCGAGGCGCCTAGTTCTGTGTGCTTGTTATTTTGTTGTTATGTCTTATCTGTGGTATGTGTGTATGTCTATGTGAAGCTTGGATACTAGCATTGTGGGGGTCACAGCCTAGCATCTGGCAGGCTGCACCCCAGTCTTATTTTACTAACCTTTAATGAAGAAAAGCTTGCTTGTTTTACTATCAGTGTGAATGTGTCTTGGAACTGTCAAAAGACAGGTCTGTTTTCATATTTCCTCACCACACTAAGCCCTTGGTAAGTGGGCCAACACCTTAGCCAATGAACTTTATTAAAGAAGGGGTGCTACCCCAAAATTCTCACGACACTCGTGTGTAGTGTAGAATGTAAAAATATCCCGAGTTAATTACAGGGGTGAACTCACATGTAGTGTAGAATGTAAAAATATCCCGAGATAATTACTGGGGTGAACTCGCGTGTAGTGTAGAATGTAAAAATATCCCGAGATGATTACAGGGGTGAACTCGCGTGTAGTGTAGAATGTAAAAATATCCCGAGATGATTACAGGGGTGAACTCGCGTGTAGTGTAGAATGTAAAAATATCCCGAGATGATTACAGGGGTGAACTCGCGTGTAGTGTAGAATGTAAAAATATCCCGAGATGATTACAGGGGTGAACTCGCGTGTAGTGTAGAATGTAAAAATATCCCGAGATGATTACTGGGGTGAACTCGCGTGTAGTGTAGAATGTAAAAATATCCCGAGATAATTACTGGGGTGAACTCGCGTGTAGTGTAGAATGTAAAAATATCCCGAGATGATTACAGGGGTGAACTCGCGTGTAGTGTAGAATGTAAAAATATCCCGAGATGATTACAGGGGTGAACTCACGTGTAGTGTAGAATGTAAAAATATCCTGAGATAATTACAGGGGTGAACTCGCGTGTAGTGTAGAATGTAAAAATATCCCGAGATAATTACTGGAGTGAACTCGCGTGTAGTGTAGAATGTAAAAATATCCCGAGATAATTACAGGGGTGAACTCACGTGTAGTGTAGAATGTAAAAATATCCCGAGATGATTACAGGGGTGAACTCGCGTGTAGTGTAGAATGTAAAAATATCCCGAGATGATTACTGGGGTGAACTCGCGTGTAGTGTAGAATGTAAAAATATCCCGAGATAATTACTGGGGTGAACTCGCGTGTAGTGTAGAATGTAAAAATATCCCGAGATGATTACAGGGGTGAACTCGCGTGTAGTGTAGAATGTAAAAATATCCCGAGATGATTACAGGGGTGAACTCACGTGTAGTGTAGAATGTAAAAATATCCCGAGATAATTACAGGGGTGAACTCGCGTGTAGTGTAGAATGTAAAAATATCCCGAGATAATTACTGGAGTGAACTCGCGTGTAGTGTAGAATGTAAAAATATCCCGAGATGATTACAGGGGTGAACTCGCGTGTAGTGTAGAATGTAAAAATATCCCGAGATGATTACTGGGGTGAACTCGCGTGTAGTGTAGAATGTAAAAATATCCCGAGATAATTACTGGGGTGAACTCGCGTGTAGTGTAGAATGTAAAAATATCCCGAGATGATTACAGGGGTGAACTCGCGTGTAGTGTAGAATGTAAAAATATCCCGAGATGATTACAGGGGTGAACTCACGTGTAGTGTAGAATGTAAAAATATCCCGAGATAATTACAGGGGTGAACTCGCGTGTAGTGTAGAATGTAAAAATATCCCGAGATAATTACTGGAGTGAACTCGCGTGTAGTGTAGAATGTAAAAATATCCCGAGATAATTACAGGGGTGAACTCACGTGTAGTGTAGAATGTAAAAATATCCCGAGATGATTACAGGGGTGAACTCGCGTGTAGTGTAGAATGTAAAAATATCCCGAGATGATTACTGGGGTGAACTCGCGTGTAGTGTAGAATGTAAAAATATCCCGAGATAATTACTGGGGTGAACTCGCGTGTAGTGTAGAATGTAAAAATATCCCGAGATGATTACAGGGGTGAACTCGCGTGTAGTGTAGAATGTAAAAATATCCCGAGATGATTACAGGGGTGAACTCACGTGTAGTGTAGAATGTAAAAATATCCCGAGATAATTACAGGGGTGAACTCGCGTGTAGTGTAGAATGTAAAAATATCCCGAGATAATTACTGGAGTGAACTCGCGTGTAGTGTAGAATGTAAAAATATCCCGAGATAATTACAGGGGTGAACTCACGTGTAGTGTAGAATGTAAAAATATCCCGAGATGATTACAGGGGTGAACTCGCGTGTAGTGTAGAATGTAAAAATATCCCGAGATGATTACAGGGGTGAACTCGCGTGTAGTGTAGAATGTAAAAATATCCCGAGATGATTACAGGGGTGAACTCGCGTGTAGTGTAGAATGTAAAAATATCCTGAGATAATTACAGGGGTGAACTCGCGTGTAGTGTACAATGTAAGTTTGGGGACAGGGTTGAACCAGGATTTAAGGTCTAGTGCAGAAAGGACCTTAGCCTTCCTGGTGCCCAGAGGCCAAAAACAAACATTTCAGACAGGAACATGAATCAGAATTAGCTGACTAAGTAAGAGATCTGGAAATGGCCCTCTCTTTAAGTGCATTTTTCTGCATTTCCTTTAGGTGAGACGAAGGCTATCAGAGTAAGGAGGACATGGGCTTTCTAGTCCCAAGCTATGGTAGACAGACTCATATGGTCACCAAAAGCTAGAAGCAACTTGATTGCACTTAACACACATACAGTCAGCTAGGGTTGCCAGCTCTGGGTTGGGAAATACCTGTAGATTTTTGGGGTAGATCCTGGGGAGGCTGGGCAGGCCTGTAGCTAGGATTTTGTGGCTTATGGGACAGAGTTTTTTTTTCCTGGTGGGGCTGAAGTTCTCAGTGCAGAAAGAAAAGCCGTTTAGCCAATAGGAAGCTGTTGCCAGGATCGATCTCTAAATTGCAACCTTTTCACTACCTTAGATGACAGTTCTCAGCTGCTGCAAGTTAATCACTTCGGCCAGCCTAAGCAACAGTTCTGATAACAGGCCAGCAGGTGGGGGTGATGACTTCTATAGTCAAGAAAGCTGACACTTGTGCAGAAAAACTTTCTTAAAAGGAGACCAGTTTCTTGACACAGAGTTAGATGGGATCCTAGAGGTCACCCACTCCAACCCCCTTGCTCAGTGCGGGAATCAGTCAACTACAGCACCCTACTCTGCTTAAAGGAGTGCACGCCTTCAAAAAATGTTTTTAAATGATTGAAAAAAAGCATTTACAGGAGAAATTATTGTGGGGCCGTGCCTTTAAGAAAGGGGCGGAGACCCCCAAAGCCCCACCATAGCTACGGGCCTGAGGGTGGGGTTTGGACCTTCCAAAGCAACCATTTTTCTACAGGGGGACTGATCTGTGTAACCTGGGGACCAGTTGTAATTCTAGGAGTTCTCCAGACATCACTTGGAGACTGGCAACCCAACAGTCCCCTACCGCTAGCAGAGCCAGCCTGGCCATAATCAGCCCCCCCATATATGCAGACTGGGAAGGATTACGAAATCGCTCAGAGGTACTGCTGTCGATGAATTTCAGGGACGCATGACGAACGCAGGCACTGCGGCGGCGACCGTCACTTACTCGGATGACGGAAACCGAAGCGTAATCGTGTTGACAATAATGTTCTCCTGAGGTAATCCCAAGACGATCCCCTTGAGTCCTGGAGCGTGGCGGGAAATATTAACAGTTACATTCGGTGGCAAATAACAAAATGACTGTAGTAAAAAAAAAAAAGTGTATGAGCCTATCTGATATGTTGAGTTTTGTTCTTACAGGTCTCTGGCTCAGCAGGACATGAATCAGTTGCCTATAAAATAGGAGTGGGATGGTGGAAACCCTGACCTGAATAGGCCGGGTAAGGCCAAGCTCATCAGATCTCGGAAGCTAAGCAGGGCTGACTGAGAAGAAGAAGAAGAAGAAGAAGAAGAAGAAGAAGAAGAAGAAGAAGAAGAAGAAGAAGAAGAAGAAGAAGAGATTGGATTTCTACCTTGCCCTTCACTACCCGAAGGAGTCACAGAGCAGCTTACAAACTCCTTTCCCTTCCCTTCCCCATAACAGACACCCTGTGAGGTAGAAGAAGAAGAAGAGATTGGATTTATACCCCGTCCTTCACTACCCAAGGGAGTCTCAGAGCGGCTCACAAACTCCTTTCCCTTCCCCTCCCCACGCAACAGACACCCTGTGAGGTAGAAGAAGGAAGAGATTGGATTTATACCCCGCCCTTCACTACCCGAAGGAGTCTCATAGCGGCTCACAAACTCCTTTCCCTTCCCCTCCCCACAACAGACACCCTGTGAGGTAGAAGAAGGAAGAGATTGGATTTATACCCCGCCCTTCACTACCTGAAGGAGTCTCAGAGCAGCTCACAAACTCCTTTCCCTTCCCCTCCCCATAACAGACACCCTGTGAGGTAGGGTGGGGCTGAGAGAGCTCTTGACAGGAACTGCTCTTTTCCAGGAACAGCTCTTATCACAACTACGGCTTACCCAAGGTCATCCAGCAGCTCCAAGTGGAGGACTGGGGAATCAAACCCGGTTCTCCCAGATTAGAGTCCGCACACTTTACCACTACACCAAACTGGTTAGTAGTTGTATGGGAGACCTCCTTGGAATACCAGCACTCAGAATGTGGGTGGGGCTGAGAAAGCTCTGAGAGAACTGTTCATGAGAAGAAGAGGAGGAGGAGGAAAGTGGGGGGAAAGAATGGAGTCTTACGTGATTAAGTTGGAATGGTCAAAACTTATGCGGTGCAGGAGCTGGTAAGAGGCGTACTTGTGGAATTCTTTCAACGTTTCGGGAAGCGTTTTGCCAATCACTATGTGGTCTCTCTCCGTCCACAGCTCCAAGCCTACCAAATAAACATGAAGACCTATTTCCAAGTATATCTGAAAATGAAACACACAAGACAATCTACTTCAAACACACGTTAATTCCTTTCATTTGGTAAGCTCCTTCTATTTTGTATTCAGAAGAAGAGGAGGAGGAGGAGGAGGAGGAAGAGGAGGAGGAGGAGGAGATTGGATTTATACCCCGCCCTTCACTACCCAAAGGTGTCTCAGAGCAGCTCACAATCTCCTTTCCCTTCCCCTCCCCACAACAGACACCCATGAGGTAGGTGGGGCTGAGAGAGCTCTTTCGAGGACTGCTCCTGAGAGAACAGCTCTGAGAGAACTTGTGACTGAAGAAGAAGAGATTGGATTTATACCCTGCCCTTCACTCCCTGAAAGAGTCTCAGAGCGGCTTACAATCTCCTTTCCCTTCCCCTCCCCACAACAGATACCCTGTGAAGTAGGCAGGGATTAGAGAGCTCTTTTGAGGACTGCTCCTGAGAGAACAGCTCTGAGAGAACTCGTGACTGAAGAAGAGATTGGATTTATACCCCGTCCTTCACTACCCAAGGGAGTCTCAGAGCAGCTCACAATCTCCTTTCCCTTCCCCTCCCCACAACAGACACCCAGGAGGTAGGCGGGGCTGAGAGAGCTCTTTTGAGGACTGCTCCTGAGAGAACAGCTCTGCAAGAACTTGTGACTGACCCCAGATCATCCCAGCAGCTGCATGTGGAGGAATGGGGAATCAAACCTGGTTCTCCCAGATCAGAGTCTGCGCACTTAACCACTACACCAAACAGGCCTGGTCCTATTCTTTTTTCTAATGGACGTCCTATACCGCATGATTACTTTCCTCCTCTCTTTCTGTACTCTTTCATCTGCTGGGCATCTCCATGAGGAGGGCGGGAGATAAATGAGCAGATGCTTGTATGATTTCCTCGCCAATATCCCCTCTGCTTGGGGAGACCCTGGGGGAATAGGGCTCCGGTTGGAATGAAGGCCACGAAACCCCCTCAGTTTTTGCTTCTGGCAGACAAAAGTGAGCCTTGGACCTTTCTAGGGTCCAAAGCTTGCTGTTTTGAAGCAAGTGGATGACAGGGTCGCCAACATCCAGGTGGGGTCTGGAGAGCCTCCCAAATTGCCAGCCACACGAAAGCCGACAACCAGAATTAAACTTTGTTGGTCTTCAAGATGCCACTGGACTCCAAGTCTGTTCTACTATGTCAGACCAATGAGTTTGGAATTAGAAGGGGATACACACAGTTCATAAGGGGCCGCGGTGGCTCAGCTGTTAAGATGCTGAGGTGCAGACCGGAAGGTCTGTAGTTCAACAGTTTGAGACCCGAGTGCCGCAGGACGGAGTGAGCCTCCTGTCTCTGGCCCCAGACCAACAAGTTTGGAATTAGAAGGGGATACACACAGTTCATAAGGGGCCGCGGTGGCTCAGATGTTAAGACGCTGAGCTGCAGACCGGAAGGTCTGTAGTTCGACAGTTCGAGACCCGAGTGCCGCAGGACGGAGTGAGCCTCCTGTCTCTGGCCCCAGACCAACAAGTTTGGAATTAGAAGGGGATACACACATAAGGGGCCGCGGTGGCTCAGCTGTTAAGACGCTGAGCTGCAGACCGGAAGGTCTGTAGTTCGACAGTTCGAGACCCGAGTGCCGCGTGACGGAGTGAGCCTCCCGTCTCTGGCCCCAGCTCCTGCCAGCCTAGCAGTTCGGAAGCAAGAAATCGCAAGTAGATAAATAGGTACCGCTTCGGTGGGAAGGTAATGGCGTTCCGTGCGCCCCGGTGTCTAGTCATGCCGGCCACAGGATCACAAAGGGCCCATTAGATTACCACCGCTGGAATCTTACTCTACCAATCTCCTACCATCTACAGAAATGTTAACAACAAAACAATATGCGTATACGCAGGGCTTTGTTTGTAGAAAAAGCCCAGCAGGAACTCATTAGCATAATAGGCCACACCCAACAGCAGGAACTCATTAGCACCTTAGGCCGCACCCCTGACAGCACAGCTTATTAGCACATTAGGCCACACCCACGTGTTACCTGAAGTGTGGTCATCCCGCCACACCCACCTTTTGCTTCTTATTCTGTTTACCTTCTTTGTTGTCAAAACCCAGGGCTTTTTTTGTAGCAGGAACTTCTTTGCATGCTAGGCCACACACTCCTAATGTAGCCAATCCTAATGAGTTTCGGCTGTTGGGTGTGGCCTGTTATGCTAATGTGTTCCTGCTAGGCGTGGCCAACTCGGGAGCCAGCCGGAACTCTGTTCCTGTGCGTTCCTGTCCCGAAATAGCCCTGTAAATAGTTTAAGCCCTACTTATACGTTTTGGAGCACAAGAATTTCAGAATGTTGTTGTATAAAAAAAAACGCCTCTTGCAGCTGTAATTTTATACCTTATAAAAAGTACTTACACTGTGAACATCGGCCATGACGATCAGAATGTTCCGAACCAACTGAGTTTCATTCTGCCCTCGGGTTAAGGCCTTTTTGAGATATAGAGAAGGAGAAGTGGGGGGGGGGAAGCAATATGTGTAATTCAGTAAGGTAAAGGTAAAGGTTCCCTTGCTCGAAAGCCAGTCGAATCCGACTCTAGGGTTGCGGTGCTCATCTCCGTTTCAAAGCCGAAGAGCCAGCGCTTTCCAAAGACGTCTCCGTGGTCAGGTGGCCGGCATGACTAAACACCAAGGCGCACGGAACGCTGTTCCCTTCCCACCGAAGTGGTCCCTATTTATCTACTTGCAATTTCTTGCTTTCGAACTGCTAGGTTGGCAGGAGCTGGAACCAGAGACGGGAGCTCACTCCGTCTTGCGGCACACTCGGGTCTCGAACTGCTGAACTACTGACCTTCCACAGCCTGCAGTTCAGCGTCTTAACCACTTGAGGCACCACAGCTCCTTGTAATTCAGTACCAAATATTTAAATGGCATGTGTCTATTCATATACATAGAGAGAAGATTTATTAGTCATTTTGCCTGTTCGGGGTGGCTTGCGAAACAAAAAACGACAACTTCCAAACAAAAAATTAAAAAGCATAAAATTATAAATAGCTAAACCAGAGTCAAAGATAGTGGTTCTCTCGGTTGAACAAATGGGACACCAGCTGTTTTAGCACAGGCATCCAAAGTGTTGGTGACATTTACTGATTTAAGATCTGTCTATCTGCTTTTCCACTCAAAGAGATAACATAAGAACATAACATAAGAGAACATAAGAGAAGCCAAAGTTGGATCAGGCCAGTGGCCCATCTAGTCCAACACTCTGTCAAATGGTGGCCAAAAAGACCAGGTGAAAACCAGGGAGGAGTGTGAGGCACTCCAAAGGGATCTGTCGAGGATGGGTGAGTGGGCGTCAATGTGGCAAATGGGGTTCAATGTGGCCAAGTGCAAAGTGATGCACATTGGAGCCAAAAATCCTAACTATAAATACACATGGATAGGGTCCAAACTGGCAGAGGCTGACCAAGAGAGAGATCTTGGAGTCGTAGTAGATAACTCACTGAAAATGTCGAGACAGTGTGCGAATGCAGTAAAAAAGGCCAATGCTATGCTGGGGATTATTAGGAAGGGTACTGAAAATAGATCAGCCAATATCATAATGCCTCTATATAAATCAATGGTGCGACCGCATTTGGAACACTGTGTACAGTTCTGGTCACCACACCTTAAAAAGGAGATTATAGCTTTGGAAAAAGTGCAGAAGAGGGCAACTAGGATGATCAAAGGGTTGGAACACCTTCCCTATGAGGAAAGGTTGAGGCTCTTGGGGCTCTTTAGCTTGCAGAAACGACGGCTGAGGGGTGACACGATTGAGGTTTATAAGATTATGCATGGGATAGAGCAGGTCGAGAAAGAGGTCCTTTTCTCCCTTTCTCACAATACAAGAACTCGTGGGCACTCCATGAAATTGCTGAGCAGTTAGGTTAGAACGGATAAAAGGAAGTCCTTCTTCACCCAAACAGTGATTAACACATGGAATTCACTGCCACAGGAGGTGGTGGCGGTTACAAGCATGGAGAGTTTCAAGAGGGAATTAGATAAACATGTGGAGCAGAGGTCCATCAGTGGCTGTTAGCCATAAGCTATAGATAGAAACTCTCAGTCTGGGGCAAGTGATGCTCTGTATTCTTGGTGTTTGGGGGGGGTCAACATTGGGAGGGCTTCTAGTGTCCTGGCCCCACTGGTGGACCTCCTGATGGCACCTGGTATTTTTGGCCACTGTGTGACACAGAGCGTTGGACTGGATAGACCATTGGCCTGATCCAACAGTGGCTTCTCTTATGTTCTTATGTGCCATCTGGAGGTCCAGCAGTGGGGCCAGGGCATTAGAAGTCCTCCCACTGTTGCCCCCACCCCAAGCACCAAGAATACAGAGCATCACTTGCCCCAGACTGAGAGTTCCTATCTATAAAGGTAAAGGTAAAGGTTCCCTTGCTCGAAAGCCAGTCGAATCCGACTCTAGGGTTGCGGTGCTCATCTCCGTTTCAAAGCCGAAGAGCCAGCGCTGTCCGAAGACGTTTCCATGGTCATGTGGCCGGCATAACTAAACACCAAGGTGCACGGAACGCTGTTACCTTCCCACCGAAGTGGTACCTATTTACCTACTTGCAATTTCTTGCTTTCGAACTGCTAGGTTGGCAGGAGCTGGAACTAGAGACGGGAGCTCACTCCGTCATGCGGCAGTGTCGGGTCTCGAACTGCTGAACTACTGACCTTCCACAGCCTGCAGTTCAGCGTCTTAACCACTTGAGCCACCGCAGCTCCTATCTATACCTTGTGGCTAACAGCCACTGATGGACCTCTGTTCCATATAAGAACATAAGAGAAGCCAATGTTGGACTTCTGATCCATATGCTTATCTAATTCCCTCTTGAAGCTGACCGTGCTTGTAGCTGCCACCACCTCCTGTGGCAGTGAATCCCATGTGCGTTAATGACTCTTAGGGTGAAGAAGTACTTCCTTTTATCTGTGTTCTAACCCCACTGCTCAGCAATTTCATGGAGTGCCCACAAGTTCTTGTCTTGTGAGAAAGGGAGAAGAGTACTTCTTTCTCAACCTGCTCAGTCCCATGCATAATCTTATAAACCTCGATCATGTCACCCCTCAGCCGTCGTTTCTCCAAGCTAAAGAGCCCCAAGTGCCTCAACCTTTCCTCATAGGGAAAGTTCTCCAACCCTTTGATCATTCTAGTTGCCCTTTTCTGTACTTTTTCTAGAGCTACAATATCCTTTTTGAGGTGTGGTGACCAGAACTGGACACAGTACTCCAAATGTGGGCGCACCCTCGATTTATACAGGGGCATGATAGTTTAGCCACAGTGGTCTGCAGTAGAACAGCAGAATCTGAGTCCAGTAGCTCCTTAGAGACGAAGAAGGTTTCCAGAGTATAAGCTTTTGAGAGTTAGAGCTCCTTGAGAGCCAGTTTAGTGCAGTGGTTAAGTGCGCGGACTCTAATCTGGGAGAACCGGGTTTGATTGCCCACTCCTCCACTTGCAGCTGCTGGTGTGGCCTTGGGTCAGTCACAAGTTCCCTCAGAGCTGATCTCTCAAGGGCAGTCCTCGAAAGAGCTCCCTCAGCCCCCACCTACCTCACAGGGTGTCTGTTGTGGGGAAGGGGAAGGGAAAGGAGATTGTGAGCCGCTCTGAGACTCCTTTGAGTAGTGAAGGGTGGGGTATAAATCCAATCTCTTCTTCTTCCTCTCAGAAATCTCCTTGATAAGAGAGCCAGTTTGGTGTAGTGGTTAGGAGTGAGGACTCTAATCTGGGAGAACCGGGTTTGATTGCCCACTCCTCCACTTGCAGCTGCTGGTGTGGCCTTGGGTCAGTCACAAGTTCCCTCAGAGCTGTTCTCTCAAGGGCAGTCCTCGAAAGAGCTCCCTCAGCCCCCACCTGTCTCACAGGGTGTCTGTTGTGGGGAAGGGGAAGGGAAAGGAGATTGTGAGCCGCTCTGAGACTCCTTTGAGTAGTGAAGGGTGGGGTATAAATCCAATCTCTTCTTCTTCCTCTCAGAAATCTCCTTGATAAGAGAGCCAGTTTGGTGTAGTGGTTAGGAGTGAGGACTCTAATCTGGGAGAACCGGGTTTGATTGCCCACTCCTCCACTTGCAGCTGCTGGTGTGGCCTTGGGTCAGTCACAAGTTCCCTCAGAGCTGTTCTCTCAAGGGCAGTCCTCGAAAGAGCTCCCTCAGCCCCCACCTACCTCACAGGGTGTGTGTTGTGGGGAAGGGAAGGGAAAGGTGTTTGTAAACCACTCTGAGACTCTTTCGGGTAGTGAAGGGCGGGGTATAAATCCAATCTCCTCCTCCTCCTCCTTTCCTCAGATCAAGAGACCTTTACCTCTAAAAAGGTTGTACCCTGGAAATCCTGTTTGTCTTTAAGGTGCTCTGGGCTCGAATCTCGCTCCATCCAAGGGATGGGTCCTCAGAGCACCTAACAGTTCTAGTCCCCGTTACAACCACAGCCTTGACCTCTAAAAAATCAAACAAAGGGATTTCGAAAAATAGCACAGGTTCATTACCTTGCTTCTGTCGACAACGCTGTAAAACTCCAGATATCGGACAGGTGCATAAGATTCGAGGTTGTCTCCCTAGGACGAAATGCACATTTGAGAACACGTCCGTACGGAATGGGACCAGTTGTGTACCCCGGACTGGATTTCGAGGAGGGATGCAGAAACCCATCGATTGTCAGACTTCTTTTAGCTTTGAGGAGCCCTAGTTTGTCTTTTTCCTGATTTCTCTTTCTAATCAGAACATGAGAGGACATGAGCAAAGCCACGCTCGATCAGCCCAACACTCTGCGTCGCACGGTGGCCAAAATCCAGGTGCCGTCAGGAGGTCCACTAGCGGCTACAAGCACAGACAGCTTCAAGAGGGGGTTGGTTTGTTGATTTATAGTTTTATGCTTTTCATTATTTGTTTGGACTGTTTCGTTTTGCAAGCCACTTTGAACAGGCGAAATGACAGATAAATCTTCTATATGAATGGATTTGTTGCCGTTCAGCTGCACAGTTGAGTCCGACTCTTCGCGACCCCATGGACCAGATCACGCCAGGCCCTCCTGTCTTCCGCTGTCCTCCGAAGTTTGCTCACTATCATGTTCTTCGGTGACACTGTCTAAGCATCTCCTCCTTCTTTGACCTTCAGTCTTTCCCAGCATCAGGGTCTTCTCCAGAAGTGAATGACACATATTGTTTTTTTCTTCCTTCTCCGAGTATTCCTTGTAGCTAACAACCGTTCATGGACCTCTGGTCCACGAGTTCATCCAATTCCCTCTTGAAGCCGTCCGTGCTTGTCGCTGCCACCACTTCCTGCAGCAGTGAATCCCACGTGTTAATCACTCTTTGGGTGAAGAAGGACTTCCTCTGATCTGTTCTAAGCCTATTGCTCATTTGTTTCACAGAGCACCCGTGAGGACTTGTATTGTGAGAAAGAGAGAAGAGGACCTCTTTCTCTACCTTCTCTAGCCCATACATAATCTTGTAAACCTCGATCATGTCACCCCTCAGCAGTGTTCCCTCTAAGCTGAGTTAGTGTGAGCCGGCTCCCAGCTCCGGCTCACACATTTTTGTCTCAGCTCAGGAAGGATGGCTCCAGAGCAGACTAACTGATGCAGCAGCCAAATCGCTTGCTCACAACTTTAACGCCAGTAGCTCACAAAGTAGGATTTTTGCTCACAAGACTCCACAGCTTAGAGGGAACGTTACCCCTCAGTCGTCATTTCTCTAAGCTAAAGAGCCTTAATCTCTATAACCCTTCTTCATAGGGAAGATATTCCATGATTATTTTATGGCCATTCTCTGCACCCTTTCCAATGCTATAATATCTTTTTTCAGGGCTTTTTGGGTAGAAAAAGCCCAGCAGGAACTCATTAGCATAATAGGCCTCACCCAGCAGCAGAAACTTATTAGCATATTAGGCCGCACCCCTGACAGCACAGCTCATTAGCCTATTAGGCCACACCCCCACGTTACCAGAAGCGTGGTCATCCAGCCACACCCACCTTTTGCATCTTATTCTGTTTACCTTGTTTTTTGTCAAAACCCAGGGCTTTTTTTTGTTGCAGGAACTCCTTTGGATGTTAGGCCACACACCCCTAATATAGCCAATCCTAATGAGTTTCTGCTGTTGGGAGTGGCCTATTATGCTAATGAGTTCCTGCTGGGCGTGAAAGAGAAGGCTTGGAGAGGACATGATGGCAGTCTTCAAGTATTTGAAGGGCTGTCATGTAGAAGATGGAGCAGATCTATTCTCTCTTGCTCCAGATTGCAAGACTAGATCTAATGGGTGGAAATGACAAGGGAGTCGCTACCGGCTAAATCTCAGGAGAAACTTCCTAACTGCAAGAGTGGTTGAGCAGTGGAACAGTCTGCCCTGGGAGGTGGTGGATGCTCCTTCTCTGGACAAATCCAAACAAAGAAAACCCTGAGCTATTACCTCTCTGTCAGAGGAATCCAGGTTGCCGTCATCAGCCGCCGTGATTTGTGCAAAGTCACTTGCCGAGTTCACTCCGTCTTGGCAGGGCTCGTGATCCTCTTGAGCTCTTCGATAGATAAGGTGTTGAAACGTGGGAGAGGTCTCCACGGGTTCGATCTCGTAGTTTAAACCCTCAATCTGCACATGCCCCCTGTGGAGGGGGGGGAAATCCAGAACCGACCCTTAGGGGTGACAAGACAACCAAATGCACATCCTTCTGGCTCACTGCAGCCCAATAAAATGTCTATCGAGCCCTGGCGATTTCATATTTCGTCCCGTGGCCGGTTCCGCATCTGGCGTGCGCCCCGCATTTTCTCAACACTGAGGAAAAGGGGTAGCTCAGAACCACATTCAAAGGCCCGTTCTGCATCGAGCATTCTCTCTGCTGTTTTGCCAAACCCACGTTGGGACGGAAATTCCCCTCTACATTGTATGCCCACTTTCGCTTTCTTTGATTGTTGGATTTTATGGAACCCTCCACACTGCATGCCGGCTTCACTTCCTTTGGTCTCTCAGTTTTATGGTACTGTCTGCATAGATTTATGGCCGTTCAGGGGCGTCTCTGCAGTCAGTAAGGTGTAGAGAGCCAGTTCGGTGTAGTGGTTAAGTGCGCGGACTCTAATCTGGGAGAACCGGGTTTGATTCCCCACTCCTCCACATGCACCTGGCTGGATGACCTTGGGCAAGCCATAGTTCTGATGAGAGCTGTTCTTGAAAAAAGGGCAGTTTCTGCCAAGAGCTCTCTCAGCCCCACCGACCTCACAGCGTGTCTGTTGTGAGGAGAGGGAGGGGAAAGGAGTTTGTAAGCCACTCTGAGACTCCTTTGGGTAGTGAAGGGCAGGGTATAAATCCAATGTCCTCTTCCTCCTCCTCCTTCTCTTTATGTTTAACACAATACATCTCGCTTCCAAAAAGCATTGGACGTGAGCCTGTGTCCCCAGTCGGTTCGACAAATGGCTGCGTGCGTTTCAGAAATGAACTTAATACAGTGAACTTTATATCTCTGCTACTGGCATTATATGTAAGATGCCAGTTTGGTGTAGTGGTTAAGTGTGTGGACTCTAATCTGGGAGAACCGAGTTTGATTCCCCACTCCTCCACTTGCACCTTGCTGGATTACCTTGGGCAAGCCATAGTTCTGATAAGAGCTGTTCTTGAAAAAGAGCAGTTTCTGTCAGAGCTCTCTCAGCCCCACCTACCTCACAGGGTGTCTGTTGTGGGGAGGGGGAAGGGAAAGGAGTTTGTAAACCCCTCTGAAACACCTTTGGGTAGTGAAGGGCAGGGTATATATCCAATCTCTTCTCTTCTTCTTCTTCTTGGCCTGGGATATTTGAATGTAGTTTTGAGCTGCATCTTTTTCTGTTCCAGTGTGGGTTTGGTAGAACAACGGAGTGAATGTTAGTTGTAGAATGGGCCAGATACTCCAGGCCAATGCCGTACTTGGTCCTTTCCGCACTAGATCTTAAATCCTGGTTCAACCCTCTCCTCGAACTAACATTCTACACTACACACGAGTTCACGCCTGTAAGTATCTCGGGGTATTTTTTTGTTTCCCTATTACATTGAGGTCACCCCGGTTTCGCCCCACACCTGTCCCAGGATAAATGGATGCTGTTATAACCAGGGATAAATGTGAGGTATTGTGTCACGACGAGTTGAACTCTGATACAACCAGAGGTGAGATCCGAGTTGCCGAAAGGACCACTGACTGCAAAGTCACCCCTGAATGGCCATAAAACGGCCACAAATCTACGCAGAAGGTTCCATAAAACCCAACGATCAAAGAAAGCGAAAGCAGCATGCAATGCAGGGGGGATTTCTGTTCCAACCTGGGATTGCTGAGACAACAGAGGGAAAAGCCAATCCAGAACCACCCCATATTTACTGTATCACTCTTATGCACATTCTGGAAAGACTTGGGGCCATTGCTGGGTGAACGCGCTGCCCTAGGAATGTAGAAACCTATACATTTCAGTTTCTTTGGGGGCTTTTGAATGTTAAAGGTGACCTGCTTCAACCCTCCTTGAGTTCATATTCTACAAATCCAAGTTAGGATGATTCTTTTCTGACACTGTGATGATGTTTTATGGGGGTTTTTTTTGTGGATATAAACTTTCATGTGCATGCACACTTCATCAGATACAACAACTGTGCCTGCACACTACATATAAATAAGTTAAGTTTAAATCTAACGTTATTGTTAAAATAATAATATCCAGGGCTTTTTTTGTAGAAAAAGCCCAGCAGGAGCTCATTAGCATAATAGGCCACACCCAACAGCAGAAACTCATTAGCATATTGGGCCACACCCAACAGCAGGAACTCATTAGCATAATAGGCCACACCCACAGCAGGAACTCATTAGCATATTAGGCCACACCCAACAGCAGGAACCTATTAGCATAATAGGTCACACCTAACAGCAGAGACTCATTAGCCTATTAGGCCACACCCCTACATTACCAGAAGTGTGGTCATCCAGCCACACCCACCTTTTGCTTCTTATTCTGTTCGCCTTGTTTGTTGTCAAAACCCAGGGCTTTTTTCGTGGCCTATTATGCTAATGAGTTCCTGCTGGGCGTGGCCAACTCGGGAGCCAGCCGGAACGCCGTTCCTGTGCGTTCCTGCCCAAAAATAGCCCTGATAATATCACTTGGATATTATATAATACTCCATCTCTTGGCAAAATGTTGTGACTGGCTGTATATAATACTTGTGTTTGGAAAATACAAAATGAAATAACAATAAAAAGTGTGCAGGCACATGAAAGCTGATGCCCAGAATTCAACTTCATTGGTCTTAAAGGTGTCACTGAACTCAAAACGTCATTCTATTGCTTCAGACCAATGTGGCCACCCACATTTTTGGCTTCAGAATTTTTTTAGATCAAGGGTGGCCAAACTGTGCACATATTGTGCAGCTCCCGGCAGGGCAGCTGAGGGGAAACCAAGTATCATTAGCAAACAAATATCACTGGACAAATAAATATCACTATCAATATCTGCTTTTACCCCTTTTTGTTACTATTTTTGGCAGTCTCGTTTAAGGTGGATAAGAAGCAAATCCTCATATTTTCCAATAAAAACATCTAATATCTGTTCATGTCTTGCGGCTCTCAAACGCCTGACGTTTATGTGGCTCTTATGTTAAGCAAGTTTGGCCGCCCCTGTTTTAGATCAATGGTTAATGGGCTCGATGGGATGGTAAAGGCTGCTCCAGACGGCCTTGTGGATTTTGATGTCATCGTGTTGCCAGCTGTGGGTTGGGAAATCCCTGGAAATCTGTGGGTGGAGCCTGAGAAGTGTGGGGAGTTCAAGGGATGTGATACCGTAAGAGTTCACCCTCCAAAGCAGCCATTTTATCCACAGGAACCGACCACTGTGGTCTGGATATCCATTGTAATCCCAATCCTTTCATAGAAAAAGAGGTTCAGGAGCTCATTTGCATAGCTCATTTGCATAGCTCCTGACAAAGCATGCCTGGGTTCCCTGCCTGATCTTCTCCAGGTACCCTTCCCTGGCCCATCCACCCGGGCAGGCGGGCCAGGAAAGGCAGTGTGGGTGTGGCTCTGCAGGCCTTCCCTGACCCATCCGCCTGGGTGGGCGGGCTGGGAAAGGCAGTGGCCGCCCTGGGCTCCTTACTGCTGGAGTGCCGTTCCGGCGTGTTCTGGCAGGAAATGACCCCTGATCAATGTTCCCTCTAAGTGGTAGAGTCTTGTGACCAGAAATTCTACTTTGTGAGCTACTGGCATTAAAGTTGTGGGCGAGAGATTTGGCTGCTGCATAAATTAGTTTGCTCTGGGGCCGTCCTTCCTGAGCTAAGACAAAAATGTGTGAGTTGGAGGCTAAAAGACTGTGAGCTAGCTCACACTCACTCAGCTTAGCGGGAACACTGCCCCTGATTCCAGTCCTACGGAAACTGTGCTTTCCTCCTTGGTCCTTTCCACACTTGGATCTCACTCTTGGTTTTATCAGAGTTCAACTCACGACACAATACCTTGCATTTATCCCTGGTTATAATGGGTGATTCTGCACTAGACTTTAAATCCTGGTTCCACCCTGTCCCTGAACTTACATTCTACACTACACTCAAGTTCACCCCTGTAATTATCTCAGGGTATTCTTTGTTTCCACATTACATTGAGGTCACCCCAGTTTTGCCCCACACTTGTCCCGGGATAAACAGATGCTGATATAACCAGGGATAAATGCAAGGTGTTGTGTCGCGAGCTGAACTCTGATAAAACCAGGGAATGAGATCCAAGTACAGAAGAAGAAGAAGAGAAGAAGAGATTGGATTTATACCCTGCCCTTCACTACCCAAAGGTGTCTCAGAGCGGCTGACAAACTCCTCTCCCTTCCCCTCCCCACAACAGACACCCTGTGAGGTAGGCGGGGCTGAGAGAGCTCTTGACAGAAACTGCTCTTTTTTCAAGAACAGCTCTTATCAGAGCTATGGCTTGCCCAAGGTCATCCAGCCAGGTGCAAGTGGAGGAGTGGGGAATCAAACCTGGTTCTCCCAGATTAGAGTCCGCGCACTTAACCACACACCAAACTACACCAAACTGCCCCAACAGCATCTGTTTATCCTGGGACAAGTGTGGAACGAAACCGGGGTGACCTCAATGTAATGTGGAAACAAAAAATACCCTGAGATAATTACAGGGGTGAACTCCAGTGTAGTGTAGAATGTAAGTTCGGGAACAGGATTGAACCAGGATTTAAAGTCTAGTACGGAATCAACCCCTTGAGAGGAGAGAAGTGTAAGGTATCAATGCCTTTGTCTAAAACTGTTTGGAAAGGGAAGAAACAACATTTCATAAAATGTAAGAGTATGGGGCTTTTTGGTTTGGAAGGAAGGAGAAGGAGAAGGAGAAGAAGAGAAGGAGGAGGAGATTGGATTTATACCCTGCCCTTCACTCAGAGTCTCAGAGCAGTTTACAATCTCCTTTCCCTTCCTCTCCTCGCAACAGATATCCTGTGAGGTAGGTGGGGCCGAGAGAGCTCTGAGAGAACTGCCCTTGAGAGAACAGCTCTGAGGGAACTTGTGGCTGACTCAAGGTCACACCAGCTGACTGCATGTGTAGGAGTGGGGAATCAAACCCAGTTCTCCCAGATTAGAGTCCACGCTCCTAACCACGACACCAAACAGGCCTGTTATTAGGGCTGGGCCTCAAACACTGATAGAGATCTCAAGTGAAAACATACACATATAGCCACAAAACTTTTCCAGTTCTAACTCCAAGCCTGCATTACCAGAGCCCCTTGCAGATAGAGAGGACAACCTTAGAGTCTGCGATGTCTTCCACGTATCCGCTGTAGTAGCAGTCATCCTGCAAGGCACAATTTACATATTCAGAACACGCTCCAGTGAGGCCAAAGAGAAAAAGTCTGCTTAACAAGTCTGCTTCCCCAGATGGGGAAGGGGAAGAAAGGCATTTTAAATATGCCTGGGTTCCCTGCCCGATCTTCCCCAGATGGGGAAGGGAAAGAAAGTCATTTTAGACATGCCTGGGTTCCCTGCCAAATCTTCTTCACAAGCTTGCATGCCTGCCCTTTGTCAGGGGGTGTGGCATACGTAAATGAGTTTTGCAAACAAGCTCCTGCACCTCTTTTTCTGCTAAATGAACCCCGTTGAGGGCAGATGTTACATAGACTTCCTGAACAGTTAGATTTGAGTCCAGTGGTACCTTAGAGACCAACAAGATTTCCAGGATATAAACTTTTAAGACTTTTAAAGCTCCCCTCGTCTGATACAAGCAGGAATGGAGGTCCCTATCTGACGAAGGGAGCGTTGCTTCTCAAAAGCGTATACCCTGCAACTCCTGTTGGCCTCTAAGGTGCTCCTGGACTCGAAGCTAATTGCCCTCCTGCAGACTAACGTGGCTGCCCTCGGAACAGATACTTCCTGTATCTCACATCTTCCTTGAGACATTAGCATGATGGCTTGTGCTCCTGGAATGTTTACTCTTTGAGATGTCCTGACGGAGCTGTGAAGTGCGCCAAGCAGACTTAAAAGTCCTCGTTTTTCAAGTTCCCGAACAGTATTTACCACTCCTTCATCTGAAAACATGTAGATCCAAGGAATTTAAGAGATAAAGAGAACATGCTTTCGTAGGATTAAACAGTGGTTTCATATGTCTTTTTGAACTCTCTCTGCTGGTGTTTTTCACCAACCTCTTTGACGCAGCACTAGCAGGAATGACAATAATGTGGATCAACGCAGCCTCTCTCAAATGTCTTCCCAAAGCTTCCCATGGCCAAAACAGAGTTAAGAACAACTGCATCAAGATTCTGTATTGTTTTGTATTGTACTCATATCATTATTATTTACTGGCTTTCCTTATGTCCATGAAATGTACTTCATACAAGAATGAATGTTATTTAATACAGGGAATTTCTTACATAAGTACAACTAAGTGTGTTAAAGCGATAGAAGAGTGATTTTCTTTGGTGAGCCCAATTCTACCTGGTGGTATGGCAACCCGAGGAATAAGCAATGGCTGAGTTCAGACTGGCAGTTTGCCCCGCTATAGCCACGTTTCAGCCACGTTTTACAAGCGGATTAAAGGGGCGTTCACACTGGCACATCTGCCCGGCGTTCCCCACCCATAGTCAACCCGTCCTGTTCCGCTTCGCTCCCGCATTTAAAAGATACCTGGTGAAAGCGGTAGCAAATTCCCGTTTATCCCGCTTCATTCCGCTTCCGGGAAGTGTGAACGCCAACCCAGAAAGCTGGGAGCAACCTGCGTTGAGCATAAGGCAGCAGTGATATGATTGGCTGTTCTCTGCTCTACCGCCCAATGCGGTGCCGGCGCAACGGGATCCTCCCCAAATTGGCTGGATGCACTTATGCGCATGAGCGCACATGCGCACATAGCTGAATTACCAGGGAAAAGCCATTTACAGCTGCACCTCTGGGCCAGCAGTCTGAATGCACCCACATGCCTCCTCCCAGTATGCTCTCGCATCAGTCCGCGCAGTGTGACCAGGAAAACCCGGTCTTTTTTGCCATGACTGGTTCCCGCTGCAAACCGCCAATCTGGACTCAGCCAGTGAGTCTAACTCAAGTCCTGTCTTACATCCAGAAGCATTTAATCACTCCTGATCCACTGTCGTCAAGGACAGTGACAAGCCTCCAAAGTTACTATCAAAATCAACCACTCTTATACAAAAACTCACGTTTCCTGTGACCTTCAGTTATCTCAACAGAATTTACCTGAATGTATGGATAATCTGCGATCCGGTCTCCTTTCATGTTGTAAGAATAAACAGGCATGTTTGGAACAACAAAAGTTCTGGAAGATAAAGAGAGATCAAAAACGGCAGGCGGACTGTAGCTTGCCCTCTTTGGGGCACATTGTGTTCATTGCTGAATGAAGTTTGGGTCTATCCACACCTATAGAATGTAGCTTAGGAAAAGGACTTTGGTGCAATCGTTCCACATAAACTTTTATTGCCAGGTGGCTCAAGTGGTTAAGACGCTGAACTGCAGACTGGAAGGTCGGTAGAAGAAGAAGAGAAGAGATTGGATTTATACCCTGCTCTTCACTACCCAAAGGTGTCTCAGAGCGGCTTACAGACTCCTTTCCCTTCCGCTCCCCACAACAGACACCCTGGGAGGTAGGTGGCGCTGAGAGAGCTCTTGACAGAAACTGCTCTTTTTTCAAGAACAGCTCTTATCAGAACTATGGCTTGCCCAAGGTCATCCAGCAGGTGCAAGTGGAGGAGTGGGGAATCAAACCTGGTTCTCCCAGATTAGAGTCTGCGCACTTAACCACAATACCAAACTGGCTCTCTGGTAGTTCGGCAGTTCGAGACCCGAATGCTGCATGACGGAGTGAGCTCCCGTCTCTGGTTCCAACTCCTGCCAATCGAGCAGTTCAAAAGCAAGAAATTGCAAGTAGATAAACAGGTACCGCTTCGGTGGGAAGGCAACAGCGTTCCGTGCGCCTCGGCATTTAGTCACGCCAGCCACATGACCACAGAAACGTCTTCGGACAGCGCTGGCTCTTCGGCTTGGAAACGGAGATGAGCACCGCACCCCTAGAGTCGGATTCGACTGGCTTTCGAGCAAGGGAAAACTTTTACCTTTACTGATCAATTAATAGGTTAGCCATTGAACACCAAAGCCCACACAAAAGAGAGCAACTGCGCTGGCTCGTAACCAGAGCGGAAAGGGCAGCTGTAAAGGAACTAAAAGATATCCTTACACCCAGGTATGTGTTATTGGCGACCCAGATCAAGATAATTCAAGCTACAGTATTCCCTGTTACTCTGTACGGGAGTGAAAGTGGGACAGTGAAGAAAGTGGACAGGAAGAAAGTAGATTCATTTGGAACGTGGTGCCGGAGGAGAGTTTAATGGATCCTGTGGGCTGCCAAAAAGAGAAACCAGTGGGTTCTAGATCAAATCAAGGCTGAACTCTCCCAGGAACCTAAAAATATCAAATAGAAGCTATCATGCTTTGGTCGCTGTTGCAGAATGTGCCTGCTCTGGTCTGCAAGTCCTGTTTCTGCCCTGTCTTCCTAGGGGTTCCCAACTCCCTGACGGGGCTTTTCTTAACCTCTCGAGCAGCCCAAAAATCACTACCTGCCTTTTTTTGCAAAGGATTGCCCACTGGGAGGGGCAGGACTCCCACCTTCCCTTCCACATCCAAAGGCCTTGCCTCTGTCTCCCATTTGCCCAGTGCCTGGCATCCACAGGGACACTTTAATGCCTTGGGCGCCCTTGGAGGAATAGCCACTTGCCAACCACCACCCCCCGGAGCCGCTTTTAAAATAGTGTGTCTGAAACGGTGGAGGTCTATGTGGTACAGAGAACCACTCCCGATATCAAAAGTTTAAAGTATTTATTGAAAAGAAAATGCTCACAGGCATACTTTTCATACAGCACCAGATTTGAGCAAGGAAAACAAAAGAAATTGGTAAAAAAAATGCAAATTCTCTGTCCCTCTTATTATACATGCCCTATCTGATGTTAAAATAGGACAGGCTCTTTAAGCTTAGCTAGTTACAGGTCTCTATACAATTCTCATTACCTTGAAGCTCGCTTCAGTTCTCCAGGTGAACACATCGTCAAAATGGCTACCTGTTTGCAGAGCCCAGCTCAGAGTTCTTCCCTCAGTGCAGCATCCCCCCCAAAAAGAGAGCTATTTCCTGTTGCACTAAGATTTTATTATCTCTGTCTCCCCTCCTACTTGACCCCCAGTTAACCCAGGTCAAGGTAGCTCTTCCTGTTGTCTCCAGGAATCTGCTTCCTCAGCCTCTCTAGAATTTGACACCTCCAAACCTCTGTTCCCTGCTTGGAGGGGTGTGTGTGAACTGGCCCATCCCATTGTCTCTCCTAATAGATCTATTAGTATTTGTAAGAAGGTGAGCCTAGAAAGCCACTGACGGACTTCCTCCACCCTAGCGTATTCTCTGCCCAGAGAGAAACTTTAAAAATGCATAGTGGAAGCTTGCTGCTTGCCAATCTCCCAGGAGAAAATGCATTTCATCACACTCACATTACAAGAAGACAAGAGTCACTGGAAAAGACAATAATGCTAGGCAATGTTGATGGCAACAGGAAAAGAGGAAGCCCCAACCTGAGATGGATTGACTTAATCAAGGAAGCCAGAAACAAAAGAGAGGAAGGACACACACAGGAAATTTTGTTTTATGATGGCATTAGAACTGTTAGTTGCTGTAGATTTTCCGGGTTGTGTGGCCGTGGTCTTGGCATTGTTGGACCTGACGTTTTGCCAGCAGCTGTGACAGAGGTATCACACAGAAAGATAGAGTAGTCTCTGTGTCAAGGTGAGAAGAAAAATGGTAGGCAGGTAATTTATACCTACTCAGGAAGGTGGGGTAGGGCTGAGTCATTATCTTGTAGGATTTCCCCAGGCTGTGAACATGCTACAAGATAATGACTCAGCCTACAAGATAATGCAATCCTACAAGATAATGACTCAGCCCTGCCCCACCTTCCTGAGTAGATATAAATTACCTGCCTACCATTTTTCTTCTCACTTGGACACAGAGAGTCCTCCATCTTTCTGTGTTATACCTCTGAGGGTGCCAGTCTCAGCTACTGGCGAAACGTCAGGCCCTACAGTGCCAAGACCACGGCCCGGATAATCTACAGCAACTCATGAACTCCAGCCGTGAAAGCCTTCGACGACGCATTCGAACTGTGTTTACAAAAGTATAAGTGACTCCAAAGTTAAATCCATCTCATGGAGTCAATCCCTCTCACGTTGAATCTTCCTCTTTTCCGGCTGCCTTCAACTTTTCCTGGCATTATTGTCTTTTCTGGTGAGTTTGGTTCCCGTGATGAGACCAAAGTACTAGAGTTTAGTCATTTTAGCTTCTAGAGCTCAGGTTTGAGAGCTCAGGTTTGAGACGATGACAAAATCCAAGAAGCATTTTCCCCAAACCTCACTTCCTTTTAACTTGAGAGCCTCTTATACTTCTGTCATCACAGAGCCACCATAAAACAAAATTTTCTATGCATGTCCTTCCTCTCTCTTGTTTCTATTTACACAAAAATGTGTTGCTTCTCCATATGGGGAGGTTTCTTAGGAAAGAAGCTTGAGGCCAATGGCAAAGTTTTATGTATGGCTATTTAGTTATGTCTTTAAAAAAATCAAAATAAGAAATCAGCCACTTACATATGTCTTAGGTGAATGATTCGGTAACTTCCTTCCACTTTAAGTATGTATGACGCATCGGCCTGGTTAGACAGGGGAATACGCAGAACAGTTTATTACCAATGTTGACCTATTAACTGTCATTTCAGTTCCAACTCAGATCCAAAAGAAACTAGACCAAGGAAGAAGAAGAAGAAGAAGAAGAAGAAGAAGAAGAAGAAGAAGAAGAAGAAGAAGAAGAAGAAGAAGAAGAAGAAGAAGAAGAAGAAGAAGAAGAAGAAGAAGAAGAAGAAGAAGAAGAAGAAGAAGAAGAAGAAGAAGAAGAAGAAGCAGCAGCAGCAGCAGCAGGAGGAGGAGGAGGAGGAGGAGGAGAACATAAGAACATAAGAGAAGCCAGTGTTGAATCAGGCCAATGGCCCATCTAGTCCAACACTCTGTCACACAGCGGCCAAAATATACCAGGTGCCATCAGGAGGTCCAGCAGTGGGGCCAGGACACTAGAAGCCCTCCCACTGCTGCCCCCTCCAGCACCAAGAATAGAGTGCATCACCTGCCCCAGACTGAGAGTTCCCATCTATACCCTGTGGCTAATAGCCACTGATGGACTTCTGCTCCATATGTTTATCTAATTCCCTCTTGAAACTGTCCATACTTGTAGGAGGAGGAGATTGGATTTATACCCCGCCCTTCACTACTCAAAGGGATCTCAGAGCGGCTTACAAACTCCTTTCCCTTCCCCTCCCCATAACATTCTGAGAACTGCTCTTTTTCAAGAACAGCTGTGCCGGAACTGTGGCTTGCCCAAGGTCAGCCAGCAGCTGCAAGTGGAGGAGTGGGGAATCAAACCCAGTTCTCCCAGATTAGAGTCCGCGCACTTAACCACTACACCACGCAGGCTAAGTCAGCCCACAGAGTTCTCAACTCAGCAAGCATACTTTTAAGCTGGCCCTGTAACTACGGTGTGGCTACTGGGGGCTCTGCCCTCTTTCTTAAAGGGCCCATGCTTCTTAAGACACCATAAAAGTCAACACCAGCCTGAGCATGGAAAAACTCAAAGAAACAGTACAAGATCGGAAAATGTGGAGAGAGCTGGCCCATAGAATCGCCGAGAGTCAGACATGACTGAATGGCTAACAACAACAAGCAGCTTCTTAATGGCCCCCGTTTCTTCCCAAAAGCATTTATAGGATCCCTTTAAATGATTTGGGGAAGAAGTGGGGGTGGTGTGCGCCCCTCTCCATCCCTCCTGCAAGATTTAAAGGGCCCTCCAGCTGATCGGTGGGCCATGTGCTTCCCGCTGATCAGCAAAAGGGCCCTTTAAATCTTGCAGGAGAGGAGGAAGAGGGGTGCACACCACCTCCCCCTTCATTATGGCAAGTAATGGCAGCCGCACCAGGAAAAAAATTGCCCCCACAAGCCACAAAATCCTGGCTACAGGCCTGCTTTTAAATAACATTAATGATTATTACACTAATTCCGAAGGGGACATAAGAACAAAACATAAGAACACAAAAGAAGCCAACATTGGATCAGGCCAATGGCCCATCCAGTCCAACACTCTGTGTCACACAGTGGCCAAAAATACCAGGTGCCATCAGGAGGTCCAGCAGTGGGGCCAGGGCACGAGAAGCCCTCCCACTGTTGCCGCCCCCCAGTGCTAAGAATACAGAGCATCCCTTGCCCCAGAGTCCCTGTCTATCCCTTGTGGCTACTAGCCACTGATGGACCTCTGCTCCAGATGTTTATCTAATTCCCTCTTGAAGCCGTCCATGCTTGTAGCTGCCACCACCTCCTGTGGCAGTGAATTCCACGTGTGAATCACTCTTTGGGTGAAGAAGGACTTCTTATTATCCTTTTATCCAAGAGCTATGGGCTAACAACTTTCATGCAGAGAAGTCCCCTGCCTCAGAGCAGCTAGCGTTGCCATCCTCCAGGTGGGGCCTCGAGACCTCCTGGTATCATAAATGATTGCCAGTTGACAGCAATCAGTTCCCTCTGGGAAGATGGCTGCTTTGGACCCTATGGTGTTAGATACCCTCAAAGAAGCCATTTTCTACAGTTTGATATAGTAGTTAAGTGCGCGGACTCTAATCTGGGAGAACCAGGTTTGATTCCCCACTCCTCCACTTGCAGAGGCTGGATGACCTTGGGCAAGCCATAGTTCTCTAAGAGCTGTCCTTGAAAGAGAGCAGTTTCTGTCAGAGCTCTCTCAGCCCCACCTACCTCACAGGGTGTCTGTTGTGGGGAGGGGAAGGGAAAGGAGACTGTAAGCCGCTCTCCCTTGGGTAGTGAAGGGTGAGGTATAAATCCAATCTCCTCCTCCTCCTCCTCCTCTTCCTCCTCCTCCTCCTCCTCCTCCTCCTCCTCCTCCTCCTCCTCCTTCTTCTTCTTCTTCTTCTTCTTCTTCTTCTTCTTCTTCTTCTTCTTCTTCTTCTTCTTCTTCTTCTTCTTCTTCTTCTTCTTCTTCTTCTTCTTCTTGTCTGTCCTCTGGAGATCAGTTGGAACAGTAGGAGATAACTAGGACCAACCTGGAGGTTGGCTTTAGAGAGGATGTTGTTACAGTCTTCTTGGTTCTCTGCCAAATGACATCCATGCCCTGTGTGATCTATTAAAGTTTCGCAGGGCATGTAAGGCAGAGATTTTCCGCCAGATTTTTGCTTGAGGCCAGTGACTGTTTCTTACATCTGCCCGGCACCCTCCCTCCCTCTCCCCTCCAAAAAAATAAATAAATCTGAATGCCAGGCACGCCATCTGTTCTTAAAATGTTTTAAATATTTATGCTGACTGTTTAATATTGTATGCTTGTGGGTTTGATTGGTTTTACAATTGTATTGAACCATTCTGCTGCAAATTGCCCTGAGCCCCGCGTAAGCAGGGAAGGGTGGTCAAGAAATCTAATGAAATAAAATAAATAAATAAATAGAGGCAGCTGGTCAGCCACCATGTGAGACAGGAGGCTGGACTAGAGGGACCCTCCCTGGTCTGACCCAGCAGGGCTCTTCTGAGGTTCTTGTCAGGGGAAGGCCTCGGCCTCTCTGCCCTGTTCCTGGCCCTCCAGGGGAACTGGCTGGCCCCTGTGTGAGACGGGAGGCTGGACTGGATGGACCCTCCCTGGTCTGACCCAGCAGGGCTCTTCTGAGGTCAGGGGAAGGCCTCGGCCTCTCTGCCCTGTTCCTGGCCCTCCAGGGGAACTGGCTGGCCCCTGTGTGAGACGGGAGGCTGGACTGGATGGACCCTCCCTGGTCTGACCCAGCAGGGCTCTTCTGAGGTTCTTGTCAGGGGAAGGGCTCGGCCTCTCTGCCCTGTTGTTGGCCCTCCAGGGGAACTGGCTGGCCCCTGTGTGAGACGGGAGGCTGGACTGGATGGACCCTCACTGGCCTGACCCAGCAGGGCTCTTCTGAGGTTCTTATCAGGGGAAGGCCTCGGCCTCTCTGCCCTGTTGTTGGCCCTCCAGGGGAACTGGCTGGCCCCTGTGTGAGACGGGAAGCTGGACTAGATGGACCCTCCCTGGTCTGACCCAGCAGGGCTCTTCTGAGGTTCTTCTCAGGGGAAGGCCTCGGCCTCTCTGCCCTGTTGCTGGCCCTCCAGAGGAACTGGCTGGCCCCTGTGTGAGACGGGAGGCTGGACTAGATGGACCCTCCCTGGTCTGACCCAGCAGGGCTCTTCTGAGGTTCTTCTCAGGGGAAGGCCTCAGCCTCTCTGCCCTGTTGCTGGCCCTCCAGAGGAACTGGCTGGCCCCTGTGTGAGACGAGAGGCTGGACTAGATGGACCCTCCCTGGTCTGACCCAGCAGGGCTCTTCTGGTGTCCTTCTCAGGGGAAGGCCTCGGCCTCTCTGCCCTGTTGCTGGCTCTCCAGAGGAACTGGCTGGCCCCTGTGTGAGATGGGAGGCTGGACGAGATGGACTCTCCCTGGTCTGATCCAGCAGGGCTCTTCTGAGGGAGCCGGCCGGAACTCCATTTCTCTGCATTCCTGCCCAAAAACAGTCCTGGTACGCAGTATTCCAAAGGAGGCTGCACCAGAGATCTGTACAGGGGTATTACGATATCGACCATTTTATTCTCCATCCTTTTCCTAATATTCCCTAAAATAGAGTTTGCCTTTTACACCACTGTAGCACTTTGCCCGAGACCCTAGTAAGTTGCTGCCCATCTGAGTAGAAAACACCAACCTTGAGAGACCAAAGGCCTGATTTCAGTTTAAGGAAGCTTCCTACATGTTCATATTTAGGAGGGGATGTAGAAGATCCGACAGGATCACAAGCAAATATGGGGAGCAAATCAAATACTCCTTCAACCCCAAACAACGGAGTTTACAATCCTGAGAAGTACGTTACCTCCAACTGGAAGTTATCTTTTAATTTCAGTTGTCTGGGCACGATTACTTCTGTGTAGGCATATCTGGAAGATTTTACAGAATCTGTCAAAGAGAAAAAAGCAAAAAGCATGATACTAGTTCGCATTCCTCTCCACCCTTTCCCAGGGCTGCATTCAACTGCACGCTGTCTTTCTGGTCGAACCTGCATTTGCATTTTTAAGTCAGTTTCGTGCTGTTGTGATGCCGTCTTTCTCTATGCTCGTTTGAAAGTTGTTTGGAGAAGATTCATTTAAAGCGGTGCGGAGGCGCAATGACAATGCAGCTGCCACAAGAGGGCGATAAACATATGCAGACAGGTGAAATTATACTAGCACAGTTGAAGTGTGAAAACGAAAGCAAATGTAGACAGTTTTTTTTTAAGACGGAGCCAGAAGGCTGGGACACGGGTGAGAAAGACAAATGCAGATACGATCTCCCACACACACACACATACACACCCTGGGCTTATGGTTGCCAAGTCCTAGTTGGGAAATTCCTGGATATTTGGAGGTGGAATATGGTAAGGGTGAGGTTTGGGTGGGGAAGGACCTCAGTAGGGTACAGTACCATCTCCAGGGGGGTTGATCTATGTAGTCTGGAGATCAGTTGTAATTTTGGGAGATCTCCAAGCCCTACTGTCAAAATTACCTGGGCTGCAAATCCTACGTTTTTTAGACTTCTTAACTCACATTGCCCTCAATATGGGAAGGAGACCAAGGTCAGCAAGTTCTGTTGCCACAGATGGTGCTTTCTTTGAACACAAGAAAATCAGAAGAGCCCTTCTGGATCAGACCAACGGTCCATCTAGTCCAGCCTCCAGTCTCACATTGTGGCCAACCAGTTCCCCTGGAGGACCAGCAACATGGCAGAGAGGCCGAAGCCTTCCCCTGGTAAGAACCCTAAGAAGAGCCCTGCTGGGTCAGACCAGGGATGGTCCATCTAGTCCAGCCTCCCGTCTCACACTGGGGCCAGCCAGTTCCTCTGGAGGGCCAGCAACAGGGCAGAGAGGCCGAGGCCTTCCCCTGATGAGAACCTCAGAAGAGCCCTGCTGGGTCAGACCAGGGAGGGTCCATCTAGTCCAGCCTCTCGTCTCACACAGCGGCCAGCCAGTTCCTCTGGAGGGCCAGGAACAGGGCAGAGAGGCCGAGGCCTTCCCCTGATAAGAACCTCAGAAGAGCCTTGCTGGGTCAGACCAGGGAGGGTCCATCCAGTCCAGCCTCCTGTCTCACATAATATTGGACGAGTTCCTCTGAAGGGTCAGCAACATGGCACATAGGCCGAGGCCTTCCCCTGATCTTGCCACCTGGCTCTGGGATTCAGAGGATTAGTGCTTCTGAATGTGGAGGTTTCCCTCAGCCACCATGGCTAGTAGCCATTGATAGACTTCCATGAATCTATCTAATCCCCTTTTAAAGCTTTCTGTTCCTGTGGCCATCACTACATCCTCTGGCAGCAATTTCCACATTTCAGTCACTCTCTGTGTCAAGCGGTGTGATTCATGTGGTGTTTGCCTCTTAGCTGGCAACCGAAGAGGTAGATTTTGCCAAGGGCCTCCCAGTTGCTGATCCCCGCCAAATCCAAGCCACGTCACACTGGACCTCCAAGAAGAATGAAACTTAATCGTTGAAAGCAGGGCTATTTCTGGGCAGGAACGCACAGGAACGGAGTTCTGGCTGGCTCCCGAGTTGGCCAGCCCAGCAGGAACTCATTAGCATAATAGGCTACACCCAACAGCAGAAATGCATTAGGATTGGCTACATTTGGGGTGTGTGGCCTAACATGCAAAGGAGTTCCTGCTACAAAAAAGCCCTGGGTCTTGACAACAAACAAGATAAACAGAATAAGAAGCAAAAGGTGGGTGTGCCTGGATGACCACGCTTCTGATAACATGGGGGTGTGGCCTAATATATTAATGAGTTTCTGCTGTTGGGCGTGGCCTGTTATGCTAATGAGTTCCTGTTGGGCTTTTTTACAAAAAAGCCCTGGTTGAAAGCCTCTGAACAGTCGGGAGCAACTCAGCTACAAAAAGAAGAATATTGCTGCCCTATTGCCTTTGTGCAAAGTTAGGGCAATTTCGATGTCAGACTCTGCAATCGGATCGGTGGTCTTGTGCGCCAAGTTTATTCCACCCGCCCCAAGACTCTCTCTATTCTCTCACCTCTGGGCTTGCCAGGTTCCAGGTGGGACCTGGAGATCTCCCAGAATTACAACTCCTCTCCAGACAACAGAGATTAGTTCCCCCTGGAGGAAATGGCTGTTTTGGAGGGTGGGCCTCTGGGGCATTAGACCCTGCTGAGGTCCCTCCACACCCCAAACCCTGCCCCCCATTCTCTAGGAATTCCCCAACCCAGAGCCGGCAACACTAACGTCAGTGCCCCAAATCTTCCATCCCTTACACAGATGCAGTATTTACTGCACCCCCTTTAAGAACAGGCTGCAACTGGATGAATTTTGCAGTCTAAAACCTATTATTATTATTATTATTATTAATAATAATAATAATAATAAGAACAACAACAATAATAATAATAATAATAGGATTTATACCCTGCCCTTCACTACCCAAGGGAGTCTCAGAGTGGCTTACAATCTCCTTTCCCTTCCCCTCCCTACAACAGACACCCTTTGAGGGAAGTGGGGCTGAGAGAGCTCTGACAGAAACTGCTCTTTCTCAAGAACAGCTCTTGTCAGAACTATGGCTTGCCCAAGGTCATCCAGCAGGTGCAAGTGGAGGAGTGGGGCAATCAAACCCGGTTCTCCCAGATCAGAGTCCGCGCTCCGAACCACTACACCAAACCCTTTGAAGGACAGTGCTGACAGAACTATGGCTTGCCCAAGGTCATCCAGCAGGTGAAGAAGAAGAGATTGGATTTATACCCCGCCCTTCACTCGGAGTCTCAGAGCGGCTTACAAACTCCTTTTCCCTTCCCCCTCCCCACAACAGACATCCTGTGAGGGAAGTGGGGCTGAGAGAGCTCTGACAGAAACTGCTCTTTCTCAAGAACAGGTGTTGTCAGAACTATGGCTTGCCCGA
>JAPDNY010000406.1:0-42352 GCA_029375565.1 Gekko gecko
TCACACTGACTCAACTTAGAGGGAACACTGCTCTGGAGCCGTCCTTCCTGGACCAAGACAAAAGTGTGTGAGCCGGAGGCTAAAAAACTGTGAGCTGGCTCACACTCACTCAGCTTAGAGGGAACACTGCTCTGGAGCCGTCCTTCCTGGACCAAGACAAAAGTGTGTGAGCCGGAGGCTAAAAAACTGTGAGCTGGCTCACACTCACTCAGCTTAGAGGGAACACTGCTCTGGAGCCGTCCTTCCTGGACCAAGGCAAAAGTGTGTGAGCCGGAGGCTAAAAAACTGTGAGCTAGCTCGCACCGACTCAGCTTAGAGGGAACACTGCTCTGGAGCCGTCCTTCCTGGACCAAGACAAAAGTGTGTGAGCTGGGGGCTAAAAAACTGTGAGCTAGCTCACACTGACTCAACTTAGAGGGAACAGTGCTCTGGAGCCCTCCTTCCTGGACCAAGGCAAAAATGTGTGAGCTGGGGGCTAAAAAACTGTGAGCTAGCTCACACTGACTCAACTTAGAGGGAACAGTGCTCTGGAGCCCTCCTTCCTGGACCAAGGCAAAAATGTGTGAGCTGGGGGCTAAAAAACTGTGAGCTAGCTCACACTGACTCAACTTAGAGGGAACAGTGCTCTGGAGCCCTCCTTCCTGGACCAAGGCAAAAATGTGTGAGCTGGGGGCTAAAAAACTGTGAGCTAGCTCACACTGACTCAGCTTAGAGGGAACAGTGCTCTGGAGCCCTCCTTCCTGAGCTAAGACAAAAACATGTGAGCCAGAGGCTAAAAAACTGTAAGCTGGCTCACACTGACTCAGCTTAGAGGGAACACTGCTCTGGAGCCCTCCTTCCCTGAGCCAAGACAAAAATCTGTGAGCCAGAGGCTAAAAAACTGTGAGCTAGCTTAGAGGGAACACTGGGCAGACTTGGGGGGGGGGGAATAAATGTTTGATTTCCAGGATCCCGCTTCTTTCTAAACCTTCCCCCACAGAGAATCAGGGAAACCGGGATCCCATGACGAAGTAGGACTGGCCCTGGAATGGGCAGGGAGGCTGTATCAAAGGGCTTTTGTGTGTTCCGAGCGGGAACCCTGCCGCCGCGACCACACCCTCCCAGCCGGTGACTCATGGGCACATTGCTGGCATCTGACTCACCACCGGGCAATCCCCCCTTCTGCACTGCGCCTCCCCGTGCTGACCCAACGCCAGCAGTTGCTGTGACTGAACCAGGGAACTGTGTATATGTAACTGTGTGCGCATGATTATCTCATGGGCGTGCACGGCCTGGGACAAGAGAAAGGAGCCGGCTGGGACACAGACCCATCGCAATCGGCGTTAATCCGGGGACTGCAAGACATGTGGCGAGAGCCAGGTGTGCATCGTCTTTCTGGGCAGCCAAGTTTGTCGAGACAGTGTGCGACCAGTGTTCCCTCTAAGCTGAGTTGGTGTGAGCCGGCTCACAGTTTTTTAGCCTCCGGCTCACACATTTTTGTCTTAGCTCAGGAAGGATATGGCTCCAGAGCAAACTAATTGATGCAGTAGCCAAATCTCTTGCTCACCGCTTTAATGCCAGTAGCTCACAAAGCACAATTTTTGCTCACAAGACTCCACAGCTTAGAGGGAGCATTGTGTGCGACTGCAATAAAAAAAAGGCCAACGCTGTGCTGGGGATGATTAGGAAGGGAACTGGAAACAGATCAGCCAGTATCATCATGCCCCTGTATAGATCGAGGGTGAGACCACATTTGGAGTACCATGTGCAATTCTGGTCACCACGCCTCAAAAAGGATATTATGGCATTGGAAAAAGTGCAGAGAAGGGCAACTAGAATGATCAAAGGGTTGGAACACTTTCCCTGTGAAGAAAGGCTAAAGCGCTTGGGGCTCTTTAGCTTAGGGAAATGACGGCTGAGGGGTGACATGATCGAGGTTTATAAGATTATGTGTGGGACAGAGCAGGTAGGGAAAGAGGTCCTTTTATCCCTTTCTCACAAGACAAGAACTCGTGGGCACTCCATGAAATTGCTGAGCAGCCGGGTTAGAACTGATAAAAGGAAGTCCTCCTTCACCCAAAGAGTGATTAACATATGGAATTCACTGCCACAGGAGGTGGTGGCAGCTACAAGCATAGACAGTTTCAAGAGGGAATTAGATAAACGTATGGAGCAGACGTCTATCAGTGGCTATTAGCCACAAGGTATAGATGGGAACTCTCAGTCTGGGGCAGGTGATGCACTCTATTCTTGGTGCTGGGGGGGGGGCAGCAGTGGGAGGGCTTCTAGTGTCCTGGCCCCACTGCTGGACCTCCTGATGGCCCCTGGTATATTTTGGCCACTGTGTGACAGACTGTTGGACTGGATGGGCCGTTGGCCTGACCCAACATTGGCTTCTCTTCTCTTCTTATGTTCCGTTCAGTTTATTTCGATAGGCAATCGGCTTGAATTCGATACGCAATCGCCCGCTTTGGGGCTCTCCGGCAGGAAAAAAACCCCTGCCTTTGGTGTACTGGTTAAGTGCGCAGACTCTAATCTGGGAGAACCGGGTTTGATTCCCTACTCCTCCACTTGCAGCTGCTGGATGACCTTGGGCAAGCCATAGTTCTCTCAGAGCTGTCCTCGAAAGGGCAGTCCTCGAAAGAGCTCTCTCAGCCCTGCCTCCCTCACTGGGTGTCTGTTGCGGGGAGGGGAAGGGGAAGGAGTTTGAAAGCCACTCTGAGACTCTGAGTGAGGGGCAGGGTATAAATCCCATCTCTTCTTCTTCTTCTTCTGAATAAAACCTTGTTGGTCTTAGAAGATTCACTAGTCTCAAACTTTGTTCCATTGGGGAAAAGGAATGCAAAGATATCTGCCTTCCAGAAGAGCGGAGGGCAAGGCATTGGAACTTAAGGGAAGATTGTCTGAGACTGTGATACGGTCTGTCAGTGAAAGAATTCTTAGCATGCTGTGCTATAGGGCACCGCCGTAAACAGGACCCCCCCCATGCGTGCCTCCAATGGAACCATCCCTTCGCTCGTACCTGAAGAGATTCCAGGCAAGTCCTATATAGCCCCGCAAAGGCAGCGCGGTCCCTTTTCCCAACTGATTCAGCCCTCATCCTGGACCTTTCCAGAATGTGAGTCACCAACTGCCCGGCCACGTCCCCATGGCTTCGCTCAGCTGATTCACCAATCCCAGCCCCCACCCCCACCCCGATTGTCAACATCCTCCGCTCGGATCTCCGGATCTCTCAACAGCAAAGGGAGACACAGCTAGAGCTCCATTTGCTCCTAGGCCCTGAACGACAGTGATGTGTCAAATAGCCTCCCCACGCGAAAGAAATATCAGACATCTAGAGGCACGGATGTCTATTGTCACGCTGCTTATTTCATTTATATGCAGAGCGTATCATGCGAAATGCTGGCCTGGATGAATCACAAGCCGGGATTAAGATTGCTGGGGGAAACGTCAACAGCCTCAAATATGCAGATGATATCACTCTAATGGCAAAAGGAAGAGGACCTAAAGAGCCTCTTGCTCAGAGTGAAAGAGGAGAGTTCAAAAGTTGGCTTGAAACTCAACATCTAAAAAACGATGATCACGGCATCCAGCCCCATCACTCCTGGGCAAATAGAAGGGAAGTCGTGGAAGCGGTGACAGACTTCACGTTCCTGGGATCCCAGATCACTGCAGATGGCGACTGTGGCCATGAAATTAAAGACGCCTGCTCCTGGGGAGGAACACGATGGCAAACCTAGACAGCATAATAAAAAGTAGAGACATTACCCTGCCAACAAAAGTCTGTATGGTCAAAGCAATGGTATTCCCAGTAGTAATGTATGGCTGTGAGAGTTGGACCGTAAGGAAAGCCAGTACTGAAGAAATTGATGCTTTCGTGTTATGGTGCTGGAGAAATCAACTCTGACTGTTCCCTGGAAGGCTGGATCCAGAAGAAGAAGAAGAAGAAGAAGAAGAAGAAGAAGAAGAAGAAGAAGAAGAAGAAGAAGAAGAAGAAGAAGAAGAAGAAGAAGAAGAAGAAGAAGAAGAAGAAGAAGGAGGAGATTGGATTTATACCCCGCCCTTCACTTGGAGTCTCAGAGCGGCTTACAAACTCCTTTTCCTTCCCCTCCCCACAACAGACACCCTGTGAGGTAGGTGGGGCTGAGAGAGCTCTGACAGAAACTGCTCTTTTTCAAGAACAGCTGTGCCAGAGCTTGTGACAGACCCAAGGTCACATCAGCAGGTGCAAGTGGAGGAGTGGGGGAATCAAACCCGGTTCTCCCAGATTAGAATCCGCGCACTTAATCACTACACCAAACTGGCTGAAGCTCAAATACTTTGGCCACCCAATGAGAAGGCAGCACTCACTGGAGAAGAAGACCCCAATGCTGGGAAAGACCGAAGGTCAAAGAAGAAGGGGACGGCAAAGGAGGAGATGGTTAGACATTGTCATTGATGCAACGAACATGAAATTGAGCAAACTCCAGAGGACGGCAGAAGACAGGAGGGCCTGGCATGAGGTGGTTGTGCGGCTGTGAAGAGTTGGACTCGACAGGGCGGCTGAACAACAACAAAACCTGGAGAGGGCGGGGTTTGGGGAGGGCGGGGCCTCAGCAGGGTAAGATGTCACCAAGTCCACCCTCCAAAGCAGCCATTTTCTCCCGGGAAGTTGATCTCTGTCGGCTGGAGATCAGTTGTAAAAGCGGGAGATCCCCATGTCCCACCTGGAGGCTGGCGACCCTAGAGACGCTGCTGGCGCTCAGTTTCCTTCTGGGCCTCGAACTACAATGACGAGTTTTGAACTGGTCCCGCCCTCAAAAAAAAAACAACCTGACGTGTCAAATGGCCTCCCCGCACTAAAGAAATAACAGACAGACCCCGAGAGGCACATGGAATATGCTTGCCAACCTCCGGGTGGGACCTGGAGTTCTGCCGGAATTACAACTGATCTCCCAGACGGTGGTGATCGACACCCCCCCCCGGGGGCGGCGGCCGCTTCCGAGGGTGGACTCTGTGGCCTTTTACCCCGGCGAGGTCCTTCCCTTCCTTGGGCTCTTCCTCCAAATCTCCAGGAATTTTCCAACCTGGAGTGGGCAGGAGAGAGACGCTGAATGGACTCCGTCTCCAGTCAGCCAAGCGACGGAGCTTAACGGTGGTGGGAAGTGACGTTAAGCTGCAGCCAGCTTACGGTGACCCGGTAGGCGGGAGATGTTTGGAGGTGGGTTGGCCATTTGCCTCCCTCTGCGTAGCAGCCCTGGGCTTCCTTCGTGGTCTCCCATCCAAGTACCAACCAGGGCCGGCCCTGCTTAGAGAGAGCCCATTTGGTGTAGCCAGTTTGGTGTAGTGCCAGTTTGGTGTAGCGGTTCAGTGCGCGGACTCTAATCCGGGAGAACTGGGTTTGATTCCCCACTCCTCCACTTGCACCTGCTGGATGACCTTGGGCAAGCCATAGTTCTGACAAGAGCTGTCCTTGAAAAAGAGCCATTTCCGTCAAGAGCTCTCTCAGCCCCACCGACGTCACAGGGTGTCTGTTGTGGGGAGGGGAAGGGAAAAGGAGTTTGTCAGCCGCTCTGAGACTCCCTTGGATAGTGAAGGGCGGGGTATAAATCCAATCTCTTCTTCTTCTTCTTCTTCTTCTTCTTCTTCTTCTTCTTCTTCTTCTTCTTCTTCTTCTTCTACCTCACAGGGTGTCTGTTGTGGGGAAGGGAAGGGAAGGGAAGGGAGTTTGTCAGCCACTCTGAGAATCCTTCAGGTAGTGAAAGGCGGGGTATAAATCCAATCTCTTCTTCTACCTCACAGGGTGTCTGTTGTGGGGAGGGGAAGGGAAAGGAGTTTGTCAGCCGCTCTGAGACTCCCTTGGATAGTGAAGGGTGGGGTATAAATCCAATCTCTTCTTCTTCTTCTTCTTCTACCTCACAGGGTGTCTGTTGTGGGGAGGGAAAGGGAAGGGAGTTTGCAAGCCGCTCTGAGACTCCCTTGGGTAGTGAAGGGTGGGGTATAAATCCAATCTCCTCTTCTTCCTCTTCTTCTTCTACCTCACAGGGTGTCTTGTGGGGAGGGGAAAGGGAAAGGAGTTTGCAAGCCGATCTGAGACTCCCTTGGGTAGTGAAGGGCGGGGTATAAATCCAATCTCTTCTTCTTCTTCTTCTTCTACCTCACAGGGTATCTGTTGTCAGGAGGGGAAGGGAAAGGAGTTTGCAAGCCGCTCTGAGACTCCCTTGGGGTAGTGAAGGGTGGGGTATAAATCCAATCTCTTCTTCTTCTTCTTCTTCTTCTTCTTCTTCTTCTTCTTCTTCTTCTTCTTCTTCTTCTTCTTCTTCTTCTTCTTCTTCTTCTTCTTCTTCTTCTTCTTCTTCCTCACAGGGTGTCTGTTGTGGGGAAGGGAAAGGGAAAGGAGTTTGCAAGCCGCTCTGAGACTCCTTCGGATAGTGAAGGGCGGGGTAGAAATCCAATCTCTTCTTCTTCTTCTTCTACCTCACAGGGTGTCTGTTGTGGGGAGGGGAAGGGAAGGGAGTTTGTAAGCCACTCTGAGACTCCCTTGGGTAGTGAAGGGCGGGGTAGAAATCCAATCTCTTCTCTTCTTCTTCTTCTTCTTCTTCTTCCTTCTCTTCCTGGTCCACACAGTATATGTTGGGGTTGCCAGCTCAGTATTGGGAAGGACTGTTGGTGGTATTTTAGTAGTGGTATTTTACTACTGTTTTTAATCCAATCTCTTCTCTTCTTCTCTTCTTAGCTTCTGAGATCTGAAGAGATTGGGCTAGTCTGGGCCATCTGGATGGAGGCAAGAGACAAACAGAGGTGGTTTTCCAT
Organism: Gekko gecko; assembly: GCA_029375565.1. NCBI lineage: Eukaryota > Metazoa > Chordata > Lepidosauria > Squamata > Gekkonidae > Gekko > Gekko gecko. Next base: position 6,772 of record JAPDNY010000406.1, read on the forward strand.
CGCCTGCCTCCAGTGGCAGATTAACCCTTAAGCAGACTAGGCACGTGCTTAGGGCACCAGGGCCGAAGGGGGCACCACAAAGTTGGGAAAAGGGTGGGAAAAACGTAGAGAAACGCCTTTCAGGTCATGAAGATTGGAACTCGGATACGTTTAACTTGTGGAATATTAAAATGGATGTTGCATTGCACATTTGTAGAACTTTATGTCGCCAAAGCTTGGCTTAGTTTGTACAGTATATATTGTGTCATCAAATGCAGGGCTCTTTTTGTAGCAGGGACTCCTTTGCATATTAGGCCACACACCCCTAATGTAGCCAATCCTCCAAGAGCTTACAGTCGCCCCTGTAAAGAAGAGCTCTGTAAGCTCTTGGAGGATTGGCTACATTAGGGGTGTGTCGCCTAATAGGCAAAGGAGTTCCTGCTACAAAAGAGCCCTGATCAGATGATTAAATTTTTGCATTGCTGCAACCTGCGTTGTATATCTGGACAGACAGGTCAACCACTAAAATGGACTGGGGGTCAGTGTGGAAAGGAGGGGGGGCACCAAGATTGGACAGTGCTCAGGGCCCCAAGGAGCCTTCATCCGCCCCCGCCTGCCTCTGTGTAGTGACCCCGGATGTCCTTGGGGGGGGGTGTCTCATCGAAGGACTAACCAGGGCTGACCCTGCTTAGCTTCTGAGATCTGACAAGATTGGGTTGTCCGGGCCCATCCAGGTCAAGGCAAGAGATGTTCAAGAGGTGGGCCTGCCTCTTCCTTGGTGGTCTCCCATCCGAGGGACGGACCAGGGCCGACCCTGCTTATCTTCCGAGATCTGATGAGATCGTGCTAGATGGGCCACGCAGGTCAAGGCCCAGAGCCTAATGCCGTGGCAGAAATAAGCACGGGGGCCCTGTGACTCCCCTTCCCCTAAGCCGGATCCCGCATCTCACTTCTGCAAAGTCTTTCTTCAAGGCAGAAAGACCTCCTCCAGTGGAGACTGAATTGGTCCAATGGGGAAGGGCTTCCTCTGAGGCTGAAAAGTCTCGTTGCCGTTGCTGTCGTCGAGGAAAACCCTCTGTCAGGAGAAGGGCTCGGCGGAAGGGACTCATAGCTCCCAGCAGCCTAGATGTGACGGGAACCACGGAATGACCACCACAAAGCTCTCCTTGGAGAAACGACGGCTGAGGGGTGACACGATCGAGGTTTATAAGATTATGCATGGGACAGAGTAGGTCGAGAAGAGGTACTTTTCTCCCTTTCTCACAAGGCAAGAACTCGTGGGCACTCCATGAAGTTGCTGAGCAGTTGGGTTAGAACAGATAAAAGGAAGCCCTTCTTCACCCAAAGAGTGATTAACATATGGAATTCACTGCCACAGGAGGTGGTGGCAGCTACAAGCATAGACAGTTTCAAGAGGGAATTAGATAAACATCTGGAGCAGAAGTCCATCAGTGGCTATTAGCCACAGGGTATAGATAGAAACTCTCAGTCTGGAGCAGGTGATGCACTCTATTCTTGGTGCTTGGGGGGGCAGCAGTGGGAGGGCTTCTAGTGTCCTGGCCCTACTGCTGGACCTCCTGATGGCACCTGGTATTTTTGGCCGCTGTGTGCCACAGAGTGTTGGACTAGATGGGCCATTGGCCTGATTCAACATTGGCTCCTCTTATGTTCTTATGTCCTTCTCCACCCTTCTTGTTAACACGACTCTTGACGTATTTACAGCACGGTTCTCTCCCTTGACCCCGCTAGAAGTTCCTAGGAAGAGACTCTCCCTAGTAATAGCTGTGATAGTACGAGAAACGGTAATAGTCCGACCATAAAAACGGATCAGTTGAGAAGGTCGTAACTCGCCCAGCCGATAAGGAGAGAGCTGTGAACGGATTTGGGCCCGATGCCAGTGTAGTGGTGTATAGCGAGGTGGAGAAATTATGCTAGACTGCAAAAGCGGTGTGGATTTTGCGTGTTTGTGTGTGTGTGTGTATAAATCAATGCAATACAGCAGGGGAAAAATGACCGGTCTTCCACGTGCGTCTCTCTTGCAAAACCAAGATGGTCTGGGGCAGGGGAAAATAGCAAGGCTTCAACAGCACCTGAAAGACTAACAACATTCGTGGCCGGGGAAGAGCTTTCTTGAATTCTTCAGATAGACCAAGATGGGTCGCCGTGTTAGACTGAGCTGCAGACTGGAAGGTCGGTAGTTTGGCAGTTCGAGACCCGGGTGCCGCGTGACGGAGTGAGCTCCGTCTCTGGCCCCGGCTCCTGCCAACCTAGCAGTTCGAAAGCAAGAAAATAAATAGGTCGATAAATAGGCACCGCTTCGGTGGGAAGGCAACAGCGTTCCGAGCCCCTCAGCGTCTAGGCATGCTGGCCACATGACCACGGAAACGTCTTCAGACAGTGCTGGCTCTTCGGCTCGGAAACGGAGATGAGCACTGCCCCCTCGAGTTGGATCTGACTGGCTTTCGAGGAAGGGAAACCTTTACCTTTACCTTTAGCAGAAGAAAAGAGCAGCAGTCCAGTTGCACCTTATAGGCTAACAACGTTTCAGGAGTCATGGCTCACTTCTTCAGATAGACCTAGACGGGTAGGCCGAGTTAGTCTGTCTGTAGCAGGAGAAAAGAGCCAGAGTCCAGTAACAGCTTACAAAATGACCGAATCTGAAGGTAACAGCATTCCTTGCGCCTTGGCGTCTAGTCATGCCGGACACACAATCACGGAAACGTCTTTGGACAGTGCTGGCTCTTCGGCGTGGAAACAGAGATGAGCACCGCTCCCTAGAGTCGGATCCGACTGTCTTTTGCGCAAGGGGAACCTTCACCTTTACCTTTAGCCGGAGAAAAGAGCCAGAGTCCAGTAACAGCTTACAAAATGACCAGATCTGAAGGTAACAGCGTTCCGTGCGCCTCGGCATCTAGTCATGCCGGAAACATGATCACAGAAACATCTTCGGACAGTGCTGGCTCTTCGGCATGGAAATGGAGATGAGCACCGCCCCCTAGAGTCGGATTCGACTGTCTTTCGAGCAACGGGAACCTTCACCTTTACCTTTAGCCGGAGAAAAGAGCCAGAGTCCAGTAACAGCTTACAAAATGACCAGATTTGAAGGTCACAGCATTCCGTGCGCCTCGGCGTCTAGTCATGCCAGACACATGATCACGGAAACGTCTTCGGACAGCGCTGGCTCTTCGGCTTGGAAACAGAGATGAGCACCGCTCCCTAGAGTCGGATTCGTCTGTCTTTCGAGTAAGGGGAACCTTCACCTTTACGTTTAGCCGGAGAAAAGAGCCAGAGCCCAGGAGACTTAAAGACTAACAACATTTGTGGCTTTCACTTCTTCAGAGCAGGGAATCAAGAGAGTTCCTTCCCTGCCACATATTTTGTTAGTCTTTATGGCGCTCTGGGCTCTGGCTCTTTTCTCCGGCTAAAGGCAAGGCGAAGGTTCAAGACCAGTAGCACGTCAGAGACCGACAAGGGGAGCCCAGCCGCTTGACTGCAAAGGAATGTTTTCCCTGAAATCGGATGGCTGAGAGCAAATTCGTATTGGACACACATTCCAGTCTCGCAGTCCAAAAAGGTTATGTAAGAAAGAATATGTAAGAGGGCTGTGGAGATATTCCGGGTCTCCTCCTGACCGATGGCTCCCTCTAAGCTATGGAGTCTTGTGAGTCAAAATTCTACTTTGTGAGCTACCGGCATTAAAGTTGCGAGTGAGCAATTTGGCTACTGCATAAGTGAGTTTGCTCTGGGGCCCTCCTTCCTGAGCGGAGGCAAAAACGTGTGAGCCGGAGGCTAAAAAACCATGAGCCAGCGCACATTGACTCAGCTTAGGGGGAACACTGCAGTCCTGACCAATTGCTCCTCTAATGACACCAGTCCAGGCTCCCGTCTCTCCCCCCCTCCTGCTTCCTCCAGGTGTGGCGGATCCACAGGGCAAAACAATTTGCGCCAGACGCCGTTCCTTGAGTGGGGTGGCCGAGCGCTCGGTTTTCCATCCGGCAGCAGCACCTCCCACTCGTATCGTTTTCCACCTTGAATCACGACAATCGGGCAGAGGATTGTCACTTTCCTATCGAACGTACAACGTAAGAACATAAGAACATCAGAGAAGTCAATGTTGGGTCAGGCCAGTGGCCCATCCAGTCCAACACTCTGTGTCACACAGTGGCCAAAAATACCAGGTGCCCTCAGGAGGTCCAGCAGTGGGGCCAGGACACCAGAAGTCCTCCCACTGTTGCCCCCAAACAAGCACCAAGAATACAGCGCATCCCTTGCCCCAGACATAAGAACATCAGAGAAGCCAGTGTTGGGTCAGGCCAGTGGCCCATCCAGTCCAACACTCTGTGTCACACAGTGGCCAAAAATACCAGGTGCCCTCAGGAGGTCCAGCAGTGGGGCCAGGACACCAGAAGTCCTCCCACTGTTGCCCCCAAACAAGCACCAAGAATACAGAGCATCCCTTGCCCCAGACATAAGAACATAAGAGAAGTCAGTGTTGGGTCAGGCCAGTGGCCCATCCAGTCCAACACTCTGTGTCACACAGTGGCCAGAAATACCAGGTGCCCTCAGGAGGTCCAGCAGTGGGGCCAGGACACCAGAAGTCCTCCCACTGTTGCCCCCAAACAAGCACCAAGAATACAGAGCATCCTTTGCCCCAGACATAAGAACATCAGAGAAGCCAGTGTTGGGTCAGGCCAGTGGCCCATCCAGTCCAACACTCTGTGTCACACAGTGGCCAGAAATACCAGGTGCCCTCAGGAGGTCCAGCAGTGGGGCTAGGACACCAGAAGTCCTCCCACTGTTGCCCCCAAACAAGCACCAAGAATACAGAGCATCCCTTGCCCCAGACATAAGAACATCAGAGAAGCCAGTGTTGGGTCAGGCCAGTGGCCCATCCAGTCCAACACTCTGTGTCACACAGTGGCCAGAAATACCAGGTGCCATCAGGAGGTCCAGCAGTGGGGCTAGGACACCAGAAATCCTCCCACTGTTGCCCCCAAACAAGCACCAAGAATACAGAGCATCCCTTGCCCCAGACATAAGAACATCAGAGAAGCCAGTGTTGGGTCAGGCCAGTGGCCCATCCAGTCCAACACTCTGTGTCACACAGTGGCCAAAAATACCAGGTGCCCTCAGGAGGTCCAGCAGTGGGGCCAGGACACCAGAAGTCCTCCCACTGTTGCCCCCAAACAAGCACCAAGAATACAGAGCATCCCTTGCCCCAGACATAAGAACATCAGAGAAGCCAGTGTTGGGTCAGGCCAGTGGCCCATCCAGTCCAACACTCTGTGTCACACAGTGGCCAGAAATACCAGGTGCCATCAGGAGGTCCAGCAGTGGGGCCAGGACACCAGAAGCCCTCCCACTGTTGCCCACACCCCCAAGCACCAAGAATACAGAGCATCCCTTGCCCCAGACATAAGAACATAAGAGAAGCCAGTGTTGGGTCAGGCCAGTGGCCCATCCAGTCCAACACTCTGTGTCACACAGTGGCCAGAAACACCAGGTGCCAACAGGAGGTCCAGCATTGGGGCCAGGACACTAGAGAGCCCTCCCACTGTTGCCCCCCCAAGCAACAAGAATACAGAGCATCCCTTGCCCCAGATCGAGAGTTCCTATCTATACCTTGCGGATAAGAGCCGCTGATGGACCTCTGCTCCATATGTTTATCCAACTCCCTCTTATAAGAACAGAAGAGAAAGCCAATGTTGGATCAGGCCAATGGCCCCTCCAGACCAACACTCTGTCACACAGTGGCCAAAATATACCAGGTGCCATCAGGAGGTCCAGCAGTGGGGCCAGGACACTAGAAGCCCTCCCACTGATGCCCCCTCCAGCACCAAGAATACAGGGCATCTCTTGCCCCAGACTGAGAAGTTCCCATCTATAGGTAAAGGTAAAGGTTCCCTTGCTCGAAAGCCAGTCGAATCTGACTCTAGGGTTGCAGTGCTCATCTCCGTTTCAAAGCCGAAGAGCCAGCGCTGTCCGAAGACGTTTCCGTGGTCATGTGGCCAGCATGACTAAACACCAAGGCGCACGGAACACTGTTTCCTTCCCACCGAAGTGGTACCTATTTATCTACCTGCAATTTCTTGCTTTCGAACTGCTAGGTTGGCAGGAGCTGTAACTAGAGACGGGAGCTCACTCCGTCTTGCAGCACCCGGGTCTTGAACTGCTGAACTACTGACCACAGCCTGCAGTTCAGCATCTTAACCACTTGAGCCACCACAGCTCCCATCTATACCCTGTGGCTAATAGCCACTGATGGACTTCTGCTCCATATCTTTATCTAATTCCCTCTTGAAACTGTCCATTTCCCTCTTGAAACTTGTAGCTGCCACCACTTCGTTGGAAGATACGAAACCCAGAGAGAGAATTAATCTTATTTGTCAACATTTGTCCGCCAGATATTTTCATTTTTTAAAAAAATGCCTCGTGTGTGAGGGCCTAGAGCACATGCTCCAGATCGAGTTGTCTGGGGGACACGAAAAAAAATAATATAATAGTAATGTGCGGTCAAGTTACAACCGGTGCTCCCTCTAAGCCGTGGAGTCTTGTGAGCAACGATTCTACTTTGCGAGCTACTAGTATTAAAGTTGCGAGCGAGCGATTGTCTACTGCCTAAATGAGTTTGCTCTGGAGTCACATCCTTCCTGAGCGAAGGCAAGAATGTGTGAGCCGGAGGCTAAAAAACTGTGAGCTGGCTCGCACTAACTCAGCTTAGAGGGAACAGCACTCCTGCCTGAAGGGGAGCAACCCCTCCACACACAGACACAGAGACACAGGGAGACATGCAGGCATTCCGCCAGGAGTCTCCTTGGAAGGCCGGTGATGTTGCTGCATGTTTGGAAGGCTGGTCTGATTGAGTAACCCTACACACAGGGACACCACCAACAGGCCCGATGCGAGGACCGAGCAGCAACTCACACAGAGATGCCACGGCCAACCTCCTCTGCTGGCAGGTGTTTGGGGCTGATATTTTGAGAATTGCTGGGTCAAGGGGAGGGTTCCGATCAGTGCTCCCTCTAAGCTGCGGAGTCCTGTGAGCGACTGGTATTAAAAGTTGTGAGCCAGCAATTTGGCTGCTGCAAAATTTAGTTTGCTCTGTGCTTGCTAAGACAAAAATGTGTGTAAAAGGTAAAGGTAAAGGCTTCCCTTGCTCGAAAGCCAGTCGAATCCGACTCTAGGGTTGCGGTGCTCATCTCCATTTCCAAGCCGAAGAGCCAGCGCTGTCCGAAGATGTTTCCGTGGTCATGTGGCTGGCATGACTAAACACCAAGGCGCACGGAACACTGTTCCCTTCCCACTGAAGCAGTCCCTATTTATCTACTTGCAATTTCTTGCTTTCAAACTGCTAGGTTGGCAGGAGCTGGAACTAGAGGGTATAGCCACAGGGTATAGATGGGAACTCTCAGTCTGGGGCAGGTGATGCACTCTATTCTTGGTGCTGGAGGGGGCAGCAGTGGGAGGGCTTCTAGTGTTCTGGCCCCACTGCTGGACCTCCTGTGGCCCCTGGTATATTTTGGCCGCTGTGTGACAGAGTGTTGGACTAGATGGGCCATTGGCCTGATTCAGCATTGGCTTCTCTTATGTTCTTATGTTCTTATAGAGACGGGAGCTCACTCCGCCATGCGGCACTCTCGGGTCTCGAACTGCTGAACAACTGATCTTCCACAGCCTGCCATTCAGCGTCTTAACCACTTGAGCCACCGCAGCTCCTTTAAAAAAAAAAAAAAGTGTGTGAGCTGGAGGCTAAAAACCTGTGAGCCACCGCACACTAACTCAGATTGGAGGGAACACTGGTTCCAAGCTACCGAATGCTTCTGGCTGCGGTCTTTCTTGCCTGGGACCTGCACGGAACCTGGAGCCCCGCGTGCATTGGAAGGAAACGACGGGGACGCTCCTGGAAGGGGCCGGATCGCCGCCGCCCCGCGCTCCTTTGCAGCCCTCCGGAGGGCCGCGCGCGCGGGAAAGGCTGCAGCCGCCGCCTGGCCCGGGCCCAGCCCTTGGCCGCCGGCCAGGCGGGACGGTTCCCTTTCGGGTGAGTCAGGCCGCCGTGAGTCACCCCCGCGCGGCAGCCCTTTTTGGAAGATTTGCAAACACGACGTCGCCGGGCAACTGCAAACACACAGGCTGGGCCGGGGCTGGGGGGGCTGGGGGGGGGGTGGGGAGGGCCGGGGGGGAGGGGGCCGCGCCTCTTTCCAGGAAGCCAGCGAGGAAGGGGGCGGGGGCAGGGAAGAGGGGGCGCCCTTTGCCCGGAGAAAGCGGTGGGGGGGGGCGGTCTCATTCCAGGCTCCTTGCATTAGCGCCTCCTTTGACCGTATAAGGCGCCTCGCAGGCAGGAATTAGCTTAATCCCTCCGCTAATGCATCATCTGCAACTCCCCGCGGTGGGAGCCGGGGCAGATGTGTCCCTGGGACGCCGGTCAAGGAGTAGGGGAGCAAGGAGGAGCGTTTTGGCGGCGGTCGCCAACTCCAGGGCGGGAGATTCCTGGAGATTTGGGGCGAGGGCCTGGGGAGGGGAGGGGACGGACCTCAGGGGGGCCTGCGTGCCATAAGAAGAAGAGAGCAGAGAAGAGATTGGATTTATACCCCGTCCTTCACTACCCAAGGGAGTCTCAGAGCCGCTTACAAACTCCTTTCCCTTCCCCTCCCCGCAACAGACACACCCTGTGAGGTAGATGGGGGCTGAGAGAGCTCTTGACAGAAACTGCTCTTTTTCACGGACAGCTCTGACAGAACTACGGCTTGCCCAAGGTCATCCAGCAGCTGCAAGTTGGAGGAGTGGGGGAATCAAACCCGGTTCTCCTGGATTCGAGTCCACGCACTTAACCACTACTCCAAACTGGCCCAGAATTCTTTGCTTGGCCAACCATCCCAGCAATAGAAAAGGAGAACCCATTAGAGTGAGCGTCTCAATGTGACTGGACGATGTCGGGGTGCTCCGTCACTCTATGTGTGTATAGGTGTTACTTCCTTGAATAGAACGCCCCTCTTTGTCTTAACCTGGGACCTGACCTCGCCAGTTTGGTGTAACTGGTTAAGAGCACAGACTCTAATCCGGGAGAACCGGGTTTGATTCCCCACTCCTCCTCATGCAGCCAGCTGGGTGACCTCGGGTCAGTCACAGGTTCTCTCAGAGCTGTTCTCTCAGGAGCAGTTCTCGAAAGAGCTCTCTTGGCCCCACCTACGTCCCAGGGTGTCTGTTGTGGGGAGGAGAAGGGGAAGGAGATTGTAAGCTGCTCTGAGACTCCAAGTGAAGGGCGGGGTATAAATCCCATCTCCTCCTCCTCCTCTTCTTCTTCTCTTCTCCTCTCTCTTTTTGTCTTCTCCGTGAGTTCACATGGCCTTCCATGGAGACGCATATCTCTGCAGGTCTCACCTGTAGAGACAATGCCATCCTACTCCCACACACACAATGCCGGACAAGGTGGCCATTTGAGACAGGGAAAGTCCTCATTAGGCCAGGGTTCTGTCCCTCTCCTTTTGACTGCAACCTGAATTTGACCTGGACCTACTTGAATACGTGTAAGTTTACCTTTATGCAATATAATTTTTTAGGATATTTATTTCCTGCACTCAGTATCACGCTTCTGTGACTGGGTAAACTCTGTTCTATTAACCAAATATCCCAATAGAACCAACCCCTGCCCTTCCTTGATAGCACCTGGAGGCTGGCAATAGAAAGCAAAAAGAACAAGTGCAGTTAACAGGCTCACCAATTACAACTTGCCCCAAAGCTGAAGAACATGTAATAGAGAATAATGTATACAAAGTAGCTACAGTGAAAAAGTACAAAATGTAAACAATAGAGAACTGGCATGTGCTACAAAGTATAAACAATGGAGAACTGCTAAATAATTCCACGTTGTGTCCGGATGTGTCATAACAACGTTTCAAAGTATCCTTCACCAGGGTGTTCTCTTTAAGCTGCTGTGGTTTTCATACTCTTACTGACATGCATTGGGAACAGTAACAATTCAATATAAAATCAGACAACCATCTCCAACATGTAGTCAGCTTCAATAGCTTCAGACTTGCCGCGGGACCGGCAACCCTAGTAACTCCTTGGTGGTCTCCCATCCAGGTACTAGTCCATGACAGCCCTGCTTAGTTTCGGAGATCAGACTAGCCTGGGCCATCTGAGTCAGGGTTTCTGTAGGTGCAATTGGCCCTGGCTCTTGCAGAGCAGCCCTTGGTTTTCATCTACGACCAGGTTTCCTTGCAGTCTGATTTCTCACATCTGTGCATGCGTGCTTACACATGTGGCAATTCTGGCATGGCCAGGTTCAAGGCAGTGCAGCCTCACAGGTCCTGTGTGTTGTCTGGAAGGTGCAATGGTGCCCCCTGCCCAGCCACATTGGTACCTGAATACAGTGGAGAACTTCTTTCTTCTGGCAGGCCCTCCTGGTGACATAGTAAGGAGGAGACATGGCTCAGTGGCAGAGCCTCTGCTTGGCCTGCAGAAGGTCCCAGGTTCAATCCCCAGCATCTCCAGTTGAAAGGACCAGGCAGGAGGGGATGGGAAAGACCTTGACCCGAGACCCTGGCTCAGTGGCAGAGCCTCTGCTTGGCCTGCAGAAGGTCCCAGGTTCAATCCCCAGCATCTCCAGTTGAAAGGACCAGGCAAGAGGAGATGGGAAAGACCTTGACCCGAGACCCTGGCTCAGTGGCAGAGCCTCTGTTTGGCCTGCAGAAGGTCCCAGGTTCAATCCCCAGCATCTCCAGTTGAAAGGACCAGGCAGGAGGGGATGGGAAAGACCTTGACCCGAGACCCTGGCTCAGTGGCAGAGCCTCTGCTTGGCATGCAAAAGATCCCAGGTTCAATCCCCAGCATCTCCAGTTGAAAGGACCAGGCAGGAGGGGATGGGAAAGACCTTGACCCGAGACCCTGGCTCAGTGGCAGAGCCTCTGCTTGGCCTGCAGAAGGTCCCAGGTTCAATCCCCAGCATCTCCAGTTGAAAGGACCAGGCAAGAGGAGATGGGAAAGACCTTGACCCGAGACCCTGGCTCAGTGGCAGAGCCTCTGCTTGGCCTGCAGAAGGTCCCAGGTTCAATCCCCAGCATCTCCAGTTGAAAGGACCAGGCAAGAGGAGATGGGGAAAGACCTTGACCCGAGACCCTGGCTCAGTGGCAGAGCCTCTGTTTGGCCTGCAGAAGGTCCCAGGTTCAATCCCCAGCATCTCCAGTTGAAAGGACCAGGCAGGAGGGGATGGGAAAGACCTTGACCCGAGACCCTGGCTCAGTGGCAGAGCCTCTGCTTGGCCTGCAGAAGGTCCCAGGTTCAATCCCCAGCATCTCCAGTTGAAAGGACCAGGCAGGAGGGGATGGGAAAGACCTTGACCCGAGACCCTGGCTCAGTGGCAGAGCCTCTGCTTGGCCTGCAGAAGGTCCCAGGTTCAATCCCCAGCATCTCCAGTTGAAAGGACCAGGCAAGAGGAGATGGGAAAGACCTTGACCCGAGACCCTGGCTCAGTGGCAGAGCCTCTGCTTGGCCTGCAGAAGGTCCCAGGTTCAATCCCCAGCATCTCCAGTTGAAAGGACCAGGCAAGAGGAGATGGGAAAGACCTTGACCCGAGACCCTGGCTCAGTGGCAGAGCCTCTGTTTGGCCTGCAGAAGGTCCCAGGTTCAATCCCCAGCATCTCCAGTTGAAAGGACCAGGCAGGAGGGGATGGGAAAGACCTTGACCCGAGACCCTGGCTCAGTGGCAGAGCCTCTGTTTGGCCTGCAGAAGGTCCCAGGTTCAATCCCCAGCATCTCCAGTTGAAAGGACCAGGCAGGAGGGGATGGGAAAGACCTTGACCCGAGACCCTGGCTCAGTGGCAGAGCCTCTGCTTGGCCTGCAGAAGGTCCCAGGTTCAATCCCCGGCTTCTCCAGTTCAAAGGACCAGGCAAGAGGAGATGGGAAAGACCTTGACCTGAGACCCTGGCTCAGTGGCAAAGCAGGTTTGATTCCCCACTTCTTCACATGCAGCCAGCTGATTGGGTGACCTTCGGACAGTCACATCTCTCTCAGAGCTGTTCTTTCAAATGCAGTTCTCTCAGAGCTCTCTCAGTCCCACCTTCCTTACAGGGTGCCCATTGTGGCGAAGGGAAGGGAAAGGACATTGTAAGGTGCTTTGAGACTCCGAGTGAAGGGTGGGGTATAAATCTAGTCTCCTCCTCCTCCTCCTCCTCCTCCTCCTCCTCCTCCTCCTCCAGTTTGCTGTAGTGCTTAAGAGTGTGGACTAACCTGGAAGAACTGGGCTTGACTCCCCACGCCTCCGCATGCAGCTGCTGGGGTGACCTTGGGTCAGTCACAAGCTCTCTCAGAGCTGTTCTCTCAAGGGCAGTTCTGGAAGGAGCTCCCTCAGCCCCGCCCGCCTCGCAGGGTGTCTGTTGGGGGGGTGGGGGAGGGAAAGGAGATTATAAACTGCTCTGAGACTCTTTCGGGTAGTGAAGGGCGGGGTATAGATCCAATCTCTTCTTCCCTCCTCCTCCTCCTCCTCATCTTCATCTTCTCTTTTCTTCTCTTCTCCTTCTCCTCTAGGGAACCAAAGTCTGCCATCTCCCCCTGCTGACGCAGCCCTGTGATGAAGCCCCCTCCCCGTCCCCGGTTGCCCTTCTTGGCTCTGAGCAGGCTGAGGCCCCCAGGAACACCGCGTTCCCGGACCTGCTCTGTCTTCACCAGTTGGGCAAGAGCGTCCCCCCGCCCCCCCCGGTGGCGTGCACAAACCCGTCGGATTCCATCCCAGAGCCGCGATGCTTTCGATCTTTCACCCTCCTGTAATTAAAGGGTGGAAACTGACAAGGTTGCTTTGCGCTTGGCCGGGAGCCCGCTTGCCTCTTAAATCCAGCAACGTGCCGGGGCGAAACGCACAGGGCTTCCCCAGATCTGCCCCTGAGCGGCAAAAACACAGGGCGGGTCCTTTTGAGTCGGTTTTTGGTTTTTTCCCAGCGGTGCCTTCTGCCGGATTCCTTTCACGACGTCACCCAAAGTGGCTTTGGGTGTACATAACATAAGAGAACATAAGAGAAGCCAGTGTTGGATCAGGCCAATGGCCCATCCAGTCCAACGCTCGGTCACACAGCGGCCAAAATATACCAGGTGCCATCAGGAGGTCCAGCAGTGGGGCCAGGGCGCCAGAAGCCCTCCCACTGCTGCCCCCTCCAGCACCAAGGATAGAGTGCATCACCTGCCCCAGACTGAGAGTTCTCATCTATACCCTGTGGCTAATAGCCACTGATGGACTTATGCTCCAGATGTTTATCTAATTCCCTCTTGAAACTGACCATGCTTGTAGCTGCCACCACCTCCTGTGGCAGTGAATTCCATATGTTAATCACTCTTTGGGTGAAGAAGTACCTCCTTTTATCTGTTCTAACCCGACTGCTCAGCAATTTCATGGAGTGCCCACGAGTTCTTGTCTTGTGAGAAAGGGAGAAAAGGACTTCTTTCTCAACCTGCTCAATCCCATACATAATCTTATAAACCTCAACCATGTCACCCCTCAGCCGTTGTTTCTCCAAGCTAAAGAGCCCCAAGCGTTTTAACCTTTCTTCATAGGGAAGGTGTTCCAACCCTTTTATCATTCTAGTTGCCCTTCTCTGCACTTTTTCCAATGCTATAATATCCTTTTTGAGATGTGGTGACCAGAACTTTACACAGTATTCCAAATGAGGTCGCACCAATGATTTATACAGGGGCATTGTGATACTGGCTGATTTGTTTTCAGTTCCCTTCCTAATAATCCCCAGCATAGTGTTGGCCTTCTTTATTGCAGCTGCACACTGTCTAGACATTTTCATTGAGTTATCCACTACGACTCCAAGATCTCTCTCTTGGTCTGTCTCTGTCAGTTCAGACCCCATCAACATGTATTTATATTTAGGATTTTTGGCTCGAATGTGCATCACTTTGCACTTGGCCACATTGAACCCCATTTGCCACATTGACGCCCACTCACCCATCCTCGACAGATCCCTTTGGAGTGCCTCACAATCCTCCCTGGTTTTCACTACCCTGAACAACTTCGTGTCATCTGCAAATTTAGCCACATCACTGCTTACTCCCAATTCCAAATCATTAATAAACAAGTTAAAAAGTATCGGACCGAGTACTGATCCCTGTGGTACCCCACTGCTTACCACCCTCCACTAAGAAAGTTTCCCATTTATACTCACTCTCTGTTTCCTATTTATAAGCCAGTTTTTGATCCACAAGAGGACTTGTCCTTTTATCCCATGACTATTGAGCTTATGAGGAACTGTATCAAAAGCTTTCCGGAAGTCAAGGTAAATAATATCTATTGGGTTCCCCTTGTCCACATGTTTGTTCACTCCCTCAAAAAACACTAACAGGTTAGTGAGACAAGATCTTCCCTTACAGAACCCATGCTGAGTCTGCCTCAATAGTTTTTGTTCATCAATGTGCCTACTAATTCTTTCCTTAATAACAGTTTCCACCAACTTACCCGGTATCGATGTCAGACTGACTGGCCTGTAATTTCCCGGGTCTCCCCTGGAGCCCTTTTGAAAGACGGAAGTGACATTAGCTACCTTCCAGTCCTCAGGAATGGAGGCAGATTTTAAAGAAAGATTACATATTTTTGTCAGGAGATCCACAAGTTCACATTTGAGTGTAGTGGTTCGGTGCATGGACTCTAATCTGGGAGAACCACATGCAGCTGCTGGTGTGACCTTGGGTCAGTCACAAGTTCTCTCAGAGCTGTTCTCTGAAGGGCAGTTTCTCTCAGAGCTCTCTCAGCCCCACTTACCTCACAGGGTGTCTGTTGTGGGGAGGGGAAGGGAAAGGAGTTTGTAAGCCGCTCTGAGACTCCGAGTGAAGGACGGTGTATAAAACCAATCTCCTCCTCCTCCTCCTCCTCCTCCTCCTCCTCCTCCTCCTCCTCCTCCTCCTCCTCCTCCTCCTCCTCCTCCTCCTCCTCCTCTTCTTCTTCTTCTTCTTCTTCTTCTTCTTCTTCTTCTTCTTCTTCTTCTTCTTCTTCTTCTTCTTCTTCTTCTTCTTCTTCTTCTTCTTCTTCTTCTTCTTCTTCTGTCTAGAACCAGTGGCAGGTGATGCACATCCCGCTCTTAAGCGCTGTCTGCAGAAAAAAGGCCCTTGATCGCCGTGGATAATGACAGTAATAACCTGGCAGTGACGTGCGTTTCTTTCATCGCCCAAGATCCCCAGGCGTTAACAAGCCAGCACTTCGGTTGCTCCCGCTATGGATCCTTCGTCCCAGCTGTTAGAAGTGTGGAAACAGGGTCTGTTCGGTGACGGCACCCCTTTCTGTGGAGTTCCGTTCCCTGAAGCACCACAGGGCGTCATTCCCTGTTGCTCCGTGATAAGCAGAGTCTTTGCTGTTCTCGGGGGTATTTTAAGCTGTGCATCAGCTGCTGTCCAGGGCAATATCTGCAGCACACCGACTTATGTGGTTTTAAACAGCCACTCCTCATCCCCCCTCTCTGCTGGGAGATCTGAAAGAAACAGTGAGAGAGGCAAGGGCCTCTTCCCGAAACTACAGTACCTGGGAGTCTTTGAGGGAAGCCAAGATACACTGGAGGAGGAGAACGAGGAAGAAGAAGAAGAAGAGGAGGAGGAGGAGGAGGAAAAAGAGGTGGTGGAGGAGGAGGAGATTGGATTTATACCCCGCCCTTCACTACTCGAAGGAGAGAGCAGCTTACAATCTCCTTTCCCTTCCCCTCCCCACAGAAGACAACCTGTGAGGGAGGTGGGGCTGAGAGAGCTCCTTCAAGGACTGCCCTTGAGAGAACAGCTCTGAGAGAACTTGTGACTGACCCAAGGCCACACCAGCAGCTCCATGTGGAGGAGTGGGGAATCAAACCTGGTTCTCCCCGATTAGAGTCCTCGCTCCTAACCACGACACCAAATGGAAGAGATCGGATTTATACCCCGCCCTTCATTCGGAGTCTCAGAGCGGCTTACAATCTCCTTTCCTTTCCCCTCCCCGCAAGAGAAACCCTGTGAGGGAGGTGGGGATGAGAGAGCTCCTTCGAGGACTGCCCTTGAGAGAACAGCTCTGAGAGAACTTGTGACTGACCCAAGGGTGGAGCCTGAGGAGGGTGGAGCCTGGGGAGGGAGGGGCTTCATTGGTATAGAATGCCACGGAGCCCTCCTTCCAAAACGGCCATTGTCTCCCGGGGAACCAATCAGTTGTCATTTCAGGAGACCTCCAGCTACTTCCTGGAAGGTTGGCAACCCTCAGAGTCCATCCTTCAAAGCAGCCTTTGTCTTAGGTTCGCCGGGTCACAGTGGAGGCATTTGGGGCAGCATTCCAGGGGTGGGCGGGACGTCCCCTATGCAGTGCTGTCCCCTGGAAGTGACATCATCAATCTGCAATGTAGTGCGCGACACTCCGGTTTTGGGGCAAAACTCTATGGGTTTGGGGGGGTTGCCTTCAAAACCATAGAGTTTGTCCAAAACACCAGAGGGTCACCGCATGGCATCCCCGGCATGATGATGTCACCCGGGACCTTGGGTCAATCACAAATTCTCTCAGAGCTGTCCCCTCAAGGGCAGTCCTCTCAAGAGCTCTCTGAGCCCTGCCTACCTCACAGGGTGTCTGCTGTGGGGAGAGGAAGGAGATTGCAAGCCACTCTGAGACTCCTTCAGGTAGTGAAGGGCGGGGTATAAATCCAATCTCTTCCTCTTCCTCTTCTTCTTCTTCTTCTTCTTCTTCTTCTTCTTCTTCTTCTTCTTCTTCTTCTTCTTCTTCTTCTTCTTCTTCTTCTTCTTCTTCTTCTTCTTCTTCTTCTTCTTCTTCTTCTTCTTCTTCTTCTTCTACCTCACAGGGTGTCTGTTGTGGGGAGGGGAAGGGAAAGGAGTTTGTGAGCCACTCTGAGACTC
This sequence comes from Gekko gecko, assembly GCA_029375565.1. Taxonomy (NCBI): domain Eukaryota; kingdom Metazoa; phylum Chordata; class Lepidosauria; order Squamata; family Gekkonidae; genus Gekko; species Gekko gecko. The sequence goes on from JAPDNY010000406.1 coordinate 23,597, forward strand.
CTTCAGGTAGTGAAGGGCGGGGTATAAATCCAATCTCTTCCTCTTCCTCTTCCTTCTTCTTCTTCTTCTTCTTCTTCTTCTTCTTCTTCTTCTTCTTCTTCTTCTTCTTCTTCTTCTTCTTCTTCTTCTTCTTCTTCTTCTTCTTCTTCTACCTCACAGGGTGTCTGTTGTGGGGAGGGGAAGGGAAAGGAGTTTGTGAGCCACTCTGAGACTCCCTTGGGTAGTGTAGGGCGGGGTATAAATCCAATCTCTTCTTCTTCTTCTTCTTCTTCTTCTTCTTCTTCTTCTTCTACCTCACAGGGTGTCTGTTGTGGGGAGGGGAAGGGAAAGGAGTTTGTGAGCCACTCTGAGACTCCTTCAGGTAGTGAAGGGCGGGGTATAAATCCAATCTCTTCCTCTTCTTCTTCTTCTTCTTCTTCTTCTTCTTCTTCTTCTTCTTCTACCTCACAGGGTGTCTGTTGTGGGGAGGGGAAGGGAAAGGAGTTTGTGAGCCACTCTGAGACTCCTTCAGGTAGTGAAGGGCGGGGTATAAATCCAATCTCTTCCTCTTCTTCTTCTTCTTCTTCTACTTCTTCTTCTTCTTCTTCTTCTTCTTCTTCTACCTCACAGGGTGTCTGTTGTGGGGAGGGGAAGGGAAAGGAGTTTGTGAGCCACTCTGAGACTCCCTTGGGTAGTGAAGGGCGGGGTATAAATCCAATCTCCTCCTCCATAGATGCTCTTCTTAATCCAGGGATGGTCCGCACCTACAAATAGAGTGATGCTCACCAGGAAGCTTATAGATCAAGACTGGAATTCACTTTTAATAGATACTGAGCGGAAATGCTCACCATCATACTTAGGGACTAAATACTCAAGGGGGTTTGAACGACCCTGAGGCAACAGGGACACGCGAGTTATAAAAATGGCAATTGCGGCCTCTCTCTCTCTCTCATACACACACGAACGCACGGACGCACACGTCCTTCTGGCAGGATCCCCAAATTCAAGTGAAGCTCATGGCCTCTCCAACTCTGACGGGTATTCCCTGCTAAATATTTACTTCCTCATGATAACAACTGTGGGCCACCTCTCCTGGTCGCTCAAGGCAAGCCAGGAGGGACGCGAGAGAGAGCGAAGCCAGCCGTCTGAAGAAGGCCTCTCAAGCTTTGTGAAGCTCATGGCCTCTCCAGGGCCGGCCCGAGGTTTTTTGTGCCCTAGGCGGGGCTACCTTCCAGCGCCCCCGCCACCACCAGGGCTCCACAGGGCGAGGGAGGGCTCCTGTCTTCCTCCTCCTTCCCCCTCTCGCCCGCTGCCGGGGTGCACCAGCAAGCCAGGGAAGGGGCAGGGGTTTAAACCGTCTGAGTGCAGCTGCGGGGCACACTGGCAAGCCAGGGGGAGGGGTGGGGGGTTGGCGGGGGGCAGGGGCCTTTTGGTGCCCCTAAGGGCCAGCGCGCTCTAGGCGAATACCTAGTTCGCCTAGTGAGCGAGCCGGCCCTGGGCCTCTCCAACTCTGATGGGTATTCCCTGCTAAATATTCTACTGCCTTGTGATAACAATTGTAGGTCACCTTTCCTGGTGGCTCAAGGCAAGCCAGGAGGAGAGAGAGAGAGAGAGAGAGAGAGAGAGAGAGAGAGAGAGAGAGAGAGAGAGAGAGAGAGAGAGAGAGAGGAAGCCGGCCATCTGAAGAAGGCCTCTCGCAGTTCACCTCCTGCTGCCCAAATGCCAAGAGGAGCCCCTTCGGAAGCCTTCCGGTGAATGACAGAGTCTCCCCCCACACTCCGATGCCCCGGAATCCCTGCCTGCCGAACGCCCCCCTACCCTGCCAACCGCTCATCCCCATCTTCCTCGCCGGATCCGTCAGATGTACTTATTTGGCTTTCTGTCATCGGTCATAAATCAAGGATGCTAAATACGTATTTAATTTCCGCTTTCATGTTCTGCGCTGATTTATGATCGCTCCCGGTAAATTCCACCAGCCACACTTCTCTGGCGGCGGTCCCGCCTCTCTAGGCAACGCGGTCACATTTTCCGCTGGGAAGACGAGGGAGGTTGGCCCCGAGTCCCCGTAGACTCCTGTTGACATTTGTTGGGGGCTTTCCCCATAGTGATTGTTCTTCCAGCGGACTTCGATTTCCTGGAGAAAGCAGAGCTCAGGGCACGTGCCACATGGAAACAGATGCCACCTGGGAACCCTTCCCCCTCCCGGAAAGGGAATATGAGGAACCAACTCAAATATGTGTAAGAAGACCAAGTTCCAGGGTTACCTGAAGCTCAGGATTAACAGAGAGGCCTTTACTAATTTACAGAGAGTGATTAAAATGGGGCATTTGCTGCCAGAGGAGGTAGTGATGGCTATTGGAATAAACAGCTTAAAACAGGGATTAGATAAATTCAGGAAGGATAGATCTATCAATGGCTGCTAGCCATGGCTACTGAGGGGAAACTCCACATTCTGAGGCACTAAGCCTCTGAGTCCCAGAGCCAGGAGGCAGCATCAGGGGAAGGCCTCAGCCTCTCTGCCTTGTTGTTGTGTCTCCAGAGGAACTGGTTGGCCCCTGTGTGAGACGGGAGGCTGGACTAGATGGACCCTCCCTGGTCTGACCCAGCAGGGCTCTTCTGAGGTTCTCTTGAAGGCCTCTTCCTCTATGCCCTGTGGTTGGCTGTCCAGAGGAACTGGTTGGCTGGTGTGTGAGACAGGATGCTGGGCTAGATGGCCCACTGGTCTGATCAAGCAGGGTTTTTCTGATGTTCTCACAAAAGCCTCGGCCCCTCTGCCCTGTTGTTGGCCCTCCAGCGGAACTGGCTGGCCCCTGTGTGAGACGGGAGGCTGGACTGGAGGGACCTTCCCTGGTCTGACCCAGCAAGGCTCTTCGGATGTGCTTATGTTCGTATGACCTTGGGCCAGTCACATGCCCTAAGCCTAACCTACCCCCCAGAGTTGTTGCAAGGACGAAACGGAGGAGAGGCAAATGATGGAAGCAGTTTTGGGTGCCCATTGGTGGGAGAAAGGCAGGCAACAAATAAAGCAAAGGAACTAATTAATTAAATTACAAATGAGCTAGTCACAGGGTCTGGGGTAGCATACTTTCAGGAAGGACCTCGCCTGGGATAGGGCCCACCTCCCTGCTCGTGCTGGTGAGAGAAGCTGTCCAGTTGTAACCAACTCACCTGCCATGGACCTGCCAAAGCCCAACAGAATGAAGAGGCACAGAGGACTCTTCCGAGGACTCCAGAAGCCCCCTCCAAGCACCAAGAAGACAGAGCATCACTGTCCCAGACATAAGGACATAAGAGAAGCCATGTTGGATCAGGCCAGTGGCCCATCCAAGTCCAAAACTCTGTGTCACACAGCGGCCAAAACCCAGGAGCCATCAGGACACCCACCAGCAGGGCCAGGACTCCAGAAGCCCTCCCGCTGTGGCTCACCAAGCACCAAGAAGACAGAGCATCACTGCCCCTGGGAGTGTTCCATCTATAACTTGGGGCTAATAGCCACTGATGGACCGCTGCTCCATAAGTTTTTCCAACGGTTATTCCCAATGCTGCTTCAGACCAACAGAGTGGCCCAGCTGGAACTATACTGTGTTCAACTTGCTGAAATTAGGGTCCTACTATGACCCGAGAGTGCCGCATGACGGAGTGAGCTCCCGTCTCTAGTTCCAGCTCCTGCCAACCTAGCAGTTCGAAAGCAAGAAATTGCAAGTAGATAAATAGGTACCACTTTGGTGGGAAGGTAACAGTGTTCCGTGCGCCTTGGCGTTTAGTCATGCCGGCCACATGACCACGGAAACGTCTTCGGACAGTGCTGGCTCTTTGGCTTTGAAACGGAGATAAGCACCGCAACCCTAGAGTCGGATTCGACTGGCTTTCGAGCAAGGGAACCTTTACCTTTACCTATGTTACCTCATTGGCTGGCTCCCTTCCTCCTCTCCCCTCCCTTTGCTCTGAATTCCCTTTCCCTCTACCCAGAACAGGGGCTGGCAGTCCTTCACCACCAGAGCCTTGGGAATGCCACTGGAGAAAGATAAGGAGAGAGCCGGTTAGGTGTAGTGGTTAGGAGCGCGGACTCTAATCTGGGAGAAACGGGTTTGATTCCCCACTCCTCCACTTGTAGCTGCTGGATGACCTTGGGCAAGCCATAGTTCTGTCAGAGCTGTTCTCTCTGTTCTGGGAAGCGCTCTCTCAGCCCCACCCACCTCACAGGGTGTCTGTTGTGGGGAGGGGGAGAGAAAGGAGTTTGTAACAAGACAAATGTGGACAAACGCGACCTAGTCAGAGAACGAGTATAAAGAAAACAGCCGTGAGAGTCTGAGAGTCCCTTCTTCTTTGACCTTCAATCTTTCCCAGCATCAGGGTCTTCTCCAGTGAGTGCTCCCTTCTCATCGGGTGGCCAAAGTATTTGAGCTTCAGCTTCAGGATCTGGCCTTCCAGGGAACAGTCAGGGTTGATTTCTTTTAGGATTGACTGATTTGATCTCCTTGTAGTCCAAGGGACTCTCAAGAGTCTTCTCCAGCACCATAGTTCAAAAGAATCTATTCTTCGGCACTTGGCCTTCCTTATAGTCCAACTCTCGCAGCCATACATTACTACGGGGAATACCATTGCTTTGACCATACGGACTTTTGTTGGCAGGGTGATGTCTCTGCTTTTTATCATGCTGTTTAGGTTTGCCATCGCTTTACTTTTGTTGTTGTTCAGTCGCACAGTCGAGTCCGACTCTTTGCGACCCCATGGACCAGATTACGCCAGGCCCTCCTGTCTTCTGCTGTCCGCTGAAGTTTGCTCAATTTCATGTTCGTTGCATCGATGACACTGTCTAACCATCTCATCCTTTGCCGTCCCCTTCTTCTTTGACCTTCAATCTTTCCCAGCATCAGGGTCTTCTCCAGTGAATGCTCCCTTCTCATTCGGTGGCCAAAGTATTCCCACAAATCATAAGACAATCCTAGTGCAAAGGTACATCATCCACGTCGTCTCCGGATTATATAACAACGTTTCAGAATTGGGTCTTCCTCAGGACATATTGAGGAGTAGTACAAAAGTTCTCTTGTTCATAAAGTTCTTTACAACGAGTCATGAAAGATACTGCATTCAGATAGGACGCTGAGCTCAATAAATGTTCAGGCTCAAATATGCTGCTAAGCTTGTAATGGATCCCAGGCGTCTAGAAAAGAGCTCTCTCAGCCCCGCCTAACCCACAGGGTGTCTGTTGTGGGGAGGGCAAGGGAAAGGAGATTGTAAGCTGCTCTGAGACTCCCGAGTGAAGGGCGGGGTGTAAATCCAATCTCTTCTCCTCCTCAGGCTCCTCTCCCAAAATCTCCAGGTGTTCCCCAGGTATTTATCTGTATTATTTATACATTCAATTTGTGAATCGCCCATTCCCTACAATGTAATGCTCTAGGCAGTGGACGATTGTTAAAAACAGACTTAAAAGCCGAAACTGAAAATTGGCCACATTATCGGAGATGGTGTCAAAACATTCCTTTGTTACCCTACTCTGGACCAGTGTTCCCTCTAAGCTGAGTTAGTGTGAGCTAGCTCACAGTTTTTTAGCCTCCAGCTCACAGATTTTTGGTCTCCACTCAGGAAGGAGGGCTCCAGAGCAAACTGATTTATGCAGGAGCCAAATCGCTTGCTCACAACTTTAGGGCCAGGAGCTCGCAAAGTAGAATTTTTGCTCACAAGACTCCAAAGCTTAGAGGGAACATTGCTCTGGACTGTCTCGTGGGCAGGTGAGAAGACGGCCGAAGGGAAGATGGGGATAGAGGAGAGAGTGCCGGTATGATAGAACCGTTGCCAGGCCCGCGGCTACAGCGGGGCTTTTCGGGGCCTGGCCCCCCGACTTCCGGAAAAGGCCCCCTGACTTCCAGCCCCCAGCCCCCCCAGCTCTCTGGGCCTCCAAGAGGCCTACCAACTCTCTGGGCTGCCCTGAAGACACCTCAATGCATCCGCCTCCCCAAGCACGGCTTGCTTCCTTGCATAGGCAGGCAGAGTGCGAACATCGCAAGAGTGAGTTTTTAAACTTTTAAATTTTATTTTATTTTTGTGAGATCAGTGCCCCCTGACTTATTTAAAGGCCCCCTGAATTACAAAATCCTGGCTACGGGCCTGACCATTGCTGCCCTCGACCAAAAGCCTCGTGGAACATCTCTGCTTTACAGGCCCTGCGGAATTAAGAACCTAAGAGAAGCCAGTGTTGGATCAGGTGAATGGCTCATCCAGTCCAACACTCTGTGTCACACAGTGGCCAAACATACCAGGTGCCATCAGGAGGTCCAGTAGTGGGGCCAGGACACTAGAAGCCCTTCCACTGTTGACCCCCACCCCAAGCACCAAGAAGACAGAGCATCCCTTGCCCCAGACTGAGAGTTCCTATCTATACCTTGTGGCTCATAGCCACCAATGGACGTCTGCTCCATATGTTTATCCAATTCCCTCTTATAAGAACATAAGAGAAGCCAATGTTGGGTCAGGCCAATGGCCCATCCAGTCCAACACTCTGTCACACAGTGGCCAAAAATACCAGGTGCCCTCGGGAGGTCCACCAGTGGGGCCAGGACACTAGAAGCCCTGCCATTGTTGCCTCCCCCCGAGCACCAAGAATACAGAACATCACTTGCCCCAACCCGAGAGTTCCTACCTATACCTTGTGGCTGATAGCCACCGATGGACCTCTCCTCCATATGTTTATCTAATTCCCTCTTGAAGCCGTCGGTGCTTGCAGCGGCCACCACCTCCTGTGGCAGTGAATTCCATGTGTTAATCACTCTTTGGGTGAAGAACTTCCTTTTATGCGTTCTAACCCGACCGCTCAGCAATTTCATGAGTTCTTGTCTTGTGAGAAAGGGAGAAAAGTATTTCTTTCTCTACCTGCTCTACCCCACGCATAATCTTATAGACCTCGATCATGTCACCCCTCAGCCGTCGTTTCTCCAAGCTGAAGAGCCCCAAGCGATTTAACCTTTCTTCATAGGGAACGTGTTCCAACCCTTTTATCATTCTAGTTACATCCAGTCCTGCAGGGCCCTGGTGGTCTTTGGCAGAGAGTTGGCAAAGCCCTGGCTCTGGTTCAGGACAGCCAGATATCTTTAGGGCCAGGGAGCGTAACGCTCTCCCGGGGACAGGGCAAACCTACTTTGGGTGCAAAACACACGACCAAAGCCAGACCATCAGATCTATCAGAAAACTCTCCCACAGATGGAAGACCTGCTTCATTAAACATTCAGACTTCTTTGAGTGGGCCGTGAGCCATACAGCTAGAAAGGAGGGGGCTGTATTTCAGTGGCAGAGCCTCTGCTTGGTGTGCAGAAGGTCCCAGGTTCAATCCCCGGCGTCTCCAGTTAAAAAAAAAAACAAAAAAACAGCAAGTTGGTGATGGTGAAAGTCCTCCCCCTGAGAACCCGGAGAGCGACTGCCAGTCTGAGTAGACAATACTGACCTCGGGAGGTGGTGGCCGTTTTCCTTGTGGAGGCTTTCCTGGACATTTTCAAATGGAGGCTGGATGACCATCTTTCAGGACTGTTGTAGGTATGTAGGCCTATCTTTCAGCTATGCTCCTGCAGAGTGCAGGGGTTGGACTAGATGATCTGCAAGGTCCCTTCCAACTCTTAACATTCTATGATTCTATGACCTTGATGGACCAAGGGTCTGATTTAGTATAAGGCAGTTTCATGCGTCCGTGTGTCCAAGTGACCTTACATACGTGAACATCAAAAGCTCTTAGCTAAGTAGATTTATCAGCCATGGGATCAGAAGATACCTTGTGGATCAATTACTGATAGAAGAGGAAGAAGAAGGAGAAGAAGAAGAAGAAGAAGAAGAAGAAGAAGAAGAAGAAGAAGAAGAAGAAGAGGAGGAGGAGGAGGAGGAGGAGGAGGAGGAGATTGGATTTATACCCCGCCCTTCACTACCCAAAGGAGTCTCAGAGTGGCTCACAAACTCCTTTTCCCTTCCCCTCCCCACAACAGACACCCTGCGAGGTAGAAGAAGGAGGAGGAGGAGGAGGAGGAGGAGGAAGAGATTGGATTTATACCCCGCCCTTCACTACCCAAAGGAGTCTCAGAGCGGCTGACAATTTCCTTTCCCTTCCCCTCCCCACAGCAGATACCCTGTGAGGGAGGTGGGGCTGAGAGAGCTCTGACAGAGACTGCTCTTTTTCAAGGACAGCTCTTATCAGAACTATGTCTTGCCCAAGGTCATCCAGCAGCTACAAGTGGAGGAGTGGGGGAATCAAACCCGGTTCTCCCAGATTAGAGTCCGCGCACTTAACCACTCCACCAAAGAGTATGGAACGGAGGATAAGAATCAATGGATGCTTTTTTGCAATGACAGAAGTCAGCGTCAAGATTTGCGTCAGAAACTGCTCTTGAACATATTAAACATGCAACGTAAACTGACTGACCTCAGGCGCTGGGTGCATCAAATTGTTCAGGGCGACAAAACCTGAACTACCACGCGCTCCCGAAAGACCTCTCTAACCTGAATGGGCAGGTGACAAAATGACTAATGAAATTGGATGCAAGCATGCACCCTTTTGTACACGCCCAGGGAAATGCCGATCTCCACTTTGGGGTCAGGAAGCAATTGTTCGCCAGGCCAGTTTGGCTGGGGATCCTGGAGATTTTTTGTCATCTTCTGGGCATGGAACATGGAACATGGGTCACTGGGTTGTGTGGAAGGCAACGTTCCCTCTAAGCTGCGGAGTCCTGTGAGCAAAAATTCTACTTTGTGAGCTGCTGGCATTAAAGTTGTGAGCGAGCAGTTTGGCTTCTGCATAAATTAGTTAGCTCAGGAAGGATGGCTCCAGAGCAAAGAGAAAAATGTGTGAGCAGGAGGCTAAAAAACTATGAGCTAGCTCACACTAACACAGCTTAGAGGGAACACTGGTGGAGGGTATTTGTGAATTTCCTGCGTTGTGCAAGGGGTTGGATGAGATTTTATTTATTTATCCATTTATTAAATCTATTAATCGCCCTGTCCCAGCTTACTCTGGACAATGTACAGAACAGAATACCATAAAATACAAAAACATGACACAGTGTCATAAAATACCAAACATTAAAATTCATATATAACAATAAAAATGTCAGTGTAGATAAGATATCCAAAATGGCGATTTTCTTATAATGCTCTATGGCATTTGGTGTAGTGGTTTAAGTGCACGAACTGGAATCTGGGAGAACCGGGTTTGATTCCCCACTCCTCCACTTGCACCCGCTGGATGACCTTGGGCAAGCCATAGTTCTGTCAGAGCTGTTCTTGAAAAAGAGCCGTTTCTCTCAGAGCTCTCTCAGCCCCGCCTACCTCACAGTGTGCCTGTTGTGGGGAGGGGAAGGAAAAGGACTTTGTGAGCCACTCTGAGACTCCTTTGGGTAGTGAAGGGCGGGGTATAAATCCAATCTCCTCCTCCTCCTCCTCCTCCTCCTCGTCTTCTTCTTCTTCTTCTTCTTCTTCTTCTTCTTCTTCTATTATTTATTCCAATTCTGGACTATCAGCCCCGTTTTTCTGGGCAGGGGAAAGGGAACTCAGAACATAGAGAGAGGGAAGGAGGGTGCCTTCCAACTCCGTATTTCTGACGTGAGGCATGCTGGAACAGAAAATCCCGACTTCACCCATTCACAGATTGTACCTGAGTTAACCGTACAAGGACTGACTCCATGTCACAAATGACATGTGTTTGCCCCGGGGGACTAGACAGCAGCTGTGAGTCTTTCGTGGCAGCTCCTCAGTGCCTGGGGGGGGGCAATTGTCATCAGAATGGTGGCACGGATCCCTGCCCCCCCATACCATTTACCCAAACCATAATGCAACCCAAATACTGTCGTCGCAGTTTGGTCATTTTAGCATCTCGGAAGAGTCTGTGCTTGATTTGATTGAGAACCCAAATATCTCACATTCTTCATGTTCCTTCCACCAATTTTAACATAACATAAGAACATAAGAGAAGCCAGTGTTGGATCAGGCCAATGGCCCATCCAGTCCAACACTCTGTCACACAGCGGCCAAAATATACCAGGTGCCATCAGGAGGTCCAGCAGTGGGGCCAGGGCACCAGAAGCCCTCCCACTGCTGCCCCCTCCAGCACCAAGAATAGAGTGCATCACCTGCCCCAGATTGAGAGTTCCCATCTATACCCTGTGGCTAATAGCCACTGGTGGACTTCTGCTCCAGATGTTTATCCAATTCCCTCTTGAAACTGTCCATGCTTGTAGCTGCCACCACCTCCTGTGGCAGTGAATTCCACGTGTTAATCACTCTTCGTGGGATTCCCTACTGCAAGAAGCAGCGGCGGCTACAAGCACAGACGGCTTCAAAAGGGGATTGGATCAACATCTGGAGCAGAGGTCCATCAGTGGCTATTATCCACAAGGTGTAGAGGGAATACGCTGTCTGGGGGCGGTCATGCTCTGTATTCTTGGTGCTGGAGGAAGAAGAGGACGAGATTGGATCTATACCCTGCCCTTCACTCAGAGTCTCGGAGAGGCTGACAAACTCCTTTGTAGGCAGGTGGGGCTGAGAGAGCTCCAACAGAAACTTCTCTTTTCAAGAACTGCTCTGCCAGAACTATGGCTTGCCCAAGGTCATCCAGCAGCTGTGAGTGGAGGAGTGGGGAATCAAACCCGGTTCTCCCAGATTAGAGTCCACACACTTAACCACTACACCAAACTGGAGCAGCAGTGGGAGGGCTTCTGAAGTTCTGGCCTCACTGGTGAACCTCCAGATGGCCCCTGGGTTTTGCCGCTGTGTGACACAGAGTGTTGGACTGGATGGGCCATTGACCTGATTCAACATGGCTTCTCTTATGGTCTTATACCCGGGGCAGTGATGCTCTGTATTCTTGGTGCTTGGGTGGGGCTATTGTGAGAGGGCTTCTGGAGTTCTGACCCTACTGGTGGACCTCCTGATGGCCCCTGGGTTTTGGCCACTGTGTGACACAGAGTGTTGGACTGGATGGGCCATTGTTCTGATCCAACATGGCTGCTCTTATGTTTGGGGCAGTGATGTTCTGTATTCTTCGTGTTTGGGGGGGCCACAGTGGGAGGTGCTCTGACCCTACTGGTGGACCTCCTGATGGCACTGTGTGGCACCTGGGCTTTGGCACTGTGTGACAGAGTGTTGGACAGGTTGGGCCATTGGCCTGAACCAACGTGGCTTCTCATGTTCTTATGTACATCTAATCCAGCTTTAACACTGTGTGCCTCGTGTTGAGGTTGTTTTTGAAAATTTCTCCGTAAGTTAAAAAACAAACAAACCCAAACTTTATCAGTGAGGAAATATAAAAGGCAGGATGGAAAACAGACAAATTACAAAGGAAGGATGAAGAAGAAGAAGAGGAGGAGGAGGAGATTGGATGTATACCCCAACCTTCACTTGGAGTCTCAGAGAGCCTTACAAACTCCTTTCCCTTCCCCTCCCCACAACAGACACCCTGGGTGGTAGGTGGGGCTGAAAGAGCTCTGACAGAAACTGCTCTTTTTCAAAGACAGCTCTGAGAAAACTATGGCTCGCCCAAGGTCATCCAGCAGCTGCGAGTGGAGGAGCGGGGAACCAAACCTGGTTCATCCCAGATTAGAGTCCACGCTCTTGACCACTACACCAAACTGGCAATCTCTATCAATAGCCAGGATTGCCAAATGGAGCCTCCAGGTGCAGAAACAGTGTACCTTGGACTCAGGGATAAACAACTGGAGAAGTTCATATCCTTTTGAAGTGGCCTCAGTCTGGCCAGCGTGGCTGGAAACCGGATACTGGGCTAGACAGATGTTTGGCTTGAGGTAGCCGCGCTCCTCTTGCGTCTCTTAAAGAACAACACAGGCCTGTGTCAAAAAGGTCTCTTAATTATGGCAAGAGCCCTTGAACTAGTTGAGCCTAGCGATGTGGTTTTATCCGCCCCCAGTGGGGTCTATGGAACTGGCAGGATTCGGTGGCGCTCAGTACACGCTGCGTCCCGCCAGCACGGAAGATTCAGGCATATTCTTGGAGTCAAGTGGCTGTTTTTCAGAAACAGAATTAAAAAAAGAAAAAGAAATCTCTGAATGAGATCTTGGATCCAGAGCTTTAATAAAACATCCCACGTTCCCACACAGTTCCGGGAGGGCGTTGGTTAAACTAACATGGAATGTTTCTGGCCAGAAGGCATCTAGAAGTGTGAGGCGCAAGAGGGAATGCGCTGTTGATGCCACCCTTTGGGCATTGTTGCCACACTGAGCCGTCGGTGCTCCTGAACCAAGTGGTGTGACCCAGAATCCCTTGCAGGGGATGGCGGGGATGCAATGTTCCCTCTAAGCTGAGTCGGTGTGAGCTAGCTCACAGCTTTTTAGCCTCCGGCTCACGTATTTTTGTCTCAGCTCGGGAAGGAGGGCTCCAGCGCAAACGGACAGACGCAGCAGCCGAAATCGCTCGCCCACAACTTTAATACCAAGTAGATCCCAAAGTAGAATTCTTGCTCACAAGACTCCACAGCTTAGAGGGACGCCACACCTGGACCATGTGACAACGCCTCCAGATTTGCTGCTTCCAGATTTGCAGCGAGAGACACGCAGAGCCGGCATGCGCTTGCATGGCCGCATTCAGCCGTTCCCCACGTCCAGTCTTTCTGTCTGTACAGTCAGGGGCGGCAGTGTTCCCTCTAAGCCGAGTCAGTGTGAGCCAGCTCATAGTTTTTTTTAGCCTCCGGCTCACGCATTTTGGTCTCGGCTCCGGAAGGAGGGCTCCAGAGCAGACTGATTTATGCCGTAGCCAGACTGCTCGCTCACCAACTTCAGTGCCAGCGGCTCACAAAATGGGACTTTTGCTCACGGGACTCCGCGGCTTAGAGGGAACATTGGTGGGGGGTACCAGAGTTGTCTGTGTGTGTACAGTGGGAGGGCCGGTGGTGGCAGAGGAATCAGGAGCGGTTACTTCTCCACCCCGCCCTGGCTCCTCACAGCCACCGCGCTCTCACGCCTGCCGAAAGCCCGTGATTCATCCCCGAGTTCATGCCAGGCAAAACTTTCCATCCGCACACCAGAAGCTCTCAAGCCAGCGCCAGAAAAGAAAAGGGTGTGTCGAGATGGCAAGAACCGGAGAGCTGGGTGGGTGCCCCTGGTCCCTTCCCCCCTTTCCTTTTGGCACCTGCCTACCCAGAACCATTCATCGGGCAGCCTTTTATGTTCTGAGCATTATGTTAAGTAACGCAGACGAAAAATGTTCTGGGCGGGAGGGAGGCGTAGCTTAGCTCTCGTTTGGAGTCAGGAGCCTTTTGCCCTTGAGGGTATGGTGGCGAGGCTATGTGAAGAAAAAGGAGAAGGAGAAGAAGGAGAAGAAGGAGAAGAAGGAGAAGGGGAAGGGGAAGGGGAAGGGGAAGGGGAAGAGGAAGAGGAAGAAGAAGAAGAAGAAGAAGAAGAAGAAGAAGAAGAAGAAGAAGAAGAAGAAGAAGAAGAGATTGGATTTATACCCCGCCCTTCACTTGGAGTCTCAGAGTGGTTTACGAACTCCTTCCCCTTCCCCTCCCCACAACAGACACCCTGTGAGGAGGAGGAGGAAGAAGAAGAAGAAGAGGAGGAGGAGGAGGTTATTGGATTTATACCCCGCCCTTCACTTGGAGTCGCAGAGCGGCTTATAAACTCCTTTCCCTTCCCCTCCCCACAACAGACACGCTGTGAGGTAGGCGGGGCTGAGAGAGCTCTGACAGAAACTGCTCTTTTTCAAGGACAGCTGTGCCGGAGCTTGTGACTGACCCAAGGTCACATCAGCAGGTGCAAGTGGAGGAGTGGGGGAATCAAACCCGGTTCTCCCAGATTAGAGTCCGCGCACTTAACCACTACACCAAACTGGCCCCCCACCAGCTGGGAATGGCCCGCTCTCTCTTTCTATCTCTCTCTCTCTCCCTTTCTCTGTCTCTCTCCCTTTCTCTCTCTCCCTCTCTCTCTCTCTCCTTTTCTCTCTTTCTCTCTCTTTCTCTCTCCCTTTCTCTTTCTCTCTCTCTCTCTTTCTTTCCCTCTCTCTCCCTTTCTCTCTCTCTCCCTTTCTCTCTCTCTCCCTTTCTCTCTCTCTCTCCTTTCTCTCTCTCTCTCTCTGGATTGGAAACTACCTGGAGACTTCAGGGGTGGATCCAGGAGAGGGCGGGGTTTGGGGAGGGGAGGAGCCTCAGCAGGGTACGATGCCAAAGAGCCCACCCTCCCAAGCAGCCATTTTCTCCAGGGGAGCATTGCATCGGAAGAAGACAGCTGCATTTCTCGAAAGCTTCTGCTGCAATCAAGTCTGTTAGTCTTCAAGGTGCTCCTGGGCTTTTTACTATTTCGCAGCAACAGACTTAACACTGGCTAACTCCTCTGGATCCGTGACGTCATCTGGAGACCAGCTGTAATTCCATGAGGTCTCCGGGCCTCACCTGGAGGCTGGTAACCCTGTTTTACCCTATAGTCCAGAGTGGCTGGATGGAGGCGTTCCAGGGATCACAGAGAAGAAGAAGAAGGAGAAGAAGAGGAGGAGGAGAAGGAGATTGGATTTATGCCCCACCCTTCACTTGGGAGTCTCAGAGCGGCTTACAAACTCCTCTCCCTTCCCCTCCCCACAACAGACACCCTGTGAGGTTGGTGGGGCTGAGAGAGCTCTGAGAGAACTGCCCTTGAGAGAACAGCTCTGGCAGAACTATGGCTTACCCAAGGTCATCCAGCAGCTGCAAGTGGAGGAGTGGGGAATCAAACACCCGGTTCTCCCAGATTAGAGTCCGCGCTCCTAACCACTACACCAAACTGGGTAGAAGAAGAGAAGAGATTGGATTTATACCCCGTCCTTCACTTGGGAGTCTCAGAGCGACTTACAAACTCCTTTCCCCTCCCCACAACAGACACCCCTGTGAGGTAGAAGAAGAAGAAGAGAGTGGATTTATACCCCCCTTCACTACCCAAAGGAGTCTCAGAGCAGCTTACAAACTCCTTTCCCTTCCCCTCCCCACAACAGACACCCCTCGTGATGTAGGTGGGGCTGAGAGAAGCTCTGACAGAACTGTCCTTCGGAGAACAGCTCTGAAAGAACTATGGCTTGCCCAAGGTCATCCAGCAGGTGCAAGTGGAGGCGTGGGGAACCAAACCCGGTTCTCCCAGATTTCTCTCTTTCTCTAGATCTCGCACCAAACCTTCGCCAGGGTCACTCGTCCCTGAATGCCGATTCCTGCCCTTTGTAAGCGGAGCTGGCTGTTGTGTTTCGATCGACACCAAAGACCTCCATTGAGATCTAGTAACCGAAATGGCAGGCCTTGGAATTCACTGAAAGGGGTGTGTGTTGGGTTCTTGGGGGGACGACGACGACATCCTCTGTTTGACGGCCCTCGAAAGCCCAGGAATAAAAGCGCCCAAGCTGGGAGCGGACCTTAAAACCAGAGACATCTGGCCCTCTCAAGAATCCGCTGCCTCCTTTGTCTGTTTGTGGAGAAGCTCGTAATCTGGGCCTTTAATAAGGACGCCGTTGTTGTTTTTTCCTGGGGGGCCAGTAAAATGGCAGCGACGCATCTGGGACCCCCGGGGTGCTGGGGAAAAGGGTGTTCACGAGCCGGAGGACAGGACAAGGGGACAATCGGCCCCGTCTCGGGGGCAGCTGGAGGGCCTTTATTGGTGGTCCGTTCTCAGGAAGGGGACGGAGAGCCACCTCCAAGGGCAGGCCGCCTTTACAACCTGCCGCTTCACAAGCTGCGGCCAATAAAACCGGGGGTGCCCAGTAAAGAGGTGTCTGGGCCGGGCGAGGGGACGGTGGCTCCCTCGGCTGTCGCTCATGAATTCCCAGGAATGTCAAGGGCCTGCCGCCACGTCCCTTTGTCCCCCTTGTGTGCCGGAAGGCCATGAGGGTCATTTCCCACTGCCAGAGCGTCTGGGAGCCCTTTTCCAGGAGCGGGAGTACCAACGAGGGTGCGTGTCCGCGCCCCTCCGAAGGGAAAAAGCTCTTTCTCATTTCGAGACTCTGAGTAAAATGACGGAAGAGCGTTTTGCGCCAACAGAAGAAGAATAAGAAGAGGAAGAGGAAGAGATTGGATTTGTACCCCTCCCTTCACTCGGAGTCTCAGAGCGGCTGACAAACTCCTTTCCCTTCCCCGCCCCACAACAGACACCCTGGGAGGGAGGCGGGGCTGAGAGAGCTCTTTCGAGAACTGCCCTTTCAAGGACAGCTCTTGTCAGAACTATGGCTTGCCCAAGGTCACCCAGCAGCTGCGAGTGGAGGAGTGGGGGATCCATCCAACCCGGTTCTCCCAGATTAGAGTCTGTGCACTTAACTTGAGCTGCGGTGGCTCAAGTGGTTAAGACGCTGAACTGCAGGCTGTGGAAGGTCAGTAGTTCAGCAGTTCAAGACCCAGGTGCCACAAGACGGAGTGAGCTCCCGTCTCTAGTTCCAGCTCCTGCCCACCGAGCAGTTCGAAAGCAAGGAACTGCAAGTAGATAAACAGGTACCACTTCGGTGGGAAGGTAACAGCGTTCCGAGCGCCTTGGTGTTTAGTCATGCCGGCCACATGACCACGGAAACGTCTTCGGACAGCGCTGGCTCTTCGGCTTTGAAACGGAGATGAGCACCGCAACCCTAGAGTCGGATTCGACTGGCTTTCGAGCAAGGGAACCTTTACCTTTATCTTACTTAACCAATACAACCAAAGTGGCACGAGCAAAGATGCTGGCGACGAGGGCATCTCCGATGAAGGGTTGCCCATTTCTCCGCTGACTTATTGAGATGTACTCAGAGGTAGGGTTGCCAGGTCTGGGTTGGAAAATAGCTGGAGACTTTGGGGGTGGATCTGGGAGATGACGGGGTTTGGGGAGGGGAGGGGCCTCAGCATGGTCCGATGCCACAGATCCCTCCTCCAAAGCAGCCATTTTCTCCAGGGGAGCTGATTTCTGTCAGCCGGAGAGCAGTTGTAAAAGCGGCAGATCTCCAGGCCACACCTGGAGGCTGGCAACCCTACGTACAGCACGGCCTGTGTTTTGACAGTCTCGGCACAGGCAAAATAGAACAAAGGGCTGGCAGCACCTTTTTTAAAAAAAAGAGGGAGAAGAGGAAAGAGAGAGGAAAGTATAAATGTATACAAAATTCCAATTTAGAAGAAGAAGAGGAGATTGGATTTATACCCCGCCCTTCACTTGGAGCCTCAGAGCGGCTTACAAACTCCTTTCCCTTCCCCTCCCCACAACAGACACCCTGTGAGGTAGGTGGGCTGAGAGAGCTCTGACACAAACTGCTCTTTTTCAAGGACAGCTGTGCCAGAGCTTGTGACTGGCCCAAGGTCACATCAGCAGGTGCAAGTGGAGGAGTGGGGAATCAAACCCGGTTCTCCCAGATTAGAGTCCGCGCACTTAACCACCACACCAAACTGGCTCTCTGGTATTCTGCATATGCAAGTCTTATCGTAACAATTTCACAGCTATTTCATCTATCATTGTTATTATTCTTCACGTAGGCCCCGGTCACACGAGCGGGATAATCCGCAGGGGATGGGAAGCTTTAGCGGCAGAGCAAAAAGAAGCACGGTAGATGGATCTCACGTCCCCCGCGGCTCCGTCTGCAGGCCTCCGGCAGCCGATCAGACCAGCGAGGCAACGCAGCAGGACCGGCGAGGCAACACAGCAGGACCGCGTTTGTGCACATGCGCCTGACGCCAATGGCTGCTGGATGTGACGGGCTACCAGCGCGTCTCCGATCAGACGCCCGCCGCTGCCGCGCATTTAACAGAAGATAGTGCTTGTTAGCAGGTAGTTTTTAACTCTGCTTTTTCCGTGGGAAGCCACAGGTTGGCCGTGGGTGCGCTCCACTTGCCACATGTTGCAGTGCGATCGCGTCCCGATAATCCGCCCACCACCCGTGGCTCTCCCGCAGCAAATTCCGTGTGTGACCAGGGCCCTTACCTTGTTTTCTCAAAATCTGAGTTTTAACCAGTCATAAAACGCCCTCCAGGGTCACATAAATTCTTCTCCCATTTTTCCTGTTAATATGTTTGTCAGCTTGTCCATTTCGGCGCATTCCGTAATCTTTACTATCAGCTGATGAAGCGTTGGTGTCTTCAGAGTCCTCCGTGTCGTTGCAAATAGGATTCTAGCAGCTGTTATAACGTGTAAAATAAAATATCTGTGATTCTTATCTAACTCATCTGGTAGACAATTTAACAAAGATATTTCTGGCTTAAAAAGGTATTTTAAGCATGACGGGGTGAGCTCCCGTCTCTAGTTCCAGCTCCTGCCAACCTAGCAGTTCGAAAGCAAGAAATTGCAAGTAGATAAATAGGTACCACTTCGGTGGGAAGGTAACAGCATTCCGTGCACCTTGGTGTTTAATCATGCCGGCCACATGACCACGGAAACGTCTTCGGACAGCACTGGCTCTTCGCTTTGAAACGGAGATGAGCACCGCAACCCTAGAGTCGGATTCGACTGGCTTTCGAGCAAGGGAACCTTTACCTTTACCTAAGTGCTCTATTGCTGGAGAGCTCATTCCAGAGGGTCGGTGCCACCAGGGAGAACGTTCTGGTCCTAGTGGCCGCCAACCTGGGTTCCCTAGGCCGGGGAGGACCAGGCGAGCTTTGTATTCCAGATCGCAGTGCTCTCTGGGGGAACATGCGGGGAGAGGCAGTCCCTCAGGCAGGCAGGCCCCTGACCATAAAGGGCTTTAAAGGTCAAAACCAGCACCTTGAAGCGAATCTGGAACGCTATTGGTAGCCAGTGCAACGACTTTAGCACAGGCTGGATGTGCTCCCGCATGGGAGGCCCATCAACAGCCTGGCCACTGTGTTTTGCACCAGCTGCAGCTTCCGGAGTTGCCCCA
>JAPDNY010000407.1:0-42335 GCA_029375565.1 Gekko gecko
AGAAGAAGAAGGAGAAGAAGAAGAAGGAGAAGGAGAAGAAGGAGAAGAAGAAGGAGAAGGAGAAGAAGGAGAAGGAGAAGAAGAAGAAGGAGAAGGAGAAGAAGAAGAAGGAGAAGGAGAAGAAGGAGAAGAAGGAGAAGAAGGAGGAGGAGAAGAAGAAGAAGGAGAAGGAGGAGGAGGAGAAGAAGAAGGAGAAGGAGAAGAAGACTCCTTCACTTGGAGTCTCAGAGCGGCTTACAATCACCTTTCCTTCCCCTCCCCACAACAGACACCCTGTGAGGTAGAAGAAGGAGGAGGAGGAGAAGAAGGAGGAGGAGGAGGAGAAGGAGAAGAAGAAGAAGGAGAAGAAGAAGGAGAAGGAGAAGAAGAAGGAGGAGGAGGAGGAGAAGAAGGAGAAGGAGGAGAAGAAGAAGAAGAAGAAGAAGACTCCTTCACTTGGAGTCTCAGAGCGGCTTACAATCACCTTTCCCTTCCCCTCCCCACAACAGACACCCTGTGAGGTAGAAGAAGAAGGAGGAGGAGAAGAAGGAGGAGAAGAAGGAGAAGAAGAAGAAGGAGAAGAAGAAGGAGAAGGAGAAGAAGAAGGAGGAGGAGGAGAAGAAGAAGGAGAAGGAGAAGAAGAAGAAGGAGAATACTCCTTCACTTGGAGTCTCAGAGCGGCTTACAATCACCTTTCCCTTCCCCTCCCCACAACAGACACCCTGGGAGGTAGGTGGGGCTGAGAGAACTCTTGACAGAAACTGCTTTTTTCGAGAACAGCTCTGCCAGAACTATAGCTTGCCCAAGGTCATCCAGCAGCTGCAAGTGGAGGAGTGGGGGAATCAAACCCGGTTCTCCCAGATTAGAGTCCGCACACTTTAACCACGACACCAAACTGGCTCTGAGATCCCTCCCCTCCCTAAACTCCACACTCCCACGCTCCATCCTCAAATATCCAGGTATCTCCAAACCCAGACCCTAATGTGAACCCTTCATGCCAGTCTTGAACTCGTAACAGTTTGGCATCTGTAAGCCCTGGTTAGTACTTGGATGGGAGACCCCCCCCCCAGGAAGTCCAGGCTGGGGCTGCTACGCAGAGCCAGGCAATGGCAAGCCACCTCCGTTCTTCTCTTGCCTTGGAAACCCCACCGGGATCACCACCATAAGCCAGCGGTGCCACATTGTCCACCACCAAGGTTTTGGGAGTCAAAGCTCGCTTCGTTGGATACAAGCCAGGACTTGTATATGAAGAAGGAGCTTTGGCTCTTGAAAGCTTACACTTCCAAACATCTTGTTGGTCTCTAAGCCTTAGAGTTTTAAGATGCTAGTCAAGGTAAAGGTTTCCCTTGTTCGAAAGCCAGTCAAATCCGACTCTAGGGATGCGGTGCTCATTTCTGTTTCCAAGTCGAAGAGCCGGCGCTGTCCAAAGACATTTCCATGGTCATGTGGCCGGCATGACTAGATGCCAAGGTGCACGGAACGCCGTTACCTTCCCACCAAACTGGTACCTATTTATCTACTTGCAATTTCTTGCTTTTGAACTGCTAGGTTGGCAGGAGCTGGGAGCTCACTCTGTCATGTGGCACTCGGGTCTCGAACTGCTGAACTACCGACCTTCCATTCTGCAGTTCAGTGTCTTAACCACTTGAGCCACTGCAGCCCCAGTTTAAGGTGCCGCTGGACTCAAATCTAGTTGTTCCGTGTCTTTCAATGAAAACTTTGAGCAAATCTTCCCAGGACTGCACTGCTAGAGATGGCGGTATTCATTGTATTTTAATGAAGACTTACCTGATTTACCCGACGAAGGAATAGATCTGAAACGCTGATTACATTATCTGGAACTGCTTTGTTTCCACTTGGAATGGACCTTATTTACTACAAGCTACAGTCTATAGATGTTTGGACTTCAATTCAAGGACATGTGACATTTATACAAACAATTTTTTTCTGTGTGCTTGTCTTATTTATGAAGGAAGTCTGCTGCTTTTGAGAGTGACTTATTGTGGGTTTGACTTTGTCACCATCCACTTTTGGATAATTGTTCCCTATTATGTTTGTGATTCTACAATAATGTATATATGAGTTTGGCATTATGATTGACTTTGCTTTCCATGTAATTATTGTCGCATTTATTTAGCATGCTTTGACTACAGATTTTTATGTGATTTCTTTGCTCGTTTTCTCTAGCCTCCCTCCTTTCTACTGGTAGAGATGGAGGTATAGCACCCTCTGCTGGTTGTCATGTGTCAGGTTAACACTTAACATGTTGCTTCAGACTTCTGGTTGGTTCTGCAACCCTGGTCCCATTGCACTGTTGATTGAACGTCCTGCCCGTCGATTGTGCCGACTCATTCTGTGCAATCTGCCTTGTGTCCAAGTGAGGAAGGCTGACTACAAATAACGCAAATAAATACCTAATGAATTAGAAGAAGAAGAGATTGGATTTATACCCCGCTCTTCACTACCCAGAGGAGTCCCAGAGCAGCTTATAAACTCCTTTCCCTTCCCCTCCCCTCAACAGACACCCTGTGAGGTTGGTGGGGCTGAGAGAGCTCTGACAGAAACGGCTCTTTTTCAAGAACAGCTGTGCCAGAACTACAGATTGCCCAAGGTCATCCAGCAGGTGCAAGTGGAGGAGTGGGGAATCAAACCTGGTTCTCCCAGAGTCCATGCACTTAACCACTACACCAAAATGGCTCTCTGTTTTGCAGCTGTGGACTTTGCACACAGAGACCCCTCCTAGTGTTTCCTCTAAGTTGAGTCAGCCCTGGTTAGTATTTGGGTGGGAGCCCACCCGGGAAGTCCAGGGTTGCTTCGCAGAGGCAGAAAGTGGCAAACCACCTCTGCTTGTCCCTTGCCTTGAAAACCTTGCACGGTCACCCTAAGTCAGCCGCGACTTGACGGTGCCTTCCACCCAGAGAGACTTCCCCGCCACTGAGCTCGGTGGCTTCCGGGCCTGTTCTCTGACCCTCTGCTGCCACCCCGTGGAATGCTGAGTAACAGGACTGCTCGGGGCACTGCTCGGCTCCTCCAGAGAAAGCGCTGACAGCAAAACCAGGTTCAAATCCACTCCATCCCCCCTCCCCGCAAAGTCAGGGCCTCTCTAGGCGAGGAACGGAGTCTCAGAGGGCTCGCCGCCAGCCCTTCAAAATACGTTCTGCAAAGGGTTCTGGGGGTTGCTGGGATTTTTGCGGCAGAAAACTGGTCCCAAATGAAACTGTACTCTGACTCATGATCAAACTAAGGTGTATTAAGCGTCAAAACAGCGGCGCACAAAGACACCATTCGGAGCAGGTTCTCCTGTCTGAACGAGGGATCGCCTGACACAAACCGTCCTATGATTTTCACAGAGGGAAGAGACTGGCTGTAGGAACCCCTCAGACCCCTTTTTATTGTCGGATACGGCTTTCAAGTGTGATCTGTCCCCCCAGGATGTTCACGGGGACCAGGTGGGCTTGCGTTTACAGAGGAACGCCTCGATCCCCTCTCGTCCGTCCTCCAGGGCAAGATTGTCTACCATGACCTTCGTTGTCATCCAGTAGGCAGTCTCAACGTCTTGAGACATCTGCTTGTAGAAGGCGGCTTTCCCCAGGGCCAAGACGGAGCGGCTGCTCTCGCATATTTTTCGGGCAATTCTCAGGGTCTCGTCTTCCAGCTTCTCTGCTGGGACCACCCGGCTGACAAGCCCGTGAAGAAGGGCCTCCCGAGCTGTTATGGGCTCCCCTGTGAACAACATCTCCAACGCCACCTGGAGGGACAAACATATGGAGCAGAGGTCCATCAGTGGCTCTGAGCCACAAGGTATAGGTGGAAGACTATGTCTAGGGCAGTGATGCTCTGTATTATTGGTGCTTGGGAGGCAACAGTGGGAGGGCTTCTGGAGTTCTGGCCCCACTGGTGGACCTCCTGATGGCACCTGGGTTTTGGCCACTGTGCGACACAGAGTGTTGGACTGGAGGGGCCATTGGCTTGATCCAACATGGCTTCCCTTATGTTCTTATGAAAGTTTTCAAAGAGCTCTTTCAGGCCAATGATAGATATTATGGAGCACACCATGAGCATGTGAATCTGCCTTATACTGAATCAGACCCTTGGTCCATGAAGGTCAGTATTGTCTATGCAGACTGGCAGCCGCCCTCCAGCGTCTCAGGCAGAGATCTTTTGTGTCACATCCTACCTGGTCCTTTTAACTGGAGATGCTGGGGACTGAACTTGGGACTTTCTACATGCCAAGCAGAGGCTCTACCACTGAACCACAGCCTTTGTGGAACACATCTTGTGCAACACAAAGTTGGAGATGATGTCATCAAACCAAGTGTTCCTGTTTCTGTGGGTTCAAGACTGAGTCTGTACATTAAGAACATATGAAGAGCCCTGCGGGATCAGACCAGGAGTCCATCTAGTCCAACATCCAAAGAACATAAGAAGAGACCTGCTGGGTCAGACCAGTGATCCATCTAGTCCAGCATCCTGTCTCACACAGTGGCCAAGTGGTTCCTCTGGATGGCCAACAACGGCATAGAGGCCAAGGCCTTCATAAGAAGAGCCCTGCTGGATCAGACCAGTGGTCCATCTAGTCTAGCATCCTGTCTCACACAGCAGCCAACCAGTTCTTCTAGAGAGCCAACAACAGGGCACAGAGGCCGAGGCCTTCATAAGAACATAGGAAGAGCCCTGCTGGATCAAACCAATAGACCATCTAGTCCAGCATCCTGTCTCACGCAGTGGCCAACCAGTTCCTTTGGGCAGTAACAACAGGTCACAGAGTCCGAGGTCTTCCCATGATGTTGCCTCCTGGCTCTGGGATTCATTGTTAAATGCATGCCTACTGTTACACTATAGCAATTGTTCCCAACTGGTTTTTCCATGTAGACAATATATTTACATCCAGTTTTTCTCCTCGATGAAGACCAGAAGCAGTTTACAGCAGGCCCTAACTCTGTGATAGGCCCAAGAATGTGTGACGGGCCCAAAGTCACTCAGCAAGGTTCCATGGCTGACTGGGGATTCGAACCTGGGTCTCCTAGATCTTAGACTGACAGTCTAACCACTACATCACACTGGCTCTCATTGCACTTCCTTAATAATCCACTACTAGATTGTCTTGTACCTACTGTGGTGAGACCCAGTGTGGTACAGTGGTTATACTGTTGGGCTAGTATCTGGGAGCCCCAGTTTCAAATCTCCACTTGGCTATGGAAGCTTGCTGGACGATCCTGGGCCATTCACATAGCTCTGACCGACCTCACAGTGCGATTCTTGTGAGGATAAGATGGAGGTGTCAAGAACAGCGTAAACCACTTCGGGTCCCGACTGAAGAGAAAGACAGGATATAGATAGAGTCACTAGGTACATAAATGAACGGCAATGGGAGGATTTGAATCCAGAGCTTGGATGCAGTGGAAGTCCTCTGCAGATGGAAGGATTTCCGCAAATGGAAGGACTTCTGCTAATTCCGACAGCACCATTTGGGTGGGCATTTGGGGCTGTGAGAGGAGGGAGGCAAAGAAGTTGCACGGCTACTGATGCCAATATCCCTCCTGCCCGTGGAAACCCTCCCGCGGGTTCATGCCTGGCTCTCCCAGGCTCCTGCCTGTCCACAAATGTTATCTCCCCGCTCCATCTGTTTCAATTGTGCCACCGTCTTCCTCCCTAACGGCCCCTCCCTCGGGAACAGCCTCCCAGGAGAGTTCAGGACTGTCCCCTCCCTGCGGGCTTTCTGCCAAACAGGCAAGAGTGTCTTGTTCCGAAGGGCGCTTGTCTGAAAATGAGTTATTGATTTCTGTGGCTGCGAAGGTTATCTCGATCTGTATTGAAGGGCCCTTGATTCCAAACGCCTTGGGAGGTATTTCTTTTTTCTTTTTCGGTGCCATAGCTGTCTTGCAGTTGTAACCTGTCTTATTGTAATTTTATTGTCCGTTTATGGTTAGCCACTTTAAATAGCTGGGAGGAGCCGAGGATCCAGAGTTCGAAATAAACAAACGGATCCACCGTAAAATGCTGGCTGCGTGCCCGGGGTCAAAGACTCTGAAGCCACGTGGTTCTGCCAGCAGCGGAGACACCTCCCCATCTGGCAAATCCATCTAGATATCTAATTCTCAGCTGTCCCCTCTGTGCAGATATCGAAATCTGCAAATAGGGGACATACTTTTTTTTTCTAATTAACAATATTCAAATATTACAACTTAAGACTTACAATATAACTCGTGATTACCGTAGCTTCTTACATACGTACATGTCTAAAACAGCCACTTTTCTACTTTCAACTTCAAATAAAAATATCATTTAAAAATAAATCACCACGTGATACTGTGGATTATCTGGGATAATCTCTTTCTCAAGCCTAAAGCTTGTAACAGGATACCATACTGCAACTACTTTTTTGTTATAGTTTTCTGATGATGAGTTTGTCAAAATTAAATGAAATCTTCTGCAATGTAAAATATTCCCATATTCGATTATACCACTGTGTAAGTGATGGAGGCTTCTTGTCTATCTATCTAGAAGCAATAAGAATACGTGCGATGGCTGTCAAATCTGCTATTAATCCTTCTTCTTTTTCTTTCTTTTCTAGGTTTTGGCCATTTCTCCAACAAACAGGGGGTGTACTTAACCACCAAATAAAGGTGACCCCCTAGGTCTGCAGAAAAATCTGAAAACTTTAAAAAAATACATTGGGGGTTTTTTAGACCCTCCCCCCAAATAAAAAGCATTGTCTGTGCATTGAGGGCCTGGATGTTGCTGTTCCTGGGGATTCGATCCGGGCCCAGCTGCAGGGGCAGGGAGTGCTGGGAGCCACTCTGGGCCCGGTCACGCCGGCAGGGATAAAGGTAGAGGTTCCAGGCAGCTGCAGCAGCAGGGAACACCAGGAGCCACTCTAGGCTTGGCTGGGGCAGTAGGGAATTCTGGGAGAGGTTCGAGGCCTAGCTGTGGTGGTGCCGAACACCAGCAGAGACTCCGGGCGGAGCCACAACACTGGGCTCAACTGCTGCCGGGCTCAAAGGTAGGGAAAAAGAGGGAGGGAGAAAGAAAGGGAAATTGGTTTGGTGGGGAGAAGAAGAAGAAGAAGAAGAAGAAGAAGAGGAGGAGGAGGAGGAGGAGGAGGAGGAGGAGGAGATTGGATGTATACCCCACCCTTCACTTGGAGTCTCAGAGCGGCTTACAAACTCCTTTCCCTTCCCTACTGGCGAAACGTCAGTCCTACAATGCCAAGACCACGGCTACACAACTCAGAAAATCTACAGAAACTAATGAACTCCAGCCGTGAAAATCTTTGACAACATATCCTTCCCCTTCCCCTCCCCACAATTGACACTCTGTGAGGTAGGCAGGGCTGAGAGAGTTCTTTTGAGAACTGCCCTTTCAAGGACAGCTCTTGTCAGAACTATGGCTTGCCCAAGGTCATCCAGCAGGTGCAAGTGGAGGAGTGGGGAATCCAACCCGGTTCTCCCAGATGAGAGTCCGCGCACTTAACCACTACATCAAGATGGGGAGTATTGGCTTGGGGAGGGAGAGAAAGAAGGGTGATTAGCTGGGGGAGGGGGGAGAGAGAACGACACAGAAGGAGGGATTAATTTGGAGGAGGGTTGGAAAGAAAAAGAACGGGGAATTGGCTTGGGGAGAGGGAAGAAAGCAAAGGTGGGGGAATGCACTGTCCCCGTAAGTTTCTTGCGGGTCCCCACTTGTTGTGTCTTACTGGCAACGACTGAAATTTTGCCCACCCCGCCAGTTAAATTCTGTCTCACAAGCTCTGCTCTCTGTGCCCCTGTCTTCAGAGGTGAGACGGGCAGCAACCAGAGACGGGGCTTTTTCGGCAATAGCACCTCTCTTGTGGAATGCCCTTCCCCTTGATGCTCGCCTTATGCCTATGTTGCTTTCTTTTAGGTGCCAGGCCAAAACATTTCCATTCAACCAGGCTTTTAACTAAAGGGGTTATTTTTAAAAATAATTTTTCTGTCTTGGAAGAGAAGGTGGCATGGTAAAGTGTGATCTCGTCAGATCTTGGAAGCTAAGCGGGGTCGGTACTTGGAAGGGAGACCACCAAGGACAGCTTCTGCAAAGGAAGGCAATGGCAAACCACGCTTCTCACTTGCCTTGAAAGCCACTTGCTGGAGTCACCATGAGGCTTGGATGAGAGACCACCAAGGAAGGCTCTGCAGAGGAAGGCAAGGACAAACCACCTCTGCTTCTCACTGGCCTTGAAAGCCCCTTGCTGGGGTCGCCATAAGGCTTGGATGAGAGACCACCAAGGAAGGCTCTGCAGAGGAAGGCCGTGGCAAACCACTTCTGCTTCTCACTTGCCTGGAAAGCCCCTTGCTAGGGTCTCCATAAGGCTTGGATGAGAGACCACCAAGGAAGGCTCTGCAGAGGAAGGCAAGGACAAACCACCTCTGCTTCTCACTGGCCTTGAAAGCCCCTTGCTGGGGTCGCCATAAGGCTTGGATGAGAGACCACCAAGGAAGGCTCTGCAGAGGAAGGCCGTGGCAAACCACTTCTGCTTCTCACTTGCCTGGAAAGCCCCTTGCTAGGGTCTCCATAAGGCTTGGAAGAGAGACCACCAAGGAAGGCTCTGCAGAGGAAGGCCGTGGCCAACCACTTCTCCTTCTCACTTGGCTTGGAAAGCCCCTTGCTAGGGTCTCCATAAGGCTTGGATGGGAGACCACCAAGGAAGGCTCTGCAGAGGAAGGCCATGGCAAACCACTTTTGCTTCTCACTTGCCTGGAAAGCCCCTTGCTAGGGTCTCCATAAAGCTTGGATGAGAGACCACCAAGGAAGGCTCTGCAGAGGAAGGCCATGGCAAACCACTTCTGCTTCTCACTTGCCTGGAAAGCCCCTTGCTAGGGTCCCCATAAGGCTTGGATGGGAGACCACCAAGGAAGGCTCTGCAGAGGAAGGCCGTGGCAAACCACTTCTGCTTCTCACTTGCCTGGAAAGCCCCTTGCTAGGGTCTCCATAAGGCTTGGATGGGAGACCACCAAGGAAGGCTCTGCAGAGGAAGGCCGTGGCAAACCACTTCTGCTTCTCACTTGCCTGGAAAGCCCCTTGCTAGGGTCTCCATAAGGCTTGGATGAGAGACCACCAAGGAAGGCTCTGCAGAGGAAGGCAAGGACAAACCACCTCTGCTTTTCACTTGTCTTGAAAGCCCCTTGCTGGGGTCTCCATAAGGCTTGGATGAGAGACCACCAAGGAAGGCTCTGCAGAGGAAGGCAAGGACAAACCACCTCTGCTTTTCACTTGTCTTGAAAGCCCCTTGCTGGGGTCTCCATAAGGCTTGGATGAGAGACCACCAAGGAAGGCTCTGCAGAGGAAGGCCGTGGCAAACCACTTCTGCTTCTCACTTGCCTTGAAAAAGCCCCTTGCTGGGGTCGCCATAAGGCTTGGAGGAGAGACCACCAAGGAAGGCTCTGCAGAGGAAGGCCGTGGCCAAACCACTTCTCCTTCTCACTTGGTTTGAAAGCCCCTTGCTAGGGTCTCCATAAGGCTTGGATGGGAGACCACCAAGGAAGGCTCTGCAGAGGAAGGCCATGGCAAACCACCTCTGCTTCTCACTTGACTTGAAAAAGCCCCTTGCTGGGGTCGCCATAAGGCTTGGATGAGAGACCACCAAGGAAGGCTCTGCAGAGGAAGGCCGTGGCCAACCACTTCTCCTTCCTCACTTGGTTTGAAAGCCCCTGCTGTGGTCACCATTAGTTAACATATTTCCAGACCTGGAGCTGGCAACCCCACTACCCCATCCCCTGCCAGTGCCCTGGCAACCCTATACTGCTGCCAGGCCTAGGGTTGGCAACCTCCAAGTGGGGCCTGCTGGAGAGTGAACTCCAGAGATCTGTGAACAACAGAGATCTGTCTCCCTGGAGAAAATGGCTGCTTTTGGAGGGTGGATTCTGTGGCATGATGCCCAGCTGAGGCCTCTCCCTTCCCCAAATCCTGCCCTCCCTGCACTCCACCCCAAAACCTCTAGGAATCCCCAGCCTGGCCCCAAGGCGCCCTCCCTCCCCCCCCTCCCTCCAAGGCCGAAAGAGGCCTGGAAAGAAAGGGCTCTTCTCCCCACCCTTCGACTGACAGAGCCAGTCAGAAGCCCCTCCTCCCCCCCCCCCCCCAACGTTCTAATCTCTCACCACTGTTGCTGCCTGGAGTCAGGTCCCTGCAGAGGCCATTTCAAAAGGCTTTTGGGGGGAATTCAACTGTCCCTGAAGGGATTTCCTCACTGTTTGGAGTGTGATTCTATGGCACTTACATATGTATGTATGTAAGTATTTTACAATGCAATCCTAAGAAGAGTGACTCCAGTTTGAGCCCATTCATTTCACTGGGCTTAGACCGGAGTACTCTGCATAGAATTGCACGGTCAGTCTGGAAACTTTGAGTCCAGCGTCACCTTTAAGGCCAAGGAAGTTTAATTCTGGATATGAGCTTTTGGGTGCATGCACACTTTGTCAGATATTTTTGCTCTTGAAGGTGCCACTGGACTAAAGCTTTGTTTCTGTTGCTTTAGACCAACATGGCTAGGCACCTGAATCAGTCTGTAAATAGTCATTTTAAGCTGTCAGTGGGTTTTTTTTAATGATCTCTGTTTTATGTTTTTTTTAATTATTTAATTTAATTAATGCCTTTAAATGCTTTGGTTTTCTTATTTTGTAAACCATCTCCTAGAGAGGTAGCATAAGAAGTATGAGAAAGAGGAGGAGAAGAAGAGGAGGAGGAGGAAGAGGAGGAGACTGGATTTATATGCCGCCCTTCACTACCCAAAGGAATCTCAGAGCGGCTTACAATCTCCTTTCCCTTCCCCTCCCCACAACAGACACCTTGGCTGTGAGGTAGGTGAGGCTGAGAGAGCTCTTGAAAGAACTGCTCTTGAGAGAACAGCTCTGAGAGAACTTGTGACTGACCCAAGGTCACACCAGCAGCTGCATGTGGAGGAGTGGGGAATCAAACCCAGCCCTCCCAAATTAGAGTCCAGACTCCTAACCACTACAACGAACTGCTTCTCTAAGGCTTTCTGAATAAATACCTAAATAAAATGTAGCCGTTCTTATGTCAAAAGAGTGGCATGTTGGAAGATATCAGGAAAGATCTTTTAAGATGGAAGGACCTACCATTATCTTTTATGGGCAAAATTGCGGCAATAAAAATGAATATATTACCTAGATTTTTATTTTTAGCCCAAAACATTCCTGTATTAAAGAATTTTTTTGTGGAATTTTTTTGTGGAATTAGATAGGATTACTAGAAAATTTATCTGGCACCCTAAAAAAGCCAGAATTAGATGGAAAGTTCTCCAAGATAGAAAGAAGAAAGGTGGGATGGGTGTATCAAATTGGATATTGTATTATCACGCATGTGCTTTAACGTGGATACGAGAATGAATTTTGTTAGAGGACACGAGAACATTGGCGCTAGAGGGTCATGATCTCTACATGGGGTGGCACTCGTATGTATGGTACGAGAAAGAGAAAATACACTCAATTTTCAACCAACGTATAATAATATATGTGATAACTGCTGCAAGAATTCTTCTGGCAAAAAATTGGAAAACGGACAGAGTTCCCTCAAAAGAGGAATTAATTGCTAAGCTCTTTGAGCTAGCACAAATGGACAATTTGAGTTTAATACTCCAGGCCAGAGATCAAGATTTACAAGAGAAAAGGTGGTCGAGGGTATATAAGTGGATAAAACATTGTAGATAGAAATTGTAGATAGAATTTTCCAGTACTGGTTATCCAATTGTTTTAACGACTCTGAAAATGTATGTTATCTTAATTAATGAAATGGTTGTAATATGGTGGAAACCTAGTTAAATAAATATTTTTTTAATAAAGAGTGGCATGGAAGCCAGGTAAGCCACTGAATGAGGGGCGACAACTTATCCTCTTCTTAACAGTGCTTACCTTCCTAGGGAGAGATCTTCCCACGGGGACGGCTGGTGTCGAGCAGAACAGTCCAACCTTTACTCCAGGGGTGGCAAATGTGGATTCTTCGCTCGCCACAGCAATATCACAGCTCGCTACCAGTTGGCAGCCGGCAGCAGTGGCGAGGCCATTGACCTTGGCGATTACGGGTACGGGAAGCTTTGAAAGCAGGGTCATGAGCTGAAGGGGTTAAGAAGAGAGCAGTCAAACTTCTCTGGAAGGAAGAACAACAAGTGACACTCGTTGGCAAGGCTGTTCTTTGGGGACTGATGCTCAGGTAATGATATTCCAGGGCTCTTCTGCCTTCTCAGTTTCCATGCTTGTAAATTCCTGATGCTTCATGGCAGAGGGGGCTTCCTCTTCTGCATGCGTTTTGCTCCCTCTAGTGACCAATTTGATATTACATCGTTTTATGTCTGGCATAAAAAACCCTCAGTTCAAATCTGCAAGGAGATATGCTGGACATATACCAATGTGATATCAAATCAACCACTAGAGCAGCCCCATAGCCAGGAATTTTTTTGAGGCGGGTGCTGGAGGGCGCTGCTAATTAAATTAAATGGGCTAATCTGCAAATCTGTTTCAAACACCACCACCCACAGGCCGTCGGCCGTGAGAAGAGGGCCCAACTGTGTCCCTAGGAGACTGCCCACAACACCGAAAGCCAGCCCCACGGGCTCTTTTGTCCAGAGGGTGGCTGGCGGCCCGGCCTCCCTGCCCTCTTGGAGCCTCAGCCTCGTGCCCCATGTTCTGTCTGCTGCATCGCCTTCTCCCTCCCCCTCTGCCCCCTGCACTGGGCGCACAGTCTCACCTGCAGCCTTACACCACTCCCCACACTGTCAGAGCCAACATTCGGAGTGGCAGGAGATGGGGAGCTGTTAGGGCAGCCCTTCCAGCCTGGCGTCGCTGACAGCAGACAGCAGGCGGACCCTGCTGCGCTCCACCCCTACCAAGCTGGGCTTTGACACCCGCGGGCTCCCACAAGCCATGTGGCCGCCCAAGCGAGGCTGCTGGTCTATGGCCTCCCTCTGGGGTGGCCGGAAAGTCAGGGGGGGCGCTACAGATACAAAAGGGGGCACTGCCCCATGCGCCCCACCTCTGGCTATGGCCCTGCACTAGAGGGTGCGAAACACATGTGGAATAGGAAACTTCCCCCCACAAAACAGGAACTTACAAACAGGGGAAATGAGAATGTGGGGAAAACCCCAGTTTAGCACTTTAGCCCTGTCCCTGTGGTTGAGCTTTGGAGGGCTAATATTTGACGAATCCTATGGGCCCGACCCCATGAATCTGCCAACATACGTTGTTTCTTTCATCCGGAAGAACCCTACAGAAGCCTTCAGCTGTGTGCAAAAATCTGCACCAAATATTATTTTTTGACCCCACCAGTCATCAAGGAGCTCAGAACAGAGAACCATGCAGAGAACTAGGCATGGAGCCAGGGTCACTGGGGTGTGGGGGGAGAGGTAGTTGCGAATTTCCTGCATTGTGTGTGTGTGTGGGGGTTGGACTAGATGATCCTGGGGGTCCCTTGCAACTCTATGATTCTATGAAATCATACTCTGTTAAGATCACAACAACCCTGTCAGGTAGACTGGGTGGAGAGGAAACGACCATGCCAAAGTGAGGATTGGACCCGAAGTCTCCCTGGTTCTAGTTTAATTCTCCAAACCAGCTCTCAAAATCAAGCTAAATAAAATTTAGTAAAGGTAAAGGCTTCCCTTGCTCGAAAGCCAATCGAATCCGACTCTAGGGTTGCGGTGCTCATCTCCGTTTCCAAGCCGAAGAGCCAGCGCTGTCCGAAGACGTTTCCGTGGTCATGTGGCCGGCATGACTAAACACCAAGGTGCACGGAACGCTGTTACCTTCCCACCAAAGTGGTACCTATTGATCTACTTGCAATTTCTTGCTTTCGAACTGCTAGGTTGGCAGGAGCTGGAACTAGAGACGGATGCTCACTCCGTTATGCGGCACCCGGGTCTCGAACTGCTGAACTACCGACCTTCCACAGCCTGCAGTTCAGCGTCTTAAACACACACAAAAAAATGCCTATGGATTACAATTAATTCATGACAAACTACTCGGCAGTGGACTTCACCAGTGTGGTAACTCACTTCAGCGCAGGTCTCGAAGACTTCGAGGTGGTATTTCTCGCCTGCCTCATGAGACAATTCCTTTAAGTCGTGCCCTGAGGAGAAAACAGGTCCTTCGCCTTGGAAGTATTTGGTGAAAGAGAACAGGACAGAAATGTGTGTCACAGAATTGCATTTTACAGAGACTCGATGCCATTGTTCTGAAGTTTGAGGGCTATTCCTGTATTGATGCCTGGCACTGTGAAACCAGTCCACTACGACTGCTTGTTATGCCTATGAGAACACAAAACAGGCTTTTTGACTCCCAGCACTCACACAGACTGGAAAACCGAGACCTTCCCCAGTTCCTTTGGCCACAGCAAGCAGACAGACAGCTGCCTTCACCGAGCACCAACACAGAAAGTGGAAAGGGTCACGCCAAAATTCAATACGTCCCACGTGGTTGGATGCAAATCTTGGGACATATGACCAACTACTTGGCTGCCAGAAGAAGAAGAAGAGGAAGAAGAAAAAGAAGAGGAGGGGGAGGAGATTGGATTTATACCCCACCCTTCTCTACCCGAAGGAGTCTCAGAGCGGCTTACAATCTCCTTTCCCTTCCCCTACCCACAACAGACACCCTGTGAGGTAGGTGGGGCTGAGAGAGGTCCTTCAAGAACTGTTTGTGAAGGAACAGCTCTGAGAGAACTTGTGACTGACCCAAAGTCACACCAGCAGCTGCACATGGAAGAGTGGGGAATCACTCTGAGACTCCTTTGGGTAGTGAAGGGCAGGGTATAAATCCAACCTCTTCTTCTCTTCTTCTTCAAGCTCATGAATGGGATCTTTCCTTTATTTACTGAGCTCAAATGGCCAAAAGTCTTGTGCATGAAAAGCAATACATGACAGCAAAGTTTAAAAACAAATGTTACAAAACACGACAGAACAGGCAAAAAGCAAACTGCAGAACAATAAAATCCATGTATCTCATAAAAGTCTACAACACGCTGGATAAAATAAACAAGTGGACCGATACAATTTCTCATATAGTCGGTGGATAAAACTCATTTTAGCTGCATTTTAAAGAGACCGCTGTTGTCAAGATATTTTGCAACAGAGCGAGTTATTTCCGGATCAAAATCTGCTAACAATAAAGATACCACCCAGGACTCAACAGGAAACTGATATCTGGACAGAATAGGGGTAATCCAAAGAGCCCTGTCGAATGGTATCGGGAGACAGAACCTAGTCCTAAGCATAGCAGAGAATTTTTTTAAAAAGCACCTGAAATTATAATGACTCGCAGATCTGGGCTGTTGTTATCACGCAGGAGGTCTTCGCGGAGGGACTTCAGCATGGCGAGCGAGAGAGCATTTCTTCGCTGAGGGTTGCTCAAGACGACATTCCTGCAAAACGGAACTTTTACAAAAGGTGTCTTCGAAACTGACAGTGCTCAAAACGTCTACCAGATCATGTGGATCGGGAAGACATGCGCACCTCCCTGCAAATGCAAGAGTCTTTTGTCAGAGGGGGATACAACAATTCCATCTGTCATCCTGAGGGTGTCTGACACCTTTTCGTACATCAGAAGTCCCAATAGCGTGAATTGTAACTTCTTTGGGTCCACACTTGAGTATGTGCATGCACTTGTGGGCCTGGAAGTCGTGGCAACTTCTGGCAACTCCTAGTAAGGCATGGACATTTCAGAGAGGTGGCTTGATATTCCCTGCCTCTGCATCCCGGCCTTGGTATTCCTTGGAGGTCTCCCTTCCAAGTTCTTGCCAGGGTTGGCCCCGCTCAGCTTCCGTGATCTGACAATCCAAGTCAGGGTGAACTGTAACTTCAATGCTAAAGAACTACCATGGCTGGGTTGGGAAATACCTTGAGATTTGGGGGCCAGGGTCCGGGGAGGGCAGGGTTTGGGGTGTGGAGGGACCTCAGCAGGGTATAATGCCATAGAGTCCACCCTCCGAAGCAGCCATTTTCTCCACAGGAACTGATCTCTATAGTCTGGAGAGCAGCGGTAATCTCCAGGCACCCCCTGGAGGATGGCAACCCCATCTCACACTCACCTGCCGCAAAGATATGGCACAACTAATTTTAGGAATGATTCTGGAAATGTGCAAACATGGTACATAAGAACATAAGAGAAGCCAATGTTGAATCAGGCCAATGGCCCATCTAGTCCAACACTCTGTCACACAGCGGCCAAAATATACCAGGTGCCATCAGGAGGTCCAGCAGTGGGGCCAGGGCACCAGAAGCCCTCCCACTGCTGCCCCCTCCAGCACCAAGAATAGAGTGCATCACCTGCCCCAGACTGAGAGTTCCTATCTCTACCTTGTGGCTAATAGCCACTGATGGACTTCTGCTCCATATGTTTATCTAATTCCCTCTTGAAGCTGTCCATGCTTGTAGCTGCCACCACCACATTCCATGTGTTAATCACTCTTTGGGTGAAGAAGGACTTCCTTTTATCTGTTCTAACCCGACTGCTCAGCAATTTCATGGAGTGCCCACGAGTTCTTGTCTTGTGAGAAAGGGAGGAAAGGACTTCTTTCTCAACCTGCTCAATCCCATTCAGAATCTTATAAACCTCGATCATGTCACCCCTCAGCTGTCGTTTCTCCAAGCTAAAGAGCCCCAAGCGTTTTAACCTTTCTTCATAGGGTGGTGTGTGTTCTTTCTCCTTCTGCAGTGAATCCTGATATGGGATTGCTCCCGGTCATCGGTATCCGCCGGCATAGTGGGTTAATATGCTGAGGGAACCATGTCATATTTCAAGACGGTGATGTTGCCGTTATCTAAACAGGAATCTCCATCTGGAAGTATGTGGCCCGGAGAGAATTCATGATAAAACCCAAGATGGGCATTTTCTGTTGGCTGAAGAAGAAGAAGAAGAGGAAGAGATTGGATTTATACCCCGCCCTTCACTTGGAGTCTCAGAGTGGCTTACAAACTCCTCTTCCTTTCCCTCCCCACAACAGACACCCTGTGAAGTAGGTGGGGCTGAGAGAGCTCGGACAGAAACAGCTCTTTTTTGAGAACAGCTGTGCCAGAGCTTGTGACTGACCCAAGGTCACATCAGCAGGTGCAAGTGGAGGAGTGGGGAATCAAACCCGGTTCTCCCAGATTACAGTCCGCACAATTAACCACTATACCAAACTGCAAGAAGGGCGGGGAATGTATTCAAGCCAACGTGCTAACCTATCCACAAAGAGAGCCAGTGTTGTGTAGTGGTTAAGAGTGGTTAATCTGGAGAACTGGGTTTGATTTCCCCACTACTCCACATGCAGCCAGGGTGACCTTAGGCCAGTCCCCGTTCTCTCAGAGCTCTTTCAGCCTCACCTACCTCATAGGGTTTCTGTTGTGGGGAGAGAAAGGGAAAAGGCGATTGTAAGCCGCTCTGAGACTTCTTTGGGTAGTGAAAAGCGATGTATGGAAAACCTGTCCACCTAACCACAGACAAGGACTTCAGCAATATCCTCCAGAATCTCACTCAGTCCGGAAGTCCCATTCCTTTTCAACTAAGTCATATTGTCTGGTCAACAAGGCCAAGAAACTTCATTTTACTCTTATGCCCAACTTTAAATCATCTATTCCAAGTAAGTTCCAACTCGACAGCCAGTGTGGGATGGTGGTTAGAGTGTCAGTCCAGAAGACCCAGGTTTGAATCCCCATTCTGCTATGGAAATTTGCTGGGTGACCATGGGCCAGTGTCACACTCTCAGCCTAACCTACTTTGCAGGGTTGTTATGAGGGTAAAATAGAGGGAGGGGAAACAATGTAGGCCGCTCTGAGGTCCCACAGGAGAGAAAGGTGGAGTATAAATGGAGGAAGTAAATAAATAAATGGGTTATATATATTAATCAGTTACTACATATCTTAATGGGAATCTTAATGGATAGTAACTGCATTGTAGCAACAAGTTTCCCAAATCGGGACCTATTTCAGATGAATAAAGTAGACTCCAACATGCCACAATAAATCGGTTAGTCTCTGAAAGATGAAAGGACTCTAACGTTTTCTGCTACGAACAAACATACTTTTGAAATTTATTGTTATGCACTTAAAGTTTGAGTTATCATGCAGTTGACCCACTGTGACCACTCAATGGATGGACCATGGGCGCGGGCTGTGTGTGCATTTTTTGGCTTTTCAGAAGCCCAGCCGTCGGCATACAGTTCCCGGCAAACAGATTTTCCTATCCCCCACCTTGCAAATGTTTATGGCAGCTTGGATTAAAATTAAACTTGGACAGGAACTCAACTGAAATCTGAACTATGTTTTGTTTCTGATCTCAGATGTGGCATGGATCCCAGAAACCTGCACCACTGCAATCACGCCATAGAAGAAGACTCTTAACTTCCCAATGTGGGACCCAGTGACATAGGTAAATTCACATTACTGCAAGCTCCAGTTTCTGGACCATAAAAATGAATTGTAGGGCTGCCAGCCTCCAGGTGGGGATTGGAGATCTCTTGGAATTGCAACTGATTTCTAGACTTACAGAGATCAGTTCCCCTAGAGCAGGGGTGGCCAAACTGCAGTTTGGGAGTCACATGTGGCTCTTTCACACATATTGTGTGGTTCCCGGCGGGGCAGCTGGGGAAGTGAAGGGGAGGCCTGCTTTTTCCTCCCTCCCTCCCATCTATTTTCTTTCTTTGTTTCTCTCTCTTCTTTCTCTCCTCTTTCTTTCCACCTCTTTCATGCTTTCTTTCCACTCTCTCTTTTTCTCTCCCTCTTAGGCAAATATCATTAGCAAACAAATACATATCACTGGACAAATATCATTATCAACATCTGTTTTGACCCCTTTGGCTTTTTATTCCTGGCAGTCACATTTAGTGTTAATGAAAAGCGGATCTGCATATATTTTTAAAAATAAAAACGTGATATTTGTTCGTGTCTTGCGGCTCTCTGACATCTGATGTTTATTCTATGTGGCTCTTACATTAAGCTGAGGTTTGGCCACCCTTGCCCGGTGTCAAGTTCTCCAGAAAGGGTGGACTGTATGGCATTGTACCCTGTCCCACTCCAAATTGCACCAAATTGCCTACTTCTGTGTTCTATTATTATTTTAAGGGGGGGAGAGACTTTTCATTTTAAAATCCTGATGAGCACAGCTTTGATTCTCAAGATCTTATACCTCAAAAATCTTGTTGGTCTCTAGCCTGCTAAACATAAGAACATAAGAGAAGCCAATGCTGAATCAGGCCAATGGCCCATCTAGTCAAACACTCTGTCACACAGCGACCAAAAATACCAGGTGCCATCAGGAGGTCCAGCAGCGGGCCTCGAATCTAGCTCGTCTACTGCAGACCAAACAGCTCCGCTCTGAAGGTAACTTTTAAAACTCTGTCTTTCCCCCTTTAAAATTCTACTAAAAGCGGAGAGAGCCAGTTTCGACTCACAATAGCGAGCGGGGGCTAAAGGGTTACATCTCTTCTCCCCTTCCTGCACGGCCCCGATCTGAATTGAGGCAACAGAAAACACACAATTTGCTTTGTACAGATAGATGGAAATCCGTGGTCTTCAACATCTCTGTTTTGGCTCTTGTTCTCAGGATAGTGGAGACAATTTCATACAGTCATAAGACTGCCCATTAAGAAAGGGTGGAAATATCTAGAGGAGCCTGACCCTTAAGGAACTTCAAGTGGTTAACAAACAGAATCTGTTTCAGGAGGGTAGATATGTTGTTCTAGAACAGCTAGTTTCAAGTCTAGGTTGCACCTTACAGGACCAATGAGATTTGGAGGAGGGGTATAAGCTTTTGAGGAAGAAGAAGGAGAGATTGGATTTATACCCCGCCCTTCACTACCTGAAGGAGTCTCAGAGTGGCTTACAATCTCCTTTCCCTTCCCCTCCCCACAGCAGACACCCCATGTGAGCAGTGTTCCCTCTAAGCTGAGTTAGTGTGAGCTAGCTCACAGTTTTTTTAGCCTCCAGCTCAGCCATTTTTGCCTTAGCTCAGGAAGGACGGCTCCAGAGCAAACTAATTTATGCAGCAGCCAAATTGCTCACTCATGGCCATGATGCCAGTAGCTCACAAAGCAGAATTGTTGCTCACAAGACTCCACAGCTTAGAGGGAACACTGCCTGTGAGGTAGGTGGGGCTGGAGAGCTCTTGTGAGAGACCTTGTGACTGCTCGTGAGAGAACCTGTGACTGACACAAGGGCACACCAGCAGCTGCACATGGAGGAGTGGGGACTCAAACCCAGTTCTCCCAGATTAGAATCCATGCTCTTAACCACTACACCAAACTGGCTCTCAGACTTTGTCACATACCAGGGAGCTTTAATCTCGAAAGCATATACCTTCCAAAACTCATTGGTCTCTAAGGTGCTTTGTTGCTGTTGTTCAGTCGCACAGTCGAGTTCTCCTCTTCGCAACCCCCTGGACCGCATCGCGCCAGGCCCTCCTGTCTTCTGCTGTCCTCTGAAGTTTGCTCAATTTCATGTTTGTTGCCTCGGTGACATTGTCTAACCATCTCATCCTTCACCGTCCCCTCCTTCTTTGACCTTCAGTCTTTCCCAGCGTCAGGGTCTTCTCCAGGGAGTGCTCCCTTCTCACTGGGCGGCTAAAGTATTTGAGCTTCAGCTTCAGTCTCTGGCCTTCCAGGGAACAGTCAGGGTTGATTTCTTCGAGGATTGACTAATTGGATCTCCTTGCAGTCCAAGGGACTCTCGGGAGTCTTTTCCAGCACTATAATTCGAAAGCATCTATTCTTCGGCGCTCGGCCTTCCTTGTGATCCAGCTCTCACAGCCTTCCTTACTACTGGATGTACCATCGCTTTGAGCATAACCGACTTCTGTTGGCAGGGTGATGTCTCTGCTTTATATTATGCTCTCTAGGTTTGCCATCGTCTTCCTCCCACTCTAAGGGGCTCCTGGACTCAAAACGGAATCTGGTATTCTAAGGAACCTGCCTTCCCTATACAATGAATGCTCCCAGGTAACTTCACTAACACGGTTCTGACCCTGAAATATCGGCACACGGATTGTGGCATTGGTCCTTTGTCTGTGAGCCAGCGTCCTCTTTGTTAGATATATTTAAAATCTCAGTTTTCATCTCTGACCTCTGCCTCGAATTTAAAAATTGTTTTCTTGCAAACCTTGGCTAGTATTTGGATGGGAGACCGCCAAGGAAGTCAAGGGAGAGGCAGGTGATGGGAAATCACCTCTGTACGTCTCTTTGCCTTGAAAAACCCCACAAGGTCGCCCTAAGTCAGCCGGGACTTGAAGGTACTTTCCCCACCACCAAATCAGGGCCTGCTTCAAATGCATGCCTACAGGAGTTGATTTTGGCTCACGTTCAGATACGTTTTGCCCACTAGTTTACTTTGTTGTAGACTAAAGTCCACCGTTTTGCCTGACAAAAGCCGGCCAAGCTCATGAACTTTAATTACTTGGCACTGGGCGAGGAATTTCTCCTGACATACACAGATGTCACTTTCAGGTTAATTTTTTTTTTCAAGGTATAAATAGGATTTCTAGATGACTGTTTGGATGAGACTGAAGGCAAGGTCCACGCACCCTGTGAGCCACACTCCTCCACCAGATAGGGCTGAAGTCTCTTGGCCACTACAGGGCGCTGTGAAGCTGACTGTTAACGGTTGTCCTTTGCAAAGAAGAGCAACACGCAATATCGGGATCAGTTGGAGAAGGAGAGCGTTCTGAGCGCAGACAACAGAGCAAAGCCAGACTCAAGATCTGGCCCTATCACTGAAAGGCGGCTGGAGGTGGAGAGGGGAAACTGTAGCATTACAGATAAGATTAGAATTTCAACAGCCAATCCATATACAAAAGAACCTCCTCAGGAAACAATCCAAACAAAAGAACCTCCTCAGGAAAACTCCTCCATTAGCATGTTCATAGCCTGGGGAATTCCTGCAAGATAATGACTCAGCCCTACCCCACCTTCTGGAGTAGATATAAATTACCTGCCTACCATTTTTCTTCTCACCTTGACACAGGGAGTACTCCGTCTTTCTGTGTTATATCTCTGAGGATGCCAGTCACAGATGCTGGCGAAACGTCAGGTCCTACAATGCCAAGACCATGGCCACACAACGCGGAAGGTCTACAGCAACTAATGTTGCTTTTTTACTCACCATATTCTAGAAAAACATATCCACTCCAGTGTTCCCTCTAAGCTGAGTTTGTGTGAGCTCGCTCACAGTTTTTTAGCCTCTGGCTCACACTTTTTTGTCTTCGCTCAGGAAGGAAGGCTCCAGAGCAAAGTAATTTATGCAGTCGCCAAATCGCTTGCCCACAGCTTTAACGCCGGTAGCTCACAAAGTAGAATTTCTGCTCACAAGACTCCACAGCTTAGCGGGAGCACTGAATTCACGCTCTCTGAATACAGGGGTGCCCAACGTGGTGCCCAGCGGTGGTCTCTATGGCCTTACAGTCCCTGCTGAACTGCTCCCTCGCCTCTCCACATTTCCACCCCCAAATCCCCAGGACTTTCCCAACCCAGACCTGGCAACCGTAAAAAACACACAGGCCGGTTCCATACCCGGAGCTCAGCGATTCCTTTTTTAAACCTGAGTTTTTTAAAGATCGCCGGGCGCTGTGCAGACAGAACTCCCAGGGCGCGCGCGCGCGCGTTCTTTGACCGCACACGTGTACGCGTCAACCCAAGTGTGAATGCAAACCTTTCCCAACTTCCCGAGGCGGAGGCAAAGAGCCTCGGGCCGGTGGAAGGCAGCGCGCTCCCCAAGCCTCTCCCGCTCCCCGGGCGGCTCTGGCGCCGCAGCCTCACCGGATGCCCTCGGCTTGCCAGGCGCGGGTGAGCTCCGGCCCTCCGGGGGTGGCGCCGGCGGGGGCCCGGCTGCTGAAGGCCAGCGCGCCCAGGCGTCCGCAGAGCTTCCCCCGCAGGCCCAGGCGCACGGCCGCCGCCATGGCTTCCGAGGCGGGGCGGTCCCCTCTGCCGCTGGCTACCGCGGGAGGAGCCAGGGCGCAAAGCCCAGCCTGGCCGGGAGGGGTTGCTGGTGGCGGGCGGCGCATGGACGGCTTCTTCGGCGCCCTTGCGGCTGTGCTGGCAGCCGGCGGAGAGACGGATGCCAGCCTCCAGGTGGTACCTGGGGTCCCCTGGAACTGCAGCTCGTCTCCAGACTAAACAGATCAGTTCCTCTAGAGAAAATGGATGCTTTGGAGGGTGGACAGACTGCGTGGCGTTGTACCCCCACTGCGGTCCCTGTCCTCCCCAGGCTCAGCCCCCAAATCTCCAGGGGTTTCCCCACCTGGATCTAGCAGCCCCTACCACCCCCTACCCCCTCTAGAAGCTAGGGGAGGACTGGCAACCCTACATGGCGGGACTTATCATTGTTAAAGACAATAATAAAGAAGAAGAGGAGATTGGATTTATACCCCGCCCTTCGCTCGGAGTCTCAGAGCATTTTACAGTCTCCTTTCCCTTCCCTTCCACAGGACAGACACCCTGTGAGGTAGGCGGGGCTGAGAGAGCTCTACTACTCTTGAGAGAACTTGTGACTGACCCAAGGTCACACTAGCAGCTGCATGTGGAAGAGTGGGGAATCAAACCCGCTTCTCCCAAATTAGAAGAAGAAGGAAAGAGATTGCATTTATACCCCGCCCTTCACTGCCCAAAGGCATCTCAGAGCGGCTTACAAATTCCTT
This sequence comes from Gekko gecko, assembly GCA_029375565.1. Taxonomy (NCBI): domain Eukaryota; kingdom Metazoa; phylum Chordata; class Lepidosauria; order Squamata; family Gekkonidae; genus Gekko; species Gekko gecko. The sequence goes on from JAPDNY010000407.1 coordinate 23,607, forward strand.
TCCCTTCCCCTCCCCACAACAGACACCCTGTGAGGGAGGTGGGGCTGAGAGAGCTCTAACAGAAACTGTCCTTGAGAGAACAGCTGTGCCAGAGCTTGTGACTGACCCAAGGTCACACCAGCAGCTGCATGTGGAAGAGTGGGGAATCAAACCCGCTTCTCCCAGATTAGAGTCCGTGCCCTTAGCCACTACACCAAACTGGCTCTCTGTATGTTTCATTATCATTATTATTTTATTTACTGTATTTACATCCCGCTTTTCTCCACAGTGGGGACCCGGGTTGCCAGCTCCGGGTTGCGAAATATCTGGAGGTTCTGGGGGTGGAGCCTGAGGAGATCTCCCGCTGTAACAACCGCTCTCCAGATGACAGAGATCAGTTGCGGAGGGGAAGGGACGGACTTCGATGGGGTATAATGTAGGGTTACCGGATGTCCTCTTTTTTGGGGGTGTCCGTCCTCTTTTGGACTCTTTAAAAAAAAAACCTGATGAAAATGTTCTCTTTTTGGGATGGAAGATTAGGAACATGCCTAGTTAGCAGCGGTGATCACAGCTTAGATGGTAAAGGTAAAGGTTCCCTTGCTCGAAAGCCAGTCAAATCCGACTCTAGGGTTGCGGTGCTCATCTCCGTTTCAAAGCCGAAGAGCCAGCGCTGTCCGAAGACGTTTCCGTGGTCATGTGGCCGGCATGACTAAACACCAAGGCGCACGGAACGCTGTTACCTTCCCACCGAAGTGGTACCTCTATTGATCTACTTGCAGTTTCTTGCTTTCGAACTGCTAGGTTGGCAGGAGCTGGAACTAGAGAGGGGAGCTCACTCCGTCTTGCGGCACCTGGGTCTCGAACTGCTGAACTACTGACCTTCCACAGCCTGCAGTTCAGCGTCTTAACCACTTGAGCCACCGCAGCTCCGCAGCTACCTTAGATGGTAGGGGTATTTAAAATGAGAGTTAGAACAAAATTTGAGTCCAGTGGCACCTTTAAGACCAACAAAGTGTAATTCTGAGTATAAGCTTTTGTGTGCATGCACACGGAAACTTACACCCAGAATTAAACTTAAAGGTACCACTGGACTCAAACTTTGTTCGGTTGCTTCAGGTCAACACGGCTAACCCCGCCTGAATCTAAAATGAGATTTGTCATACAGTGAACACTTTTTTGGATGGGGCCAGTCGGGAAATACGTCCTCTTTTTTGCTTTTCAAAATATGCTAACCCTAATGCCATAGAGCCCACCTTCTATTGCCTGGAGAGCAGGTGTAATCCCCATTTTATTCAGTGTGGCTTACTTCCCAGGAAAGTGTTTTTGCAGAGTTAACGCGCTCTGTCGAAATGGATGGGTTTAGGCTGATTAAACGTGCATAGGATTGTAGTGAAAATGACATTACAGCTACAGGATAAGATAATAACAGCTGCCGTTAAATAATCCCTAAACAGCTGTTCATTTGAAAAAAAACCCAACAACCTACTAAAGCCCCAAGTAAAATTTGTATATGCCTGCTGAACACACATTCTGCCCCTGGTGATGTTGGTTCTAGGCCACAGAATTTACGGCCCGCGCTAAACGTGTTTGTCTTTGAAGTCCTGCCATGCGACCCACGTCCCTTATGGGATTTCTCAAGTTCTTGCCTCTTCTGTGCCACAGCTTGCCGCTACGTGGCAGCATTTTCCAGCGTAAAGAGAGAGAAAGAGAGTGGCTGATTTCCTGCTTTGGTTTCTGAGCCACCTGTGGAGCTAAACCTGTCCCATCTTTGGGGGGGGGGGCATATTTTTGCTGTACCATTCCAGATGACCTTTGTTTTCACTCATAAGAACGTAAGGTTTTTATTCCTTTTCTAGCTCCTCCTTCCCTTGAACAAGCAAGGCTCAGGGTGGGTTAGGTAAAGGTTTGCTTTGCTCGAAAGCCAGTCGAATCTGACTCTAGGGATGCGGTGCTCATCTCCGTTTCCAAGCCGAAGAGCCAGCGCTGTCCGAAGACGTTTCCATGTTCATGTGGCCGGCATGACTAGACGCCGAGGTGCACGGAACGCTGTTCCCTTCCCGCTGAAGCGGTACCTATTTATCTGCTTGCAATTTCTTGCTTTCGAACTGCTAGGTTGGCAGGAGCTAGGGCCAGAGATGGGAGCTCACTCCCTCATGCGGCACGCGGGTCTCAAACTGCTGAACTACCGACCTTCCAGTCTGCAGCTCAGCGTCTTAACCACTTGAGCCACCTTCAGGGTAGGTTACAACAATGTAAATACAAATATAAACAACTATTAATCTAAATATAGAACAATCTCTAAAACGCGATAAGCGTTATTTTATTTCATTTCACTGCATTTATTAATCGCCTAATCCCCATTACTGTGGGGCTCTAGGCGACGTACAAGTCTTAAAGCCTTAAAAACATAAAACCATATTGAGCATGTTATACGTTAATTAAAAGCAAGTGGCAAAAAGAATTTGCAGTTCCCTCCCAAATCTGGTCTGTGGATGGAGTAATGCCAAAGGAATCCAGGTAGGGTGCCAAGGTGGCAAACTGTGGCTCGGGAGCGAAACGTGCTCCCGTCAGGGTGGCTGGAAAAGTGAAGAGAAGACATGCTTTTCCTTCCTTCCTTCCTTCCTTCCTTCCTTCCTTCCTTCCTTCCTTCCTTCCTTCCTTCCTTCCTTCCTTCCTTCCTCACATCTATTTGCTGTTTAAGCATCAATCAGCCGTGAAACAATAAGATGGCAGTCCGTGATACAAATTAATACACCCGCTCCCAGAGGCTCTACATGCACGCAACAGTAAATGTTAACTAATACTGACGCACGTGGGTGGACGAAGAGGCGAAACAAGATCGAACGTAATAATTACTTTCCCCCTTCGTGCTTTTCCTTCAAGGGAGGAAGGTCACCTGTCTCTCAGGAGTGGTATTGGGGGGGGGTGTTCTGGCTGGAGCAGGAAGGGGGAGGCAGAGAAGTCGTGCTCCACTGACGGGCATCCTTCCGTCAGCTGAGATTTTCAGTGGGACCCAAGCCCGGGATTTCGTCCTGTTTTGGAATCCTGATTTCGAGGACAGAGAACAGACCAGTTTGTGATTCAGACGTAGCAAAGAACACAGCTGGCATTGGTCGGGATGATTCAAGCTGTGGGAGAAGGGATGAAATGTAGAGTTGCCAGCTTTAGGTTGGGAGGTACCTGGAGATTTTGGGGTGGAGCTTGTGGAGGGCGGGGTTTGGGGAGAGGCCTCAGCATGGCGCCATGCCATAGAGTCCACCCTCCAAAGCAGCTAGTTTGGTGTATTGGTTAAGGTGCAAGTGGAGGAGTGGGGAATCAAACCCGGTTCTCCCAGATTAGAGTCCGCACACTTAACCACTACGCCAAACTGGCTCTCACACCAAACTGGATTGTAAGCCGCTCTGAGACTCCGAGTGAAGGGCGGGGTATAAATCCAATCTCTTCTTCTCCTCTTCTTCTTCAGCCATTTTTCCAGGGGAAATGGATCTCTATTGTCCGGAGATCATTTGAAATAGCGGAAGATCTCTGGCCCACTCCCCTGGAGGATGGCAACCCTAGCAGAGGGAGAAGGTGGAGGACACCCCCCCAAAGACCCCACTGTTTTTGGAAGAACAAACCAGAGAATCCTACATGCAACTTGGGTCTACAAATCTACCTCCCCGCCCCTCAATACACTGGACTAGTGACTTTGAGCACTGCTCCTTCTTCATGGGATCGAGCAGGTAGAGAAAGAGGTATTAACAAAGAGTGATTAACATATGGAATTCACTGCCACAGGAGGCGGTGGCAGCTACAAGCATGGACAGTTTCAAGAGGGAATTAGATAAACATCTGGAGCAGAAGTCCATCAGTGGCTATTAGCCACAGGGTGTAGATGGGAACTCTCAGTCTGGGGCAGGTGATGCACTCTATTCTTGGTGCTGGGGGGGGCAGCAGTGGGAGGGCTTCTAGTGTCCTGGCCCCACTGCTGGACCTCCTGGTGGCACCTGGTATATTTTGGCCGCTGTGTGACAGAGTGTTGGACTAGATGGGCCATTGGCCTGATTCAACATTGGCTTCTCTTATGTTCTTAGGTACTCCCCCCTTCTCACAATTCAAGGACTCGTAGGCGCTCCATGAAATTGCTGAGTGGCCAGGTTAGAACGGATAGAAGGAAGTCCTTCTTCACCCAAAGAGTGATTAACCCGTGGAATTCCCTGCCACAGGAGTTGGCGGCAGCTACAAGCATGGACAGTTTCAAGAGGGAATTAGATAAACATATGGAGCAGAAGTCCATCAGTGGCTATTAGCCACAGGGTATAGATGGGAATTCTAAGTCTAGGGCAGGTGATGCACTCTATTCTTGGTGCTGGAGGGGGCAACAGTGGGAGGGCTTCTAGTGTCCTGGCCCCACTGCTGGCCCTCCTGATGGCACCTGGTACTTTTGGCCACTGTGTGACAGAGTGTTGGCCTGGACGGGCCATTGGCCTGATCCAACATTGGCTTGTCTCTTAGGGTCTTACGTCGCTGTCTGCTGTTCCCTGGGCTCCTGGCACCGATCTCAGGAAAGGTAGGCAGACAGATCCAGCGCAGCTGTGGGATGCTGGAGAGAGACTTCCTGTCGGGCGGCTTCTTTGCTGTTCCTGTTTGCACTCAGAGGAAACTTTAATAGGCAATGGAAATTAATCTGTCCACTGAGAACGTTTATGAGCAAAGATGGGCTGCAACGGCGGCGGGGGGGGGGGGAAGCATCCCTGTGCCGCAAACCCCTTTCGAAACCTTCCCAATCGTTTTTTCCCCATAGTACTTTGATACAAAACAGTGGGAGCCAGTTTGGCGTAGTGGTTAAGTGCACGGACTCTAATCTGGGAGAACCGGGTTTGATTCCCCACTCCTTCACTTGCACCTGCTGGTGTGAACTTGGGTCAGTCACAAGCTCTGGCACAGCTGTTCCTGAAAGCACAGTTTCTGTCAGAGCTCTCTCAGCCCCACCTACCTCACAGGGTGTCTGTTGTGGGGAGGGGAAGGGAAAGGAGATTGTAAGCTGCTCTGAGACGCCTTTGGGCAGTGAAGGGCGGGGTATAAATCCAATCTCTTCTCTCTTCTTCTTTCTCATAGTGCTCGGCGGTTTCTAGCATATGCCAGATCGGCCTGTTGGCATTTATTTGGCTGGCATAGGACTATCTAGAAAATGCTACTTGGCTTCGGCCAGGTCTCCTTTCTCTGATTCCCTCGAAATCGGGTTGCCAGGCCCCCCATGGCCACTGGCGGGGGATCGAGTTTGGGAAATTCCTGGAGCTTTGGGGAGGAAGCTTAAGGAGGACGGGGGACTCAGTGGGGTACAAAGCCATAGAGCCCACCCTCCAAAGCATCCATTTTACCCAAGGGAACTGAGCTCTGTAGTCTGGAGACGAGCTGTAATTCTGGGGGTCCCCAGGTCCCATCTGGAGGCCGGCATTCCTACCTTGAAGAAGAAGCGGGTGGGTTTATATCCCACCCTTCACTACCTGAGGGAGTCTCAGAGCAGCTTACAATCTCCTTTCCTTTCTCCCCACAACAGACACCCTGTGAGCAATGCTTCCTCTAAGCTGTGGAGTCTTGTGAGCAAAAATCCTGCTTTGTGAGCTACCGGCATTAAAGTTGTGAGAGGGTGGTTTGGCTACTGCGTACATTAGTCTGCTCTGGAGCCATCCTTCCTGAGCTGAGACAAAAATGTGTGAGCCGGAGGCTAAAAAACTGAGCTAGCTAACACTAACTCACGTTAGAGGGAACACTGCCTGTGAGATAGGAGGGGCTGAGAGAGCTCTTTGGAGAACTGCTCCAGAGAGAACAGCTCTGAAACAACTTGTGACTGACCCAAGGTCACACCAGCAGCTGCATGTGGAGGAGTGGAGTGGAGAATCAAACCCGGTTCTCCCAGATTGGAGTCCGTGCTCCTAACCACTACACCAAACTGAAACGTACAGTTAAGTTCTTCAGGGCGCAGAGATTACTTTGACGCTTATATATTTACTTTGCAAAGTGCCACGTACAGCTAGACAAAGTAATTCTCACACTGTCATCCTTGAATGATTATGAGTCCACAACGGCAAACCATGGGGCCACCTTGCTTCACCGGCCCTCTTGCTAGGGTTCCCAGCTCTGGGCTGGGAAATACCTGGAGATTTGGGGGGGTGGAGCCTGGGGAGGGCGGGGTTTGCAGAGGGGAGGGGCCTCAGCAGGGTACAATGCCCACCCTCCGAAGCAGCCATTTTCTCCAGGGGAACTGATCTCGGTCAGCTGGAGATCAGTTGTAAAAACGGGAGATCTCTATTAGGGGGACTAAGAATAGGCGAGGGTCGCTCTCCTCCAGTTGGGGCCCGGACACCTGAAATCACAGATGTTCTCCAGCTAACGAAAATCAGTTCCCCGGGAGAAAAGGGCTGCCTTGGAGGGTGGACTGTATGGCCTGATAGCCGGCCATGGTTCCTCCCCTCCCAAAACCCCACCCTCTCCAAGCCCCACCCACAAAATCTCCAGGTATTTCCCAATCGGGAATTGACACATCGCCATCCTCCCATCACTTATACTTCTTAAGGCCAAGTTTAGGGAATGCCAGCCTCCAGGTGGGACCTGGGGATCCCCCCGGAATTACTGCTCATCTCCAGACGACAGAAATCAGCTCCCATGGAGAAAATGGATGCTTTGGAGGGTGGATTCTGTGGCATTGCACCCCAATGAGGTTCCTGTCCTCCCCAGGTGCCGTTCCCAAATCTCTAAGAGTTTCCCAATCGGGATTTGGCAACCCTACCCCCTTCCCATCCCCGGCTGGTGGTCAGGAGGGACCTGGCGACTCCACCCAAGAGGTTCAACGGGGAATCTGTGAACAGATCTCTTGGAAGGCTGGCCTTAAGAAGCAGCAGAGGCGGTGGGTCATTCAGCAGAGGCTGGCGGGGTTCATGGTCCTGGGACAGGCGATTATCCCCTCTCACTCCCTGCTATATTCCTGATAAAACTGTCCCCCCGGGCTGCCAGCAACTCTGGCAAGGGAAATAAAGCAAGGCATCTCTGTCTTTTTCTCTGCTGAGGCTAATAACCCAAGGGGGGACACAGTTGTAGCCCCCACCCCAGTAATCCTGGTGTGATCACATAAGAACATAAGAGAAGCCAATGGCCCATCCAGGCCGACACTCCATGTCACCACACCTTAAAAAGGATATTATAGTTTTGGGAAAAGTGCAGAAGAGGGCAACTAGAATGATAAAAGGGTTGGAACACTTCCCCTATGAAGAAAGGTTAAAGCGCTTGGGGCTCTTTCACTTGGAGAAACGACGGCTGAGGGGTGACATGATCGAGGTTTATAAGATCATGCATGGGATAGAGCAGGTGGAGGAAGAAGTCCTTTTCTCCCTTTCTCACAATACAGGAGCTCGTGGGCACTCAATGAAATTGCTCAGCAGTCAGGTTGGAATGGATAAAAGGAAGTACTTCTTCACCCAAAGAGTGATTAACGCATGGAATTCACTGCCACAGGAGGTGGCGGCAGCTACAAGCATGGATGGCTTCAAGAGGCAATTGGATAAACCTATGGAGCAGAGGTCCATCGGTGGCTATTAGCCACAAGGTATAGGTAGGAACTCTGGGGCAAGTGCTGCTCTGTATTCTTGGTGCTTGGGGGTGGTCAACAGTAGGAGGGCTTCTAGTGTGGTGCAGTGGTTAGGAGTGCAGACTCTAATCTGGGAGAACCGGGTTTGATTCCCCACTCCTCCATGTGCAGCTGCTGGTGTGGCCTCGGGTCAGTCATAAGTTCTCTCAGAGCTGTTCTCTCACGAGCAGTTCTATCAGAGCTCTCTCAGCTCCACGTACCTCACAGGGTGTCTGTTGTGGGGACAGGAAGGGAAAGGAGATTGTAAGCTGCTCTGCAACTCCTTCGGGTAGCGAAGGGCGGGGTACAAATCCAATCTCTTCTTCTTCTAAGCCTACTGCTCCTTAAGTTCATTGAGTGCCCACGAGTTCTTGTACCGTGAGAGGGGGAGAAAAGTACTTTTTTTCTCTACCTTCTCTCTCCCATGCACCGATGCATTACAGATGTTGGAGAGGAAGTTGCTTGCTGTGGCTTCCTTCAGCTTTTGATCCGAGGACTTTCTGGTTGAATCTGTTCTCCGCTACGCTAGACATAGCTGAATCCTCCTATCTACAGTTCCCAAGAAGGTGGAAGTGGGGGAGAAGTATCCTGCCTCTTTACCTTTACTTACACGAAAGATGTCAATGGATCATTTCCACACATCCCCAAGGGAGTTGCAGTTTATCATTTTATGTTATGTTGCCTTGGGGACAATTTTGCATTGAAAGGTGGGGCAGAGCTCAGTTCAAGAAATAAACAAACAATCCACTTCCACAGACAGAGATTGTCCGAGGCACTTTGATGCCTATATTTACTGTATTTAAAGCCCTTCTTCCTCATTGAGACTCAAAGCAGATTGGTGGTGGTGGGAAATCCTGGCCGAAACCATTTCCATATTAGTAACATCCCCTGCATTGATGTTTTTAAAACCTGCGCACAATGTGAAATTTCCTGCGGTAGATTTTTCCTCACCAGGCGCAAACCTTAAGTTTTCTCCTTCTTACCCTGTGTTTTTGGAACTCGCTAAAACTGAGGATTCCAAAAATGCAGAGGAAGGAGGAGAAAACTTTGGGTGTGCGCCTGGTGAGGAAAAATCACATTATGCACAGTTTTAAAAAGCCAATGTGGGGATTTCACAACTGCGGAAATGGTCCAGGTTACTGGCAACCCTTTGTAGGCGATGCTCCCTCTAAGCTGTGGAGCTTTGTGAGCAAAAATTCTACTTCGTGAGCTACTAGCGTTAAAGTTGTGAGCAAGCAATTTGGCTACTGCATAAATTAGTTTGCTCTGGAGCCATCCTTCCTGAGCTGAGATAAAAATGTGTGAGCCAGAGGCTAAAAAACTGTGAGCTAGCTCACACTGACTCAGCTTACGGGGAACACTGCTTGTAGGGTTTTCAAGGCAAGAGACAAAGGCCCTTTCTGCGCTGCTGTTTTGCCTCGCTTTCACCTTGCGTGACAGTCAGGTTTTCTTTGTTCTGCATTCCCATTGCTTTTACCGTGCATGTTCACCCGCCTATTCCCACTGTCATGACCCCAGCGGGTTGCCACCTTCAGCTCCAGAACCTATATAAAGGCCCAGTCACTTGAGGATTATTTGGCTCTACAATCATAGGAAGGTGTTTCCTGGACCAGAAGTTTATATCTGAGAACTACTTGGCATGTGATTGCACTAATAGAGGCCTCATTTGTATTTTCTTGCTCTATGCCTGGTGGGTTACCTTGAAACAACTTGCTTCTGGTCCTTATTGTATTTATGCTCTGTATATGATTGTGTATGATTGTACTATATGTTTTTATAATAGCCAATATGTCCCTCATTATTGACCTCTGAGGAAGGCCTATGTAGGCCGAAACGCGTCAGGTCAGATTTACAAGCCCTTGTGTTTTATCGTTTGATACTTATAAATAACGTGTGACTGGGCCCTTATATATTTTTTAAGTTGTGATTAATAAATACATGTATTTTTATATTTCCTTTATCAAGTTTTTAACATTGGCCCCCTTTCCCACCTTTGACTAACCTTTGTCAGGTTCTGGATTCTAGGTTTTAGGTTCAGTTTTTTCCCCCCTCCCCCTCTTTTTTGCCACCTTCAGCTGCCACCACTCTGGACTTGGGGTCTCTTTGAGAAGGCCCAGAGTACCCTCTCGAGCCCAATCAAAATGCCCTTTTAAGCCGAGAAACATAGGTGTGATGACCAGGCAGAAAACAATTAAAGTGTTCTGTCTTACTATGAACCATGCCTATTGTTTCCTATGTTAAGCTTGATTCTAGACAAGGATCGTAAGCTGATACATTCCTATTGGTGGTTTCAATGAAACTCTGTAAATAGACCAATCAAAAGTGTATATATGTTTGGGGAGGGAACAGACCTCATTGGTCTTTATCTCTGTTATTCTATTGGTTCTTAACTTATCTGGGGTGTGGTTTTGACAGCCCGGATCATTTAAACAGGGAGCTGGGCTCCACTTGTTGTCTGTGTTGACTGATCATTGAGTTTGCGGTTATGAATAAAGCCGAATCCCCGTTGCTGAAATCACTGCCTCTTGTTGAGTTGCCTACTTAACACAAAGGGTTTATTAATATAGTACTGGGGCAAGGCAAACAAGACAAGGTGCTTTAAAATATATAACAGTGTTTAAAAGGCAAATAAACAAATCTAATGCGACCACCTATTTCTTCCTAACTGGTTGCTATTTCAAGGCCTGCAGCCTTCTTATGCCAGGCCTATATTCACGCTGTCCCAAGTGAGGGACCTTTCTCTCAGACCGGCCCCCTCAGTTTTACTCTGTGTGAGGCAAGACCGCAAAGGGAAAAGAACACAGTTTCATGGCCCACAAAGTTTAGGTCAGAATCTCCTCACACAATCCCTGTAATTGTGGGGACTGCAGGCTGCCTGCTGTCCACTCCCACGCAGGTCTCTCCTGGGACTAGGCCTCTAGGCTTTGTCTCCTGGTTCTACACAGGCCATGACCAATGTTCCCTTCGAAGCTGTGGAGTCTTGCGAGCAAAAATTCTACTTTGTGAGCTACTGGCGTCAAAGTTGTGAGCGAGCTGATTTGGCGACTGCATCAATCGGTTTGCTCTGGAGCCGTCCTTCCGGAGCTAAGACCAAAAATGTGTGAGCTGGAGGCTAAAAAACAGTGCTCAGTTCGCGCTCCCTTTGCTGTTGGCCCGGGCTTTGCAAGAGAGGGGGTTTGCCATTGCCTCCCGCTGCAGAGTGAACCTGGTATTCCTTGGGGGGTCTCCCACTTAAATACTGACCAGGGCTGACCCTGCTTAGCTGCCAAGATCTGATGAGATCGGAAAAGCCTGGGTCATACAAGTTAGAGTAAAATGGATAACACAGCATAAACCAATTCAATCAATATTATCTAATAGACAATGTACTAGGACTAGGCTTACAGAGCACTGAATAAACATAGCCTATTAGGCAGGATAAAGGACGGGTGCACTACAGAAAAAATGGTATTGCACTGGTAGAAAGCAATGTAGCATTAACAGGAGGAAGAAAATCCTAAATTGGGCACCCTGTGGTGATAGAAATGAAGAAGAAGAGAGAAGAGATTGGATTTATACCCAGCCCTTCACTCAGAGTGGCTTACAATCTCCTTTCCCTTCCCCTCCCCACAACAGACACCCTGTGAGGTAGGTGGGGCTGAGAGAGCTCTCTCGAGAACTGCCCTTAAGAGAACAGCCCCGCGCTCTTAACTACTACACCATAGTGGCCCTACTGATGGACCGATGGTTTGATTCCATATAAGGCAGCTTCAAGTGTGTGGGTTCATGTGTGTTTTTTTAAACTTTATTATTGGAAAGTCTGCAGGCCTGACAATTCCACTTAATCTTAGAGGAAAGGCTGAAAGAGTTGGGTATGTTTAGCCTGGGAAAGAGAAGACTTAGAGGGGACATGATTGCAGTCTTCAAGTATTTGAAGGGCTGTCATGTCAAAGATGGAGCAGATCTATTCTCTCTTGCTCTGGACTGCAAGACTAGATCTAATGGGTGGAAATTACAAGGGAGTCGTTACCAGCTAGATATCAGGGGAAACTTCCTAACTGTACGAGTGGTTGAGCAGTGGAACAGTCTGCCTCAGGAGGTGGTGGATGCTCCTTCCCTGGACGTTTTCAAGTGGACGCTGGACGACCATCTTTTGGGTATGTTGTAGGTAGGTAGAGCTATCTTTTGGCTATACTCCTGCAGAGTGCAGGGGGTTGGACTAGATGACCTGCAAGGTCCCTTCCAACTCTAACATTCTATGATTCTATCTGGATAAATGTGGTGGTGTTCCAGGTGCTACAAATGGGCCTCAGCAAGCTTTTTAAATTTTATTTTATTTTATGTATGTAATTTACAATGTGCCTTTCTCACAGGGAGTCCTGGCCCCACTGCTGGACCTCCTGATGGCACCTGGTATTTTTGGCCACTGTGTGAAGGAGTGTTGGACTAGATGGGCCATTGGCATGATTAATCATTGGCTTCTCTTATGTTCTTATGTTCAAATTACACATAGCGAATCAGTACACCAGCTCTTGAGAGAACAGCTCTGAAATAACTTGTGACTGACCCAAGGTCACACCAGAGGCTGCATGTGGAGCAGTGGGGAATCAAATACGGCTCTCCCAGATTAGAGTCCGCATTCCTAACCACTACACCAAAATGGACAGAGCAAAATGGTGTAGTGCAATATTACTGGTGTGATGCAATATTATATTATTATTATTGTTAATTGACAATTAGCTGCTCCTAAAGGCCTCCTTACCCTAGGGTTGCCAAGTGCAAGTTGGGAAAATTCTGGAGATTTTGGGGATGGAAGCTTGGGGAGGACGGGGTTTGGGAAGGGACCTCAGCGGGGCACAATGCCATAGAGTTCACTCTCCAAAGTAGCCATTTTCTCAGGGAGAACTGATCTCTCTAGTCTGGAGATTGGCTGAAATTCTAGGAGATCTCCACACCTCACCTAGAGGGTGGCCACCTGGCAACCAGTGTTCCCTTTAAGCTGAGTTAAGAACATAAGAGAAACCAATGTTGGATCAGGCCAATGGCCCATCCAGTCCAACACTCTGTCACACAGCGGCCAAAAATACCAGGTGCCATCAGGAGGTCCAGCAGCAGGGCCAGGACTCCAGAAGCCCTCCCACTGCTGACCCTCCCAAGCACCAAGAATACAGAGCATCACTTGCCCCAGAGTCCCTATCTATACCTTGTGGTTAATAGCCACTGATGGACCTCTGCTCCATATGTTTATCTAATTCCCTCTTGAAGTGTGAGCTATCTCTCAGTTTTCTAACTTCTGGCTCACACATTTTTGTCTTCGCTCGGAAGGGTGGCTCCGGAGCAAACCAATTTAATGCAGCAGACAAATTGCTCGCTCAGCACATTAATGCCAGTAGCTCGCAAAGTAGAATTTTTGCTCACAGGACTCCACAGCTTCAAGGGAGTATGGCAACCATACCTTGCCCACCTATTGAGAGGGCCGGATAAAACGCTGAAACACCCTTCTTCCACTCCCTGCTTCATCTCCCTGTTTCAGTACGAATCCTCACTTTTCTCTCTCTGCCGTTTCTGTGTGTCTGCCCCACTTCTGCTCTGACTTTCACTGGCCCTGTAGAATTTCACTTGAAGAGGGATCCGGTGAGGATGAAGAAACAAAAGAGAGCTGACCCAGCTGAGCTCTGAGAAGGAGCAAGGTGTTTGAGCTGCCAGAGGGGTGAGTGGTATTTTTATTTATTTACTTTCAGCTGAGGTGCTTTAGCTGAGAAGGTACTGTGTCAGGGACTGTATTTGGGAGTGTGTGGGTGAGTTGTAACAGACTCCTGACTGCTGGAGTTAGGGTGTGAAAGGGTCATTGTTTGCCTGTAATTAAGTGCTTGGGTGAGATTGAATAGCAGACTCCTGGCTGCTGGAGTTGGAGTGTGAAAGGGGCCTTGTTTGACCGTCATTAAGTGCCTTGGGTGATTTTGAGTAGCTGCTGGCCACACCCTCTCCTGGGAGACAATTCCATTTAAGGCAGGAAGTTTGCGAGAGCAAAAGGGCGAGGCTCTTTGCCTGTGGCTCTTGGCCTAGGGACTCTGTAAGAAGCCCAGGAAGAGCCAGGAAGCCAGGACCTTGGCTCCTTGGTAAGGTAAGGTAAGTAGACTCCTACAACAGGAGCCATATAAATACAAAGGGTTTTAAAAGGGGGGTTATAGAAAAGTATTTGTTTAAAAACAATTATGAAGCCAGAATGCCAGCAGGGGGTTGGGGGCTATCCAGTGTTTTGCATGGAGTGTCACATGTATGACTATCTGCCCACTGGTCAGAAGTCTTGGGTGTGTGCTCGGTGCAAGGAGCTCCTGGTTCTCAGGGAGCGAGTTTGCTCCCTTGAGGCCAAGGTGGCTGACCTGGAGAAGCAGGGACAGTCAGTTAGGTGCACGGGGAAGACTCTCGGGGACTTGTTAGATATGTCCCACTCTGGATCTGGCAGCCCGGCTGCTGCCAGGGAGCATGAGGGTCAAGGGGAAAAGGGGCACCATGCTGAGGATAAGGGGAATGTGCCCTCAGAAGGGACCTCTTCTTCAGCTGGTGAACGGGTATCCTTTCGTACCAAGGAACCGTCCCTGGGAAGGGTGGGAGGGGGCTCTTGGTAGTTGGTGATTCGATCCTTAGGCAGGTAGACAGCTGGGTGGCGAACCCGCGTACTGACCGTATGGTGACTTGCCTGCCTGGTGCGAAGGTAGCGGACATTACGCGTGTTTTAGATAGGCTGGTAGATAGTGCTGGGGAGGAGCCAGTGGTCGTGGTGCACGTCGGCACCAACGATGTGGGGAAATGCAGTCGTGAGGTCCTGGAGGAGAAATTTAGGCTGCTGGGCAGGAAACTCAAGGCCAGGACCTCCAAGGTAGCCTTCTCGGAAGTGCTACCTGTTCCACGCGCAGGGCTGGAGAGACAGGCACAGATCAGGAGTCTCAATGCGTGGATGAGACGGTGGTGTAGGGGGAAGGGTTCAAGTTTGTTAGGCACTGGGATGCTTTTTGGGACAAGAGGGAGCTGTACAAAAGGGACGGTCACCACTTGTCCCGAGAAGGAACCAGGCTGCTGGCGCTCAAAATCAAAAAGGTGGCAGAGCAGTTTTTAAACTGAATAATGGGGGAAAGCCGACAGGAGATGAAAAGTCTCTGGTTCGGGATGGCTCATCTCAAAGAGATGAAGGGGTAGCTATTACTTTTGTACAAGGAAATGGATTACAATTGTCCACTGAGACTGTGGCTAATGATAGGAACTGCCTGGCAAGGTCTCGAGGCAGCAAGAGGAAGGCTGTGGGCTTAACAAACGTGGGAAACTATAAGTGTTTATACACAAATGCTAGAAGTCTCCGAGGTAAAATCGGGGAGTTGGAATGCTTGGTGTTGGGGGGAAATAGACATTGTGGGTATTTCAGAAACTTGGTGGGATGAGGAAAATCAGTGGGATACGGTGATTCCTGGTTATAAATTATATCGGAAGGATAGGGGGAAAGGGTTGGAGGTGGGGTGGCTCTGTATGTCAGAGAGGGTATACCGTCCAGTAAGATTGAGAGGGTAAGAGAATTGGATTCCCTTCTGGAAATGCTATGGGTTGAAATAGTGGGTCCAAAAGGAGGCTTAACAGTGGGAGTTTGTTATCGCCCACCAGATCAAAAGATAGAGGAGGATTATAAAATGATGAATGAATTAAAGATAGCGGCTAGACGAAATAACTGTGTTGTAATAGGCGACTTTAACTACCCACACATTGATTGGGTCAATATGAGTTCTAGTCGGGAAAAAGAGATTATGCGTTCTTAGACACTCTCAATGACTGTGCTGTGGAACAGATGGTCACAGATCCTACCAGGGGAGAGGCGATCCTGGATTTGGTCCTAAGTAACACCCAAGACCTGGTGAGAGATGTAAAAGTGATTGCACCACTTGGAAACAGTGACCATAATGTCATTGAGTTTAACATTTGTACAGATAGGGAGTTGCCCAAAAAGACTGACGCAACCACTTTTAACTTTAAAAGGGGTAACTTCTCTGGTATGAGGGGACATGTGAGGAAGAAATTGAAAGGAAGAGTGGAGAAGGTCAAAACCATTGGGGAAGCTTGGAGACTATTTAAAAAGACAATCCTAGAAGCTCAGAAAAAATATATACCGCAGGTTAGGAAAGGTACAAATAGGTATAGAAAAAAGCCTGCATGGTTAACAAATAAAGTAATGGAAGCTGTAAAAGGTAAGAAGGATTCCTTTAAGCGGTGGAAAGCTAGTCTTAGTGAGGTTGATAAAAGGGAACACAGACTATGGCAAATAAAATGCAAGTCTGTGATCAGGCAAGCAAAAAGGGAATATGAGGAGCATATCGCAAAAAACATAAAGACCAACAATAAAACTTTCTTCAAATACATTAGAAGTAGGAAGCCAGCCAGGGAGGCAGTGGGGCCCTTGGATGACCAAGGGGTAAAAGGAGTAGTGAAGGATGATAGGGAAATGGCTGAGAAGCTGAATGCATTTTTTGCCTCTGTCTTCACTGTGGAAGAGGAGAAGTGTTTGCCCACTCCAGAAGCACTGATTTCGGGAGGGGGTTTGAAAGACCTGAATCAGATTGCGGTGACAAGAGAGGAAGTCCTCCGACTGATGGACAATTTAAAAACTAATAAATCACCAGGCCCGGATGGCATTCATCCGAGAGTTCTGAAAGAACTCAAATGTGAACTTGTGGATCTCCTGACAAAAATATGTAATCTTTCTTTAAAATCTGCCTCCATTCCTGATGACTGGAAGGTAGCTAATGTCACTCCCATCTTTAAAAAGGGCTCCAGGGGAGATCCAGGAAATTACAGGCCAGTCAGTCTGACATCGATACCGGGTAAGTTGGTGGAAACTGTTATTAAGGAAAGAATTAGTAGGCACATTGATGAACAAAAACTATTGAGGCAGACTCAGCATGGGTTCTGTAAGGGAAGATCTTGTCTCACTAACCTGTTAGTGTTTTTTGAGGGAGTGAACAAACATGTGGACAAGGGGGACCCAATAGATATTATTTACCTTGACTTCCGGAAAGC
Source organism: Gekko gecko (assembly GCA_029375565.1). Classification (NCBI taxonomy): domain Eukaryota; kingdom Metazoa; phylum Chordata; class Lepidosauria; order Squamata; family Gekkonidae; genus Gekko; species Gekko gecko. The sequence continues at coordinate 40,228 of JAPDNY010000407.1, forward strand.
TTTTGATACAGTTCCTCATCAAAGGCTCCTAAGTAAGCTCAATAGTCATGGGATAAAAGGACAAGTCCTCTTGTGGATCAAAAACTGGCTTATAAATAGGAAACAGAGAGTGAGTATAAATGGGAAACTTTCTCAGTGGAGGGTGGTAAGCAGTGGGGTACCACAGGGATCAGTACTCGGTCCCATGCTTTTTAACTTGTTTATTAACGATTTGGAATTGGGAGTAAGCAGTGATGTGGCTAAATTTGCAGATGACACGAAGTTGTTCAGGGTGGTGAAAACCAGGGAGGATTGTGAGGCACTCCAAAGGGATCTGTTGAGGATGGGTGAGTGGGCGTCAACGTGGCAAATGGGGTTCAATGTGGCCAAGTGCAAAGTGATGCACACTGGAGCCAAAAATCCTAAATATAAATACACGTTGATGGGGTCTGATCTGGCAGAGACTGACCAAGAGAGAGATCTTGGAGTCGTAGTGGATAACTCGCTGAAAATGTCTACACAATGTGTAGCTGCAATAAAGAAGGCCAACGCTATGCTGGGGATTATTAGGAAGGGAATTGATAACAAATCAGCCAGTATCATCATGCCCCTGTATAAATCATTGGTGCGACCTCATTTGGAATACTGTGTACAGTTCTGGTCACCACATCTCAAAAAGGATATTATAGCATTGGAAAAAGTGCAGAGAAGGGCAACTAGAATGATAAAAGGGTTGGAACACCTTCCCTATGAAGAAAGGTTAAAATGCTTGGGGCTCTTTAGCTTGGAGAAACGACGGCTGAGGGGTGACATGATCGAGGTTTATAAGATTATGAATGGGATTGAGCAGGTTGAGAAAGAAGTACTTTTCTCCCTTTCTCACAATACAAGAACTCGTGGGCACTCTATGAAATTGCTGAGCAGTCGGGTTAGAACAGATAAAAGGAAATACTTCTTCACCCAAAGAGTGATTAACATATGGAATTCACTGCCACAGGAGGTCGTGGCAGCTGCAAGCATGGGCAGTTTCAAGAGGAAATTAGATAAACATATGGAGCAGAAGTCCACCAGTGGCTATTAGCCACAGGGTATAGAATGAGAACTCTCAGTCTGGGGCAGGTGATGCACTCTATTCTTGGTGCTGGAGGGGGCAGCAGTGGGAGGGCTTCTGGTGCCCTGGCCCCACTGCTGGACCTCCTGATGGCACCTGGTATATTTTGGCCGCTGTGTGACAGAGTGTTGGACTAGATGGGCCATTGGCCTGATTCAACATTGGCTTCTCTTATGTTCTTATGTTCTTAAAAGACGCTACCGGGGAACGAGAGAGGGGAAGGCCGAGGAACAGCAGGCAGGAGGGAGTTAATGGAGAGATTGTGGCAAGAGAAAAAAAAGAGAGATAATTGGAAAGTGGGGCAGGAGATGGAGAGCCATGCCTGTCGACGGAAATAGCTCCTTTTATCCATCCATGTCGGGGAAAGGCTACCTGACGGAGCGTGCATTCAAATCTAAGACGCAATATGGGAACTAACAAGGACTTCGCCAACCCCCCCCAACAGAGCCTTAAAGACTGCACTCAAAAACAGTGGATGGAGCCGGAAGGAGAACAAATGAATGAAGGAACAGGAGAATAATGATTAGGAAGTGAACATTAAACTGGACAAGTTCATTGTAATGACCAAGCCAAGAGGTAGGGTTGCCAACTCTGGCCTGGAAAATTCCTGGAGATTTAGGGTGGTTCCGGGGGAGGATTTTAGTTTCTCCCAGACACTATGGTTTACCTACTGTGTTTTTTTTTCTTTTCTTTTGAAAGGTTTTTATTGAAAATTTAACATCCGATACAAAGACAAATCAGTAACAGTAAATTATCGTATGCCGAATACAGAGTACCATATTACAAATTCCAATAAAAAGAGTAAGTACTTCACAATACAATAGGCCTCAATACCACATAAAATTAAGCCACAAAAAACTATGCCTAGCAGGAGAAATATGGTGTCAAAGGCTCATAGAAAATAATCAAGTATGAATTAATTAACATAGTAAAACATCTATGACAGAATTCTGATCAAAATGGTCTTTGTTTTGAGCAATAACATTTAAAGCAGGGTACCAGAAATTATAATAATCAA
>JAPDNY010000408.1:0-42095 GCA_029375565.1 Gekko gecko
ATTACTGCCCTTCCCTGCATGAGATAAAGGCGTGAACGAAACGCCAGTTGGCAGTAATATGGATCTGCAATCAGGACTAGAACAGACTCAGCATTTGATCAGTTCTGTGGCAAATTCCGTTGCCTGCCAACAGTCGATATCCGTTCAAAGCTCACTCTTGCCCCATCTCTGACGGTCACATTGGCAGATTCAGCGTTTGATCAGTTCTGAAGAAAATCCTGCCAAAAGCAATATTTTGATTCCTTTCTCAAGTGGTTGTTTGTATAAAGCACACCCAGCAGCCTTCGCAAGTTCGTTATCCTAAAGAAATAAATTTAACACACTGTGGGGGAAATGGGCTATTCAAGGACAATGCAGGGAGGGGGCACGGCTCAAGGGCGGGTTTGATTTCCCACTCCTCCCGTCATGATCTGTGTAGGACTGGGAGATGAGGCCTGGTGCGGCCTAGGCGACCTGTGTGGGAGTGGAAAACAGCCAGCCTACAATCCCCACAATGCTTAGCGACAGTTGTAACCAATCGAAGTTCAGGGATTGTGGGAGGAGACGTAACTTAAGCTTTCTGAACTGTGAAACTGTGTTCTTTTTTCTTCTGCGGTCTTGCCTCTCACAGAGTTAAACTGCGGGGACTGGTCTGAGAGAAAGATCCCTCAACTGGTAGTAACCAGTTAAGAAGAAATAGGTAGTCACATTAGATGTGTTTATTTTGCCTTGAAACACTGTTACATATTTTAAAGCACCTTGTGTTGTTTTCCTTGCCTCAGTACTGTATTAATAAACCATTTGTTTAATGTTCTCTGCCTGGTCATCACGCCTACGTTTCTTGGCTTAAAAGGGGCATTTTGCATGGGCTTGGGAGGGTATTCTGAGCCTTCTCAAGGAACCCGAAGTCCAGAGTGGTGGCAGCTGAAGGTGGCAACCTCGCTGGGGTCATGACACCTCCAACATGCAGCTGCTGTTGTGACTTTGGGTCAGTTTCAAGTTCTCTTAGAGTGGTCCTCTCAAGGGCAGTCCTCGAAAGAGCTCTCTCAGCCCCACCTACCTCACAGGGTATTTGTTGAGGGGAGGGGAAGGAAAAAGAGATTGTAAGCTGCTCTGAAACGCCTTTGGGTTGTGAAGGGTGGAGTTATTTATCCAATCTCCTCCTCCTCTTCCTTCTATTCCTCTTCTTCTCATACAGAGGGTCCCAGGTTCAATCCCCGGCATCTCCAGTTAAAAGCATATTTGTCAGAGATCCTTTAGGATGGTCCCGCATTGGGCAGGGGGTTGAAGTAGATGGTCTCTATGATTCTATAATTCTATGAAAAACAAGGTAAACAAGAATAAGAAGCAAAAGGTGGGTGTGGTTGGATGACCACACTTCTCGTAATATGGGGTGTGACCTAATGTGCTAATAGACTGTGCAGTCAAGGGTGTGTCCTAATATGCTAATGAGTTTCTGCTGCTGGGTGTGGCCTGTTACGCTAATGAGTTCCTGCTGGGCTTTTTCTACAAAAAAAAAAAAAAAACCCTGATGGTGGTAGTCGACCACCTGGATGCTGAGAGAACGCCTCTTCTATTAACATTTATGTGCCTTACAACCTAAATTTCATATGCTGTGGTTATAATCTAACTTCTGTGTTTCAACATATCTCGTTGTTTTAACATTTATATATATTCTGTAAGCTGCCCTGAGCCTGCCGCGGCCGGGAGGGCAGGGTGCAAATTGAACAAATGAAATCAAATAAATATAAATAAAATATAAATGTGTCCAGATCACGGGAGGTGGTCGTTCCGCTGTATTCTGCTATGGTCAGGCCCCACCTGGAGTACTGTGTCCAGTTTTGAGCACCACATTTTCGGAAGGATGCTGGACAAACTCGAGCGGGTCCAGAGGAGGGCGACCAGGATGGTGAGAGGGTTGGAGTCCAAGTCTTATGAGGAAAGGCTGAGGGAGTTGGGTATGTTTAGCCTGGGAAAGAGAAGGTTTAGAGGGGACATGATTGCAGTCTTCAAGTATTTGAAGGGCTGTCATGTAGAAGATGGTGGTCTGCGGTGGCTCAAGTGGTTAAGACGCTGAACTGCAGGCTGTGGAAGGTCAGTAGTTCAGCAGTTCAAGACCCGGGTGCCGCAAGACGGAGTGAGCTCCCGTCTCTAGTTCCAACTCCTGACAACCTAGCAGTTCGAAAGCAAGAAATTGCAAGTAGATAAATAGGTACCACTTTGGTGGGAAGGTAACAGCGTTCCGTGCGCCTTGGTGTTTAGTCATGCCGGCCACATGACCATGGAAATGTCTTCAGACAGCGCTGGCTCTTCGGCTTTGAAACGGAGATGAGCACGGCAACTCTAAAGTCGGATTCGACTGGCTTTCGAGCAAGGGAACCTTTACCTTTACCTTTACATGTAGAAGATGGAGTGGATCTATTCTCTCTTGCTCCAGATTGCAAGACTAGATCTAATGGGTGGAAATTACAAGGGAGTCGTTACCGGTTTAATATTAGGAGAAACTTCGTGACTGTAAGAGTGGTTGAGCAGTGGAACAGACTGCCTCGGGAGGTGGTGGATGCTCCTTCGCTGGACGTTTTCAAGAGGAGACTGGACAACCATCTTTTGGGTATGTTGTAGGTATGTAGGGGTTTCAGCTGTGCTCCTGCAGAGTGCAGGAGGTTGGACTAGATGGCCTGCAAGGTCCCTTCCAACTCTAACATTCTATGATTCTAAAGGAGAAGACTGCCCTGTAGATCAGGATATCCGAAAGGAGGCAAGCGTGCCGACAACATCCCAGGAACACACCACCTTTGCAGACCTCTTTAACGTCTCTTTAATCAAACAAAGGGCAATGCAGAGAAGCCGTGCATGACCTTGGGAGACTGGGGCAGGCACAGCACTGGAATACACAGGGAAGAGAGCCACTGGCCCAGGGGATGGAAGTTCCACAATCGGGCTCCTCTGCCCCTTTCCGCACAAAAGGGGATTGGTTCTTGGTGGACCCCTGGCAGACAATCTGTAGAGCTCTTTAGCTTGGAGAAACGACGACTGAGGGGTGACATGATCGAGGTTTATAAGATTCTGCATGGGACAGAGCAGGTGGAGAAAGAGGTCCTTTTCTCCCTTTCTCACAAGACAAGAACTCGTGGGCACTCCATGAAATTGCTGAGCGGTCGGGGTCACAACGGATAAAAGGAAGCCCTTCTTCACCAGAGGCTAAAAATCTGTGAGCTAGCTCACACTAACCCAGCTTAGGGGGAACACTGCTCTGGAGCCGTCCTCCCTGAGCTAAGACAAAAAGGTGTGAGCTGGAGGGTTTAACACATGGAATTCATTGCCACAGCAGGTGGTGGCAGCTACAAGCAGGGACGGCTTCAAGAGGGAATGGGATAAACATATGGAGCGGAGGTCTATCAGTGGCTATTAGCCACAAGGTATCGAGAGGGACTCTGGGGCAAGTGATGGGGACAACAGTGGTAGGGCTTCTAGTGTCCTGGCCCCACTGGTGGACCTCCTGATGGCACCCGGTATTTTTGGCCACTGTGGGACACAGAGTGTTGGACTGGATGGGCCATTGGCCTGATCCAACATGGGCGTCTCTTATGTTCTTATGTCTAGGGCAAGTGATGCTCTGTCTTCTTGGTGCTTGGGGGTGGGGGCAACAGTGGGAGGGCTTCTAGTGTCCCGGCCCCACTGCTGGACCTCCTGATGGCACCTGGTATTTTTGGCCACTGTGTGACAGAGTGTTGGACTAGATGGGCCATTGGCCTGATCCAACATTGGCTTCTCTTATGTTCCTATATCTGGGGCAAGGGATGCTCTTTATTCTTGGTGCTTGGGGGTGGGGGCAGCAGTGGGAGGGCTTCTAGTCTCCTGGCCCCACTGTTGGACCTCCTGATGGCACCTGGTATATTTTGGCCGCTGTGTGACACAGAGTGTTGGACTAGATGGGCCATTGGCCTGATTCAACATTGGCTTCTCTTATGTTCTTATGAGATTCTAGCTCTCGCGGCGCAGCCAGGGCGAATCCGGCCCCAAATTCATCTCGCCCACCTTTCCCGGCAGCTGTCCCCAGCCAGATAGCCACGGGGCAATCAAGCCAGAGAATTCAGTCACGAGGAAGCCCAGGGCTGAGGGACCTCCCTTGCCTCCCAAGGGGGATTGGGGTAGGAAGGGACCGGCCCGGTTCCGAGAAGCCCCCCCCACCGGGGCCCTCCGGCGCCGAGACGGCAACGACACAAGAGAGTGGAGAAAAACAAAGTATTCCCAAATCAACATTTCTTGTCTCGCTCGTCCCTGCCAACTCAGCCGTTTCACTCTGCCACGTCCACGATGAGGGGAGCCACGTAGTCCGAATGGCGGATCCCAAAGGTCAGGCCACGTTGCTGGGTGTACTGCGGGGGAGAGGAGAAAGGACAGGGCTGCTGAGAGGGGGAGCCGGATGCAACCCCAGTGGCTCTTCTGGCCCAGGCACAACACAGACTCTCCACTCCCTGCCCCCCAGGCACGTCAGACACACGCTTGAGTTGCCCTCCCCAGTTCAGAGATGCAAACTGGTCTCTCTTCACCTGCCGACCGCTAGGGGGGCCTGGAGATCTCCCAGAATTCCAACTGGTCTCAATGCAACAGAGACCAGCTCCCACGGTGGGGCTTTGGAGGACTCCGCCCCCTTTCTGAAAGGCACAGCCCCACAAGAATTTCTCCTGCAAATGCTTTTTTCAATTATTTTTAATCGTCTTTTTAAAGGCGTGCGCTCCTTTAAGCAGAGTAGGGTGCCGCAGCTGACTAATCCCCACACTGAGGAAGGGGGTTGGAGTAGGTGACCTCTAGGGTCCCTTCTAACTCCGTGTCAAGAAACTGGTCTCCTTTCGGAGAGTTTTTCTGCCCAAGTGTTGGCTTTCTTGACTACAGAAGTCCTCACCCCCACCTGCCGGCTTTGTTCTCAGGATCGTTGCTTCGGCTGGCAGAAGGGATTAACTTGCCGCAGCTGAGGACTGTCATCTACAGTGGTCGACAGCTTGCAGTGTAGAGATCTGTCCTACTAACAGCCTCCTATTGTCTAAATGGCTTTTCTTCCTGCACTGAGAACTTCAGCCCTGCCAGAACGAAATTTGCCCCACAAGCCACGAAACCCTGGCTACGGGCCTGCCAGCTCCCCTGCAGAAAATGGTTGCTTTGTAGGTTGGACCCTCCTCGAGCCCTGCCCTCTCCCGGCCCCACCCCTCAATCTCCAGGACCTGGCAGGATCAGAGTGGGGACAAAAGGAGAGCCCTCAGCCCCTAATGTACCAACAGGTACCCCATTTAAAACGCCCCTAAGTTGTTCCATCCACCAGCCAAGCCAGACTTCCGATTCCAGGTTGGGAAGGAAAAAAAAATTAGTTGCTGTAGATTTTCCGGGCTGTGTGGCCGTGGTCTTGGCATTGTCGGACCTGACGTTTCGCCAGCAGCTGTGACTGGCATCCTCAGAGGCATAACACAGAAAGATGGAGTACTCTCTGTGTCCAGGTGAGCAGAAAAATGGTAGGCAGGTAATTTAGATCTACCCTGGAAGATGGGGTAGGGCTGGAGCATGTTCATAGCCTGGAGAACTACTACAAGATAATGACTCAGCACTACCCCACCTTCCAGGGTAGATATAAATTACCTGCCTACCATTAGATAGGAACTCTCAGGCTAGGGCCAGTGATGCTCTGTATTCTTGGTGCTTGGGGGGGTCAACAGTGGGAGGGCTTCTAGTGTCCTGGCCCCACTGGTGGACCTCCTGATGGCACCTGGTATATTTTGGCCCCTGTGTGACATAGAGTGTTAGACTGGATGGGCCATTGGCCTGATCCAACACTGGCTCCTCTAATGTTCTTCTGTTCGGTTCTTTACAATTCACTTCACTGCTTGCCATAATGTGTGTGTGGGGGGAGGGAATTCCTGAGGGGAGTGCATGGGGTGTTTGGGAGTGAATGCTTGTGGAAGCCATAACCATTTCTTTAAGCTGTGCCCCAACGCCAGTTCCCATGAGAGCTGACCTTGGAGACTCGTCTGCCTTGCTAGAATAGATAAGGCAACGTATATCTGTCAGGGTTGCCATAGAGACCTAGGGGCTGGATGATGATGTATTAACAGGGCTCTTTTTGTTGCAGGAACTCCTTTGCTTATTAGGTGACACATCCCTAATGTAGCCAATCCTCTAAGAGCTTACAGAGTTCTCCTTGCAGGGGCTACTGTAAGCTCTTGGAGGATTGGCTACATTTGGGGTGTGTCGCCCAGGGCTCTTTTTGTAGCAGGAATTCCTTTGCATATTAGGCGACACACCCCTAATGTAGCCAATCCTCTAAGAGCTTACAGAGTTCTCCTTGCAGGGGCTACTGCAAACTCTTGGAGGATTGGCTACATTTGGGGTGTGTCGCCTAGGTGTCTTGTAGCAGGAACTCCTTTGCATATTAGGCGACACACCCTTAATGTAGCCAATCCTCCAAGAGCTTTCAGAGCTCTTCTTTCAGGGGCTATTGCAAGCTCTTGGAGGATTGGCTACATCTGGGGTGTGTTGCCTAATACGCAAAGGAATTCCTGCTACGAAAAGAACCCTGCATATGCATGAGATGTGGGGTGTTAATTGTTTTACCTTTAACTGAGGATTTTCGTTGGTGCTTTTTCTCAGTTCTGACGCAGAGCACGTTTCCAAAAGTAAGCAGATCTCAATAAACTACCACTGCTGAAGTGTGTTGTGGAGAGTGTCTTAAAAGACCTGACACTGAGATTAGGCGGGTGTCATGCCAGGACCTTCTGAGTTGTGGCCCCAAAGCTCTGGAACACTCTCTCTCTCTCTCTCTCCAGGGGGATTCATTCCATGCTCTCGCTAAGCTGCGGAGTCTTGTGAGCAAAAATTCTACTTTGTGAGTGACTGGCATTAAAGCTGTGAGCGGGAGACCTGGCCACTGCAGGAATTAGTTCACTCCGGAGCCCTCCTTCCTGAGCTAAGGCAAAAACGTGTGAGCCGGAGGCTAAAGAACTGTGAGCTAGCTCACACTAACTCAGCTTAGAGGGAACACTGGACCATTCATCTGTCCCTTTCTGTTGCCGTCTTCCGCCGCGGGGGGACGGGACTTTTCCTTGTTTCATTTGGCATTTCCTCTCGTGACCCCTTCTTCCTGACCGACCTTTTAACGGCTGTTTTATGTCTCGGCGTGCATTGTGGCACTGTCGTTAATTTATCTTAAAGGTGCGTGTTTGGTTTTAATAGACTTAAAATGCCGCCGGCCAGCTTGCGAGGGCAGAAACGCGGGACACGGGTTTTGTAAATAAAACAAAAGGGGTGGGAGCACTTAATGAAGCGGACTGGGAGACACCCCATCCCCACCCCCACCCTATGAGGCACACCCTTCCTGCAGAGCGGACCCCTCCGGCACCGACAGCCCCTTCTCGGCCCCTGCCTCACCTTCTCTGGGCTGTAGGCTCCTGGACCTGGTTTCATAGTATTGTCCCCCGGAGGCATATTGCGGGCCAGCATGCTGAAATGCGGCGGGCGGTTCTTGTAGATGCTGGGGTCCACCAGGCGGTAGTTGCAGGGCCCAGGAGTCTGTTGGAGGAGGGAGGGGGAGGGAAAGAGGAGGGAGGCAGGAAGAGAGGGAAAGAAGAAGAAGAAGAGATTGGATTCATACCCCACCCTTCACTTGGAGTCTCAGAGCGGCTCACAATCTCCTTTCCCTTCCCCTCCCCACAACAGACACCCTGAGAGGTAGGCGGGGCTGAGAGAGCTCTCTCGAAAACTGCCCTTGAGAGAACAGCTCTGACAAAACTTGTGACTGACCCAAGGTCACCCAGCAGCTGCATGTGGAGGAGTGGGGGAATCAAACCCGGTTCTCCCAGATTAGAGTCCGCACTCCTAATCACTACACCAATCAGGGAGGGAGGGAGCGAGGAAGGAAGGAGCCAGTGGCAAAATGCAGGTGTTTCAAGCATTTTTATTGCTTTGTGGATACTATACTATAATCTGATATTATTACATAGCTTCACGAGGTGGTCTCTTAAGAAGAGAAGAAGAGGAGATTGGTTTATACCCCGCCCTTCACTACCCAAAGGAGTCTCAGAGCGGCTTACAAACTCCTTTCCCTTCCCCTCCCCAAAACAGACACCCTGCGAGGTAGAAGACGACGAAGAAGAGATTGGATTTATACCCCGCCCTTCACTACCCAAAGGAGTCTCAGAGCGGCTCACAAACTCCTTTCCCTTCCCCTCCCCACAACAGTCACCCTGTGAGGTCGGTGGGGCTGAGAGAGCTCTGACAGAAACTGCTCTCTTTCAAGAACAGCTCTTATCAGAACTATGGCTTGCCCAAGGTCATCCAGCAGCTGCAAGTGGAGGAGTGGGGAAGGAAACCCGGTTCTCCCAGATTAGAGTCCGCGCACTTAACCCCTACACCAAACTGCCCTGATTTTCCAGGCTTTGCTTTCATCATGAATCTAACACAGGCCATTCCAAGGCCAGGGCAGGAGACGTCGGCCTCCGTTCCAACCTGACAGGTGCGCTCACCTTGCTGAGATCCTCGTAGAAGCTGCCGATCATACTGCGACCATAAATGGAGTAATTGGGGGCAGTGCTCTTGTTGACCACCTTCGGCCCGATCATGGGGGGAGCCCATAAGCTGCCGGCCCTGGCAGTGGGAAGCAGGGAGGCAGGAGAAGAACCTTAAATTAATTCATTTACTTTCTCTGTAGCCCCGTCATTCCCCACTCCTCCATTTTAGCTTCACAACGACGACCCTGTGAGGTAGGTTGGACTGCGAGCATGTGCCTGGCCGAAGGTTCCGTGGCAGAGTGTGAATTCGAACCCAGGTCTCCTACACTCTATCTCCTACACCATGCTGGCTCTCAAGAGCCTAGAATGGTTTCGTTGCGCTACATTCGGCGGGCAGAAAAGTCGTTGCACAGACAGGGTTTAGAATAGGAAAAGAGTTTGGGGATGAAAACCAGAAACGGGCCCAGGAAATTCAGTCAGAGAAAGCTACAAAAAGAGCCACATGAGGCGGGTTGGGTTATCTGGCTCCTGAAACCCTGCTGTGGTTGATGGTAAGGCGAGCAGCGGTCCAGACCCTTATTGGGCAAGAGAAAAGAAGAAGAAGAAGAAGAAGACGGAGAAGGAGAAGACAGAGAAGATGGAGGAGGAGGAAGAAGAGGAGGAGAAGAGGAGATTGGATTTATATCCCACCCTCCACTAATCGAAGGAGTCTCAGAGTGGCTTACAAATCTCCTTTCCCTTCCCCTCCCCACAGCAGACATCCTGCGAGGTAGGTGGGGCTGAGAGAGCTCTTTTGAGGACTGCTCTTGAGAGAAACAGCTCTGAGAGAACTTGTGACTGACAGAAGAAGAAGAGGAAGAAGAGGAAGAAAAGGAAGAAGAGGAAGAGGAAGAGGAGGAAGAGGAGGAAGAAGAAGAGGAGGAGGAGGAAGAGGAAGAAGAAGAGGAGGAGGAGGAGGAGGAAGAAGAGGAGGAGGAAGAAGAGGAAGAGGAGGAGGAAGAAAAGAGGAGGAGGAGGAGGAGGAGGAAGAGGAAGAAGAGGAGGAGGAGGAGGAGGAAGAGGAGGAGGAGGAGGAAGAGGAAGAAGAAGAGGAGGAGGAAGAGGAAGAAGAGGAGGAGGAGGAAGAAGAAGAGGAGGAGGAGGAGATTGGATTTCTACACTGTCCTTCACTAGCCGAAGGAGTCTCAGAGCGGCTTACACTCTCCTTTCCCTTTCCCTTCCCCTCCCCACAACAGACACCTCTGTGAGGTAGGTGGGGCTGAGAGAGTTCTTTCGAGAATTGCTCCTGAGAGAACAGCTCTGAGAGAACTTGTGACTGGCCTAAGGTCACTCCAGTAGCTGCATGTGGAGGAGTGGGGAATCAAACCCGGTTCTCCCGGATCAGAATCTGTGCTCCCCACCACTACAGTAAACTGGCTGTCAAACTGGCCCTCAGAATGCTCTGAAAGGTATCAATCAAACCACAGCTCCAGGGATTAACCAGTAGGAAGAAGGATGGCCTAGGTCATGCCACATAAGTAAGGCCACAGTGAGCTTCACTGGAAAGGATTTGTCTCCCACACGTGACAGCTGTTTGCAAGCACTCTCAGCCTCCTTGGATAGTTCACATTGGCACAATTTGCAGAAGAGGAAAGGGAAGAAGAAGAAGAAGAAGAAGAAGAAGAAGAAGAAGAAGAAGAAGAAGAAGAAGAAGAAGAAGAAGAAGAAGAAGAAGAAGAAGAAGAAGAGGAGGAGGAGGAGGAGGAGGAGGAGGAGGAGGAGGAGGAGGAGGAGGAGGAGGAGAAGGTTGGATTTCTACTCCAGATTTATATTCTTTTGCATCCTCAAATATGGCGAGCCATCCGCACCCAACTACGGCCGAAACGCACCCACCAAACTTGGGTTTGTCGAAACCGCTTGGGAGGAAAGCTTTGTAGGAGCCCGCAGCGCCGACGGGCTTACACAGAAGAAAAGGCTGAAGGCAGAATTGGGTGACCCCCCGGCCCCGTCCTTTCCCTCTCCCACCTGGCGTCTGGTCGTTCTCAAACTCCTTCGTCCGCGAAGCCAGCGAGTAGATGGGAGCGGAAGGGTAGGCCAGCCTCCCGGCTTTCTCTGGGCAGTAGCGACCTGTAGGGAGCAGAGAGGTAGGCTTTGGTCAGGGGCACAACGCATGGACGGTGACTGCATCTGAGGCAGCTGTTTATCCCTCCCACAGGTGACCCCGACTGACCTGGCCCCGGCGTCTTGAAGGGCATGATGTCTCGGGGGCGTCCGTAGATGGAGTACGCGGGAATCCCGTCCCTGCCCCGCATGGTCATGTTGGGCGGAACCAGGTAGCCCGGCCCGGGAGAGCAGCTTTCTTGCTCCTGGAACCGGCGGATGCCAAAGCTGTAGGCGGGAGCCCGGAAGCGAGAAGGGTCATGCAGCGGGAAACCTGAAGGGAGAAGAGTCCATGGCAGTGGGACTCCATGGCAATGGGAAGGGAGTCCATGGCAGTGGGAAGGGAAGGGAGGCCCACAGGGCCCGATCGGTGAGGTCCCCCCGGCCACCTCGAGAGACCCCCACTGTAGGCCCAAGAGGGGACACCTATTGCCAGCCAGACCCCACATGGATTGTGCAGTTGGGTCTCTCGTGCCAGAAGAAGAAACAGCTTTAAACAGTTTTAGGGCAGGGGTCCACGGCTCACGGGCAGAGCATCTGCTTGGCATGACATATGTCCCAGGTCCAGTCCCTGACATCTCCAGTTAAAAGGATCAGGTCAGAGGTGATGGGAAAGACCCCTGCCTGGGACCCTGGAGAACCGCTGCCTGTCTGAGTAGACAACACTGACTCTGATGGACCAAGGGTCTGGTTCAGGATAAGGCAGCGTCATGTGTTCAAAAGAGGATTTGATAGATTAATGGAGGATAAGTCTACCAGTGGCTACAAGCCACAGTGACTGAGAGGAACCTAGAGCCAGGATGCAACCTCAGGGGAAGGCCTCGGCCTTTGTGCCCTGTTCCTGGCTGTCCAGAGGAACTGGTTGGCCACTGTGTGAGACAGGATGCTGGAATAGATGGACCCTCGCTGGTCTGATCTAGCAGGGCTTTTCTGGTGTTCTTATGAAGGCTTCTGTGCCCTGTTGTTGGCCCTCCAGAACTGGCTGGCCACTGAGTGAGACAGGATGCTGGATTAGATGGGCCATTACTGGTCTGATTCAGCAGGGCTCTTCTGACGTTCTTCTCAGGGGGAGGCCTCGGCCTCTGTGCCCTGTTGTTGGACCTCCAGAAGAACTGGCTGGCAACTGTGTGAGACAGGATGCTGGGCTAGATGGACCCTCACTAGTCTGATCCAGCAGGGCTCTTCTGATGTTCTTCTCAGGGGAAGGTCTTGGGCTCCATGCCCTATTGTTGGCCCTCCAGAGGAACTGGTTGGCCACTGTGTGAGACAGGATGCTGGATTAGATGGACCCTCACTGGTCTGATCCAACAGGCCTCTGCTGACGTTCTTCTCAGGGGAAGGCCTTGGCCTCTGTGCCCTGTTGTTGGACCTCCAGAAGAACTGGCTGGCAACTGTGTGAGACAGGATGCTGGGCTAGATGGACCCTCACTGGTCTGATCCAGCAGGGCTCTTCTGATGTTCTTCTCAGGGGAAGGTCTTGGGCTCCATGCCCTATTGTTGGCCCTCCAGAGGAACTGGTTGGCCACTGTGTGAGACAGGATGCTGGATTAGATGGACCCTCACTGGTCTGATCCAACAGGCCTCTGCTGACGTTCTTCTCAGGGGAAGGCCTTGGCCTCTGTGCCCTGTTGTTGGCCCTCCAGAAGAACTGGCTGGCCACTGTGTGAGACAGGATGCTGGGCTAGATGGACCCTCACTGGTCTGATCCAGCAGGGCTTTTCTGATGTTCTTCTCAGGGGAAGGTCTTGGGCTCCATGCCCTATTGTTGGCCCTCCAGAGGAACTGGTTGGCCACTGTGTGAGACAGGATGCTGGACTAGATGGACCCTCACTGGTCTGATCCAACAGGCCTCTGCTGATGTTCTAATCAGGGAAGGCCTTGGCCTCTATGTCCTGTTGTTGGCCCTCCAGAAGAACTGGCTGGCCACTGTGTGAGGCAGGATGTTGGTCTAGATGGACCCCCTCTGGTATGACCCAGCAGGGCTCTTCTGAAGTCCTTATGAAGGCCTCAGCCTCTCTGCCCTGTTGTTGAGCTTCCAGAGGAACTTCTTGGTCACTGTGTGAGGCAGGGTTGCTGGACTAGATGGACCACTGGTCTGATCCAGCAGGGCTCTTCTGATGTTCCTATGAATTTCAGGAAACCTCTAATTTCCGCGGGACAAGTGAAAAGTCAGCTCTGCCATCCAGCTCTGGCTGTGCTTGAGATGGAGATCCCCCTCCCAGAGCACTCCACCCCCTCTTGTGGAAGCGGTCCAGTTCGCCTGGCCCCATTCCCCCAACCCTCTCTCACCTACATTTGTCGGCAGCCCATATTTGGGGCCGGGGCTGCTGTACAGGGCAGCAATTGGCCCTCTGGGCCTGTGGGGGCGCCAGCTCCCCACCCATACATCCGTGGACATGTTTGGCCTCAGATGCAGTCACTCCGCTCGCTCTGAAAGGAGAAGAAGAGGGAGAAGGCTGTGAGTGATGGTCCAATCAGGGCTGGCTTAACCACTAGATTTCAGGTTGTCAGCACATACTTAATGGTGAGCGTTAACTGCCACCACTATTGCAGAAACCTGTTCAGCAGGAGGGCGAATGGAATTGGAAAGTTAGTTTAAGGAGAACCGTTGAATCTTCCTGACAACTGGGGATGTAGTAAAAAATATGTTACAATATAGTGGATGTGATACAGAAGTATTTTTTCCAGTCCCACAGCTAAAGGGTACCACCTATCTGAAGAAGCGAAAGGCGAACGCGGCCTTGAAGCCAGCCGTGCACAGCTGATATTCTTGCATATGCAGAAACTCTGTTCTCCTGAAGCTGTTTATACAAAGGATTTGTGGACTTCATTTAGAATTCCCCCTTTGTATCAAGTACTTTTTGATCCTGGCTCTTTCAGAGTACATAAGGGTTTGTTGAACTTTTAACAAAGATTTAAGAACTGTTGGAATGGTTTTGTACAATATAATCTTTTTTTTGTCTTTGTTCAGAATTCATTCACGGAGTGTTTTTTATATTGATACAATCTCCTCCCGGGAGCTCTCGTTTTGATATATACCTACTAGGCTGAACAAGCAACAGAACTGAGGGCCCTCAAAGAGGAATGATGACGTGAGAATTTTTGGAGGGGCGGCTCAGCATGCCTGGACATTGGGGGATGCTGCATTGCTCTAAGGGGATGTGTATCTCCTTGAACGGGATGCCTCTCTTTGTCTTAACCTGGGACCTGCCCTCTGACCCCTCCTCTCTCTCGCGCTTTGTCCTCTCCCTCTCGCCACATGGCCTTCCACGGAGACACGCGTCTCTGCAGGTCTCTCCTGTAGAGACAATGCCCTCATACTGCCACACAGCTTAGAGGGACTACTTGCCCTGGAGCCAGCCTTCCTGAGCTAAGACAAAAAGGTGTGAGCCGGAGGCTAAAAAAAAAATGTGAGCTAGCTCACACTCACTCAGCTGAGAGGGAACACTGCTCTGGAGCCCTCCTTCCCGAGCTGAGACGAAGATCTGCAAGCCGGAGGCTGGAAAACTGTGAAGGATGACAGTTCTGGTTGCCACATCTCAAAAAGGATATTATAGCATTGGAAAAAGTGCAGAGAAGGGCAACTAGAATGATAAAAGGGTTGGAACACCTTCCCTATGAAGAAAGGATAAAATGCTTGGGGCTCTTTAGCTTGGAGAAACGACGGCTGAGGAGTGACGTGATCGAGGTTTATAAGATTATGAATGGGATTGAGCAGGTTGAGAAAGAAGTCCTTTTCTCCCTTTCTCACAATACAAGAACTCGTGGACACTCCATGAAATAGCTGAGCAGTCGGGTTAGAACATATAAAAGGAAGTCCTTCTTCACCCAAAGAGTGATTAACACATGGAATTCACTGCCACAGGAGGTGGTGGCAGCTACCAGCATGGACAGTTTCAAGAGGGAATGAGATAAACATCTGGAGCAGAAGTCCACCAGTGGCTATTAGCCACAGGGTATAGGTGGGAACTCTCAGTCTGGGGCAGGTGATGCTCTCTATTCTTGTTGCTGGAGGGGGCAGCAGTGGGAGGGCTTCTAGTGCCCTGGCCCCACTGCTGGACCTCCTGAGGGCACCTGATATTTTTGGCCACTGTGTGACAGAGTGTTGGACTAGATGGGCCATTGGCCTGATTCAACATTGGCTTCTCTTATGTTCTTATGTTCTTACACTAACTCAGCTTGGAGGGAACACTGATCGGGCGCTCCGTAGCCTTTAGGATGGGCGCAGAAGCGATACAGCCCTCCCACCACACCCCATCGGGGGCTAGTTCCACATCCAAAGGCTGGGGATTACATGGAATCTTGCTAGAGAGAAGGCTCTGCGCTGTTGCGGAGCTTGCATACCAGATATCGGGCCGTTCGGCCTACCGTAAGGGGAATCTCAAAGTTCAGGGGGAACAAGAAGGGCTCTATGCTTAATCGTCTGAAAAGTGCCTATAAATGGGAGCACTTTTTTGTTAGTACAATAACAAATACTTAGTACAATATCTCCGTGGTACCCTTGTATTCAGTGTTCCTCCTCTCTCTGGCTGTGTTGCTGCGGAATCCAGGGCAACGACGCAGGCTCGGGGCGAGGTCGATCATCCCGCGCAGGCCTCTGCTCGGCATCAGCCTCGTCTTCTTATAGCACAAAGCTGGCCGGTTGCTAACACACCATCGAACAGACCAGTTGCCCTCCCAACACGGCCAAATGGGACTTTCTCGCCAAGGGCCCAAGCAACAGCCCTGCAGAGCGGATCCAACTGCGCCAGCCGTCCTGGCAGTCGCTCGGGGCAGCGGCGCTTGTAGAGGCACCAGGGCATCAGCGCCTTTTAGGAAAGGGGTGCCCCAGCAGAGTCCCAGAAAGGGGCTCCGAGAATGCCAGGGGCGGTTCTAGAGCCACAAGGTGAAGATGTTTCAGGGCAACCCCCAAGAGAAGTGTTTGGGGTAGAAGGCGGGATCGGGGGCAATTCTTCCTCTAGGCTGTGGAGTCCTGTGAGCAAACAATTCTACTTGGTGAGCTATGGGCATTCAAGTTGTGAGTGAGCGATTTGGCTGCTGCATAAATCAGCTTGCTCTGGAGCCCGTCCTTCCTGAGCTAGGACAAAAATGTGTGAGCTGGAGGCTAAAAATCTGTGAGCTAGCTCACACTAACTCAGCTTAGAGGGATTACTGGCTCTGGAGCCCTCCTTCCTGAGCTAAGACAAACATATGTGAGCCGGAGGCTAAAAAACTGTGAGCTAGTTCACACTGACTCAGCTAAGAGGGAACACTGCTTACCATGTTCCTTTTCTCAAAAGTGTGAGCTGGAGGCTAAGGAACTGTGAGCTAGCTCACACAAACTCAGCTTAGAGGGACTACTGGCCCTGGAGCCCTCCTTCCGGAGCTAAGACAAAGATCTGCAAGCCGAAGGCTAAAAAGTCTGTGAGCTAGCTCACACTAACTCAGCTTAGAGGGAACACTGAGATTCGGGCGATCCGTAGCCTTTAGGACAGGCGCAGAAGCAATACAGCCCTCCCACCAGACCCCATCGGGGGCTAGTTCCACATCCAAAGACTGGGGATTACCTTGCTGGGATGTTCAGGCACAGGCGGTGGGTTCCCTTCAGGTGCCTTTGTGGAGACTGACATAACCTAGCGATGAAAGAGGAGGCGAATGTGAATTGCCAGGGGCACATAAAGCCAGGGGTGCACGGGGGGGGGATGGGGGACGACAACTCCTGGCTTCTAGCCCAACCCCTCCCAGCCGGGTGCCAACCTCCAGGTGTGTCCGGGAGACCTCCCGGAATCGCCACTGACCTCCAGAGAACAGCGATCAGATCCTCTGGGGAAGGGGGCAGTTTTGAAGAGGGGGTGGGCACACTCCGGCATTCTGCCCTGCTGAGGTCTCACCCTGCCCCTTCCCCAAGCCCTGCCTTTCCACGCGCTTTCCCAACCTGGAGGTGGCAACCCCAAAGCCCTGGCACAAGGCATCGGGCTACCAGCCTAACTTTTGCCTGCCACATTCCTTGGCGGGGGGAGAGGGAGAGATCCGGGCCGGGATTTCCCAGGGAGGGGGTGGAGGAGAGCGAGCGGGCGCGAGCGAGGGACCGACCTGGAGGCGGACCGCGGGGAGACCGGCCGGCGCAGCGAGGCGGACCGCAGAGGCGCCTGCGGGAGCAACAGAGGCCGCGGGGCCGCCGCTCCCCCACCCCCTCCGGCCCCCATTGTGTACCGCGTCTCCGGGCAACTGGCCCCGCCGCCTCCTCCTCCTCCTCCTCCTCCTCCTCCTCCTCCGCCCCCGGGCGGCGCCCGGCAACCGCCCCAACGCGGCGCCCGCATCCAGGCGACCAGAGGGGGCGTGCGGGAGGGGGATGTTGGAGCGCTCCTAGCCTCGCCTACCTTGTAGGGGGGTGGTGAGGCCGAAATGGAGGAGGGGAGGGGAGAATGGAAAGGCGCTCTGTGCATGCGCAGAGGCTGTGCCTTTCTGGGCCAGCGCTCTTGTTGCTGGCCGAGGGTGGCCAGGCTTCAAACCGACCTCCGGACCAATGTTCCCTCTAAGCTGTGGAGTCCCGTGAGCAAAAATGCCACTTTGTGAGCTCCTGGCATTCAGTGCTCCCTTTAAGCTGTGGAGTCCCCTGAGCAAAAATTCCGCTGCGTGAGCTCCCGGCATTAAAGTTGTGAGCAACTGATTTGGCTGCTGCATACATTAGTTTGCTCTGGAGCCCCATCCTTCCTGAGCTGAGACAAAAAAATCTGTGAGCCGGAGGCTAAAAAACTGTGAGCTGGCTCACACTGGCTCAGCTGGGAGGAAACACCGCTCCAGACATCAGAGGTCTGATGGCCCAGAGAAAACGGCAGTGTCGGCGGGCGGACTGTATAGAATCCCATTCGTGCTGAGGCCCCTCCCCTCCCCAGGCTCCGCCCTAAATCTCCAGGAATCACCTGGAGTTGGCAACTCTGGTTGGCGGCTGGCTGTTTGAAAAGCAGGGCGCCGGACTGGACCTTTTGGCCCCACCCAGGATGTGTTCTTCATGTTCTAACGGCTGCTGGCTGTGATCGTGAAAATGGAACCTCCATGTTTGGGGGCAGTCTACCTCCCAGAGCTGGGTGCTAAGGGCAGGCAAGGAGAGGAGGCTCTCCGTCACCCTTAGGCCTGGCATGCTGGCTTCCCAGCTAGTGTCCCAGAGGTCGACCGAATCTAGGCTGAGACCCATGTTTTGCCAGCTGGGGGTCAGGACCCCAAAGTGGGCTGCTGCAACTCCCTTGCAGGGAGGTGGCAAGGCTTGAGGGGGGTGCAGAGGATGCTGAGGCAAATCAGAAAGCTGTGGTGTCATGGTTAGAGGGTCAAATTGGGGTCTGGGAGACCCAGGTTCAAATCCCCACATATCAGCTTGCTGGGCCAGTCACACCCTCTCTGCCTAACCTACCCCGCCGGGTTGTTGTGAGGATAAAATGGAAGAGAGGAGAATGATATAAGCTGTTTTGTATCCCCGCTGGGGGGGGAAGGGTAAA
This sequence comes from Gekko gecko, assembly GCA_029375565.1. Taxonomy (NCBI): domain Eukaryota; kingdom Metazoa; phylum Chordata; class Lepidosauria; order Squamata; family Gekkonidae; genus Gekko; species Gekko gecko. The sequence goes on from JAPDNY010000408.1 coordinate 18,086, forward strand.
GGTAAAAAGGTTCCCCTTGCTCGAAAGCCAGTTGAATCTGACTTTAGGGTTGCAGTGCTCATCTCCGTTTCCAAGCCGAAGAGCCAGCGCTGTCCGAAGACTCCTCCGTGGTCATGTGGCCGGCATGACTAGACGCTGAGGCGGATGGAACGCTGTTCCCTTCCCACTAAAGCGGCACCTATTTATCTACTTGCAGTTTCTTGCTTTCGAACTGCTAGGTTGGTAGGAGCTGTAACTAGAGATGGGAGCTCACTCCGTCACGCGGCACTTGAACTGCCGAACTACAGACCTTCCAGTCTGCAGCTCTGCGTCTTAACCTCTGAGCCACCACAATCCCTGCTGGTGGGGGAAAAGGTGGTATATAAATGAATTAAATCAGTCAATGAATCTGTGTTTGCTTCTGTGTCGTATCTGAAATGGTGGTGCGTGGCAGCCCATCAATGCTATATCTGTATAGAAGAAGAAGAGATTGGATTTATACCCCGCCTTTCACTTGGAGTCTCAGAGTGGCTCACAAACTCCTTTCCCTTCCCCTCCCCACAACAGACACCCTGTGAGGCAGGCGGGGCTGAGAGAGCTCTGACAGAAACTGCTCTTTTTCAAGGACAGCTCTGCCAGAACTATGACTTGTCCAAGGTCATCTAGCAGGTGCAAGTGGAGGAGTGGGGAATCAAGCCCGGTTCTCCTAGATTAGAGTCCACACACTTAACCACTTCACCAAACCAGGGGAAAGTCTCAGGCACGAACAGAATGGAATCTATGGGGCGTTTTTGGAAAGGTCCTTTTCTGTACAGGTCCCAGTTCCCACAACACTGAACACAGAAGAAGGAGGAGGAGGAGGAGGAGGAGGAGGAGGAGGAGGAGGAGGAGGAGGAGGAGGAGGAGAAGAAGAAGAAGAAGAAGAAGAAGAAGAAGAAGAAGAAGAGATTAGATTTATACCCCGCCCTTCACTACCCAAAGGAGTCTCAGAGTGGCTTACAAACTCCTTTCCCTCCCCACAACAGACACCCTGTGAGGTAGGCGGGGCTGAGAGAGCTCTGACAGAAACTGCTCTTTTTTTCAAGGACAGCTCTTGTCAGAACTGTGGCTTGCCCCAAGGTCATCCAGCTGCATGTGGAGGAGAGGGGAATCAAACCTGGTTCTCCCAGATTACAGTCCGCGCACTTAACCACGACACCAGACTGACTCCCCACACCAAACTGGGGGGTGGGGGACCTTGCTGATTGATGACTGACGTGAGATTCCTGTTTTATGTTTGGGTTGGGGGGAAACGGTGTGGGGTGAGTCTGCAAGGGGGTCCCAAGGACTCCCAATTTTTTTTTAGAAAAGGGTCCCGGTGTCAGAAGCTTGCGACCCACTGGCCTTGGACTGGTTCTTCAGCGCGTGCCCTTAACATTTGGTGGAGGCATTCGGCTCAAAAAGGTTGGGGACCCCCGTTTTAATCTATCAAATAACTGACAAGGAGCAGCCCTTCAAGAAACAAGATACCAGCGATCCACTTCAGCTTGGAATGCTGCTCCGCCGCCTGAAAGAGTAACACCAGCCTTTGAATCCCCACAAGAAAATCTACTTTATTCTGTTGCTTAAAATATATACTAAAATACTAAAGGAACCAGGAAAGTTTCATCAGGACCCAACAGTATTCCCCAGGGGTATGGATCTCGGCAGGGCTCTTTTTGTAGAAAAAGCCCAGTGGGAAGTCATTAGCATAATAGGCCACGCCCAACACCAGAAACTCATTAGCTTATTAGGCCACACCCCCGATGGCACAGCTCATTAGCATATGAGGCCACACCCCATATTACCAGAAGTGGGGTCATCCAGCCACACCCACCTTTTGCTTCTTATTCTGTTTATCTTGTTTGTTGTCAAAACCCAGGGCTTTCTTTGGGAGCAGGAACTGCTTTGCATGTTAGGCCACACACCCCTAATGTAGCCAGTCCTAAAGAGTTTCTGCTGTTGGGTGTGGCCTGTTATGCTAATGAGTTCCTGCTGGGACTCTTGGGAAACAGCCGGAACTCCGTTCCTGTGCGTTCCTGCCCAAAAATAGCCCTGGATCTCAGTAACCTGGAGATCAGTCCAACACTCTGTGTCACACAGTGGCCAAAACCCAGGTACCCTCAGGAGGTCCACCAGCAGGGCCAGAACTACAGAAGCCCTCCCACTGTGGCCCCCCCAAGCACCAAGAAGACAGAGCATCCCTGCCCCAGACATAAGAGCATAAGAGAAGCCATGTTGGGTCAGGCCAATGGCCCCTTCAGTCCAACACTCTGTGTCACACAGTGGCCAAAACCCAGGTGCCTTCAGGAGGTCCAGCAGTGGGGCCATAAGAACACAAGAGAAGCCATATTGGGTCAGGCCAGTGGCCCCTCCTGTCCAACACTCTGGATCACACAGTGGACAAAGCCCAGGGTCACCAGGAGGTCCATCTAGGGTTGCCAAGTCCTACTTGACAGCTGGTGGGGGGATCCTGTGTCCTGTCCAGAATCTTCTGTCGCATCTGCTTCATGTGCACAGTGCAATGACATCACCCGGACATGACGTCATTATCACCTTGCGAATGTTGGGTGGGGGTTGACACTCTAGTTGTTGGACAAAACTCCATGGTTTGTAGGCAACTTCATCACATCACCTTTGGGGCCAGTTGGGGATGGGATTTCCCCTGCCGGCCAGCTGGGGTTCCAGCAGGGGTCTGGCAACCCTAGATCCACCAGTGGGGCAATGCTGCATGTGATTGTGAGGAGGTAGGGTTGCCAACTCTGGGCTGAGAAATTCCTGAAGATTTGGGGGGGCAGATTCTGGGGAGGGTGGGTGTGAAGTGGGGAGGGTGGGGTATAATGGCATCAGGTCCCCCTGCCAAAGCAGCCATTTCCTCCAGGGGAACTGATCTCTCATACTCTGGAGGTTAGTTATAATTCCAGGAGTTCTCCCGGCCCTACCTGGAGGTTCAAAATTATATAAGGGAACTCAGCGCCTCGTTAGCAGAGAATACAAAAATCCCAGTGTGAAGACAAATTCCAACAATATAACTGTATTAAGAACATAAGAACATAAGAGAAGCCAATGTTGAATCAGGCCAATGGCCCATCTAGTCCAACACTCTGTCACACAGCGGCCAAAATATACCAGGTGCCATCAGGAGGTCCAGCAGTGGGGCCGGAACACTAGAAGCCCTCCCACTGCTGCCCTCTCCAAGCACCAAGAATAGAGTGCATCACCTGCCCCAGACTGAGAGTTCCCACCTATACCCTGTGGCTAATAGCCACTGATGGACTTCTGCTCCATATGCTTATCCAATTCCCTCTTGAAACTGTCCATGCTTGTAGCTGCCACCACCTCCTGTGGCAGTGAATTCCATGTGTTCATCACTCTTTGGGATTAAAAATAAAGACATCCAAAACCTCGTGTATCGTGTAATTTTAATATGTCGTACTACGTAAACTGTCAACTTACGCAAAAGTCCCCTTTAAGCCAGAATTGTTTTTATTAAATAGAATTCCAGATATATACGAAAAATTAGAGGTATAGATATGATTATTCATGTTGTAACGGATGGCTAGAATTCTATTCACAAAATACTGGAAAGCTGATAAAGTCCCACCGAAGGAGGGATTTATATTTAGAAACAGTAGAAGTGGACAAGTTAACACTAATATTACAACGAGGAAATTTTTTTGAGAATTTTTGGGCAAGAATGTATAAATGGGTGGATAAGATGAACAATGGGGGTATCCAAAACTAGGGAAATATATGTAAATATGCAATGCTTTTGGTGAGCGGTAGTCTCTCTTGTACTCAGAAGAATGTGTGTATCAGTTTTTGACCTTGTTTTTATGCTGAAATACAATAAAAGTATTAGAAACATAAACTGTGAACTTAGGCAGATCACGAGAAAGGAGGGCAGGACGGGTTGCCTCAACTCTTGTGGCCCTTTCTTACTGGCCCAGGGAAATGCCGATCACCACTTTGAGGTCAGGGAGCAATCCTAGAGAAGAAGAAGAAGAAGAAGAAGAAGAAGAAGAAGAAGAAGAAGAAGAAGAAGAAGAAGAAGAAGAAGAAGAAGAAGAAGAAGAAGAAGAAGAAGAAGAAGAGGAGGAGATTGGATTTATACCCCACCCTTCACTGCCCAAAGGCATCTCAGAGCGGCTTACAGACTCCTTCCCTTCCCTTCCCCACAACAGACACCCTGCGAGGTAGGTGGGGCTGAGAGAACTTCTGACAGAAACTGCTTTTTTCAAGGACAGCTGTGCCAGAGCTTGTGACTGACCCAATGTCACACCAGCAGGTGCAAGTGGAGGAGTGGGGAATCAAACCCGGTTCTCCCAGATAAGTGTCCACGCACAACCACTGCACCATGACAAAGAGGGTTTCTTTGTCATGGATGTGTGGAACGGTGGTCACTGCCGGTGTGGAGGGGGAGGCATTTGTGAATTCCCTGCCTTGTGCAGGGGGTTGGACTAGATAGACCCTGGGGGTCCCTTCCGACCCTATGATTCTATGTAACCTCTCAGTAGAATGAAAATGTAAACAAATGCATAATACATCATGTCAAAGGACAAAACACGTGAATGTGATAAACAGAGTCCAGGTCATACATCCGAGCTTGCACAACACAATAAATGTGGGCAGTTTGCAGAGACTGTTCTACCATTCCATGAAGGAAAAGGTTTCCACGGAGGAGAAAACAAGATCACCTCCGACTTCTGCACTCCAGCACGGAGCTAAAATACTCGAAACAGGGTCTCACCACTTCCCATATTCGAGGAGCAAGATGCTTCAAACTCAGAAAGGGTTGGTCTTGGAGATTGTCTGTTTTTGACTCTGTTGAAGACCAGAAACGTGACCTTACTTGGGAGATGCATTGCTGAAAAAAAAAACATGGAGTCTGTTGAACAGTTACTCAGCCTGGTGAAAGATACACAATGCATTTACCACCGAAATAACCACTGCCTGGATAAGGTTTGGGGTAGGTCTTTATTTCTAATCACAATACAGTTATATTGTTAGAATTTGCCTTCACCAGTGGTTCTTGTATTCGCTCCTGCCTGGAGGTTGGCGACTCCAGTGGGTGGATTAGGCAAGGCCAAAACCTCCGCCTCTGCCTCCCAACCCCCATACAAGTAGCCCGGTTTAGGAGAGATCTAAGGAGCTTTCCGCTGATAAGACTACTACAGATGGCCCCTCAGGGGAACGTGACTTGGGCCCAGGCCCATCAGATAAGAGAAATGGGCAGTTTCCCAAGCAGGAAAAAGCTCTCGAGATCCGCACTTTGTTCTTCACCGCTTGGCAGAAAAGTAAACGAAGCCGCTGTCTTTTCGGCTTCTGTGTCAACAGCATTGTAGACATAGCAGGTAATCGAGGCACCCTGTACAAAACGATTCACGAAGTTACTTGGATAAATATTAGGGACTGTGGCTTGGACACTGTGCATGGTTTGTTATTTTATACAGCATTTGATTTAATTTAAAGATAGTGTTTTATTTTATTTAATGCTATTAATCTGGTCTGATGGAGCTGTGGTGGCTCAAGTGGTTAAGACGCTGAACTGCAGGCTGTGGAAGGTCAGTAGTTCAGCAGTTCAAGACCCGAGAGTGCCGCATGACAGGGTGAGCTCCTGTCTAGTTCCAGCTCCTGCCAACCTAGCAGTTCGAAAGCAAGAAATTGCAAGTAGATAAATACGTACCACTTCGGTGGGAAGGTAACAGCGTTCCGTGCGCCTTGGTGTTTAGTCATGCCGGCCACATGACCATGGAAACGTCTTTGGACAGCGCTGGCTCTTCGGCTTTGAAACGGAGATGAGCACCGCAACCCTAGAGTCGGACTCGACTGGCTTTCGAGCAAGGGAACCTTTACCTTTACCTTTATTAATCTGATACTATTTAATCTAGCGTCATTTAATATGTCGTGTTAACAGTTCGGGGTTGGGGTTTTTTTTAACTTTCCGGTTGGTTCTACAACCCAAACCCTAGCACACTGTGTATTGAACGTCCCATCCTGTTGATTCCCTTCACTCACACTGCGTCATGCACCTTGGAGTATAAATAACACACAATAAATAATGAAAGAAGAAGGAGGAGGAGGAGGAGGAGGAGGAGGAGAAGAAGAAGAAGAAGAAGAAGAGGAGGAGGAGGAGGAGGAGAAGAAGAAGAAGAGGAAGAAGAAGAAGGAGGAGGAGGAGGAGGAGAAGAAGAGGAAGAAGAAGAAGAAGAAGAAGAAGAAGAAGAAGAAGAAGAAGAAGAAGAAGAAGAAGAAGAAGAAGAAGAAGAGGAGGAGGAGGAGAGGAAGAAGAAGGAGGAGGAGGAGGAGGAAGAGGAGAAGAAGAAGAAGAAGAAGAGGAGGAGGAGGAGGAGGAGGAGGAGGAGGAGGAGATTGGATTTATACCTCGCCCTTCACTACCCAAGGGAATCTCAGAGCGGCTTACCACCTCCTTTCCCTTCCCCTCCCCACAACAGAACCCCTGTGAGGCAGGTGGGGCTGAGAGAGCTCTTTCCAGGACTGCTTTTGAGAAAACAGCTCTGAGAGAACTTGTGACTGACCCCAGGTCACGCCAGCAGCTGCATGTAGAGGAGTGGGAATCAAACCCAGTTCTCCCAGATTAGAGTCCGTGCTCCTAACTACTACGCCAAACTGGGGGCAATCTGGGGGCAGGGGAGCGGCGAACTGTGCAGAGGGTTCGATCAACAGTCAACCTTGCCTCGTTCAAAAATGCACATTTTTGTTATTGAATCCAATGGATCTCCTGATCGCCCTAGAGATCCGCTCACGATTAAGAATGAGCAATAACCCGAGCAGATTTTACGTCGGCAAGTTTCCACCTGGTGGGAAGCTGGGTTGCTAGTGACTGAGCATGCTTGGTCACTGGGCCGCGGGTCACCGGGGGGCCCTCGCTTTGAAAGCAGCCAAGGCTGAGCTGGGTCAGTCACAAGTTCTCTCAGAGCTGTTCTCTCAAGAGCAGTCCTCGAAAGAGCTCTCTCAGCCCCCTTCTACCTCCACAGGGTGTCTCTTGTGGGGAGAGGAAGGGAAGGAGATTGTAAGCCGCTCTGAGACTCCGAGTGAAGGGCAGCGTATAAATCCAATCTCTTCCTCCTCCTCCTCTTCCTCCTACGTTGGGACTTGTCTCTAAGCTGTGACACGGTGAGTGTCAGCAACAGCCCCTTTGCCTACTAACACCCACGTTCCTTTTGGTCTGGTGTGCTGTGCATTAGTCATTAGCGTACATTAGTCCGACTGGCTGGCTGTGATCTCAGGTAGAGGTCTTTCACATCACGTATTACCCATTTCTTTTAGCTGAAGGTACTGAGGATTGAGCCTGGGACCTCCTGTATAGGAAAATAGGAGCTATTCTGCTAGGCATGGCCTCTTTTCAACCACGGCTTCTCCTGTCACCTAGAATGGCCTTCTGTTCCAAAGAAATTGCTGTCAGTGGTTGATTTGATACTCAGAAGAAGAAGAGGTTGGATTTACTCCCCGCCCTTCACTCGGAGTCTCAGAGCAGCTTACAAACACCTTCCCCTTCCTCTCCCCACAGCAGACACCCTGTGAGGTCGGTGGGGCTGAGAGGAAGAAGAGGAGATTGGATTTATACCCCGCCCTTCACTGCCCAAAAGCGTCTCAGAGCGGCTTACAAACTCCTTTCCCTTCCCCTCCCCACCAAAGACACCCTGTGAGGTAGGTGGGGCTGAGAGAGCTCTGACACAAACTGTCCTTGAGAGAACAGCTGTGCCAGAGCTTGTGACTGACCCAAGGTCACATCAGCAGCTGCAAGTGGAGGAGTGGGGAATCAAACCCGGTTCGCGCAGATAAGAGTCCACGCACTTAACCACTACACCAGGCTGGCTCTCGGGGGCATGGAGAGAGCTCTTTCAAGGACTGCCCTGGAGAGAACAGCTCTGAGAGAACTTGTGACTGTCCCAAGGCCACACCAGCAGCTGCATGCAGAGGAGTGGGGAATCAAACCCAGTTCTCCCAGATTAGTGTCCACGCTCCTAACCACTACACCAAACTGGCTCCCCGGGGGCATGGAACTGAAAGGAGGGGTCCTAATAATCTCTTCCCCTCCCTTGGCTGTGTTGCCAACATGGAAGATGAGGCAGATCTTGGAATGCCATTTGCCAGGCCATCAAACTGCCCAGGAGGTACATCTTGCCCTGGTCTTTTCTCCTTCTCCTTCATGCCCAAAGCAGAAATAATAGAGAACAAAGGAAATATCTTGGTGGAAGGAGTCGGAGAGATATGATGAGGCAGATGAAAGGGCTAACATAAGGATAAGCAAATCGGGAGGATCCCGCAGGGACAAATCTCCCAGAGACACTGTCGATAGATACGAGGAGAGGGAACTGATAAGGGCAACCCTCGTGCAGTCGCCAGCTGCCCCGTTCCAGGATGTGGCAGGAAAGGATGCTCCAGGATGCGGCCAGGTGCGCTTAGACAAGGCCTGATTGAAGAAGACTCCCGCGCAACTCCAAGTATTTGCGCAGTCCAACAAACGACAGCAGTCCCTTTGTCTACCCTTTGGCTGGTCTCCAAGATCGACATCTCCCATGTTTTCGTTCAACATCTTTATCAATGATTTGGATGAAGGGAAAGAGGGAATGCTTATTACATTTGCAGATGATATTAAATTGGGAGGGGTAGCAAATACAGTAGAAGATGGAGTCAGGATACAGGTTGATCTTGACAGGCTGGGCAACTGGGCTAAAGCAAATAAAATAAATTTCAACGGGGATAAATGTAAAGTTCTGCATTGAGGTAGGAAAAATCAAATGCATAATTATAGGTTGGGGGAGACTTATCTTGGCAATAGTATGGGTGAAAAGGATCTAGGGGTCTTAGTAGACCATACACTGAACATGAGCCAGCAGTGTGATGTGGTAGCTGAAAAGGCAAATGTGATTTTGGTCTGTATCAACAGAAGTATAGTGTCCAGAGCACTCTGGTTAGACCTCACCTAGAGTATTGTGTTCAGTTTTGGGCACCACCATTTCAGAAGGATATAGACAAGCTGGAACGTATCCAGAGGAGGGCAGCAAAGATGGTGAGGGGTCTGGAGACCAAGTCCTGTGAGGAAAGGTTGAAGGAGCTGGATATGTTTAGCCTGGAGAAGAGACAACTGAGAGGCTATATGATAACCATCTTTAAGTACTTGAAGGGCTGTCATCTAACGGATGGGGCAGAGTTGTTTTCTGTTGCCCCAGAAGGTCAGACCAGAACCAATGGGTTGGAATTACATCAGAAGAGTTTTCGGCTAAACATTAGGAAGAACTTCCTGACAGACAGAGCGGTTCCTCAGTGGAACAGGCTTCCTTGGAAAGTGGTGGTCTCTCCTTTGGAGGGTTTCAAACAGAGGCTAGGTGGCCATCTGACAGCCATGCTGATTCTGTGAACTCAGGCAGATCACGAGAAGGGAGGGCAGGAAGGGTCGCCTCAGTGCTTAGTTCTCGTAGCCCTTTCTGACACGCCCAGGGAAATGCTGATCGCCACTTTGGGGTCAGGAAGCCATTTTTCCTGGAGGTTTTTTGTCATCTTCTGGGCATGGAACAGCGGTCACTGGGGGTGTGTGGGGGAGGTATTTGTGAATCTCCTGCCTTGTACAAGGGGTTGGACTAGATGACCCTAGAGGTCCCTTCCAACTCTATGATTCTACGATTCTAAGACATTGTTGGTTCATTGGTTTTACCACAGATCTGTCAAGGAATTGGGCCTCACTGAATCAGCAATTTCAATTTAAAAAAACAGATTAGGCAGGTTGATTACAATAGTTCATTTCTTCTTGCTCGACGGGTTTGTTGTTCACAATTTTTTGGACTATTTCCCCCAGTTCTCTTCCCTCCTATGCTTATCATCTGAGCTTACCTGAGCTTAGATAAACATATGGAGCAGAAGTCCACCAGTGGCTATGAGCCACAGGGTATAGATGGGAACTCTCCGTCTGGGGCAGGTGATGCACTCTATTCTTGGTGCTGGAGGGGCAGCAGTGGGAGGGCTTCTAGTGTCCTGGCCCCACTGCTGGACCTCCTGATGGCACCTGGTATATTTTGGCCACTGTGTGACAGAGTGTTGGACTAGATGGGCCATCGGCCTGATTCAACATTGGCTTCTCTTATGTTCTCATGTTCTTATGTCCACTCAGGGCCCTTACCCTTGCTAGAATGAATGTCCATTCAATTGTGGTTAGGAGAGTCCGCTTATTGTATTTCACCTACTCTGATAGAATTTGCTCTTGGTCCCTTAGCCAAATTGATTCAGTCTCTGAAATTTCATTGGAATGCCCTCTCCATTCCAATCTAAGATGCCATTTTATTCTACCGTGGCTGATGAATTTCAGTGATGTTAATCCAAGCAGGGCGTTCCTCCCTACTCTCCAGTCAAAATCCTAATAGAAGCTTGGATATGTTGTCGAAGGCTTTCACAGCCGGAGTTCATTAGTTGCTGTAGATTTTCCAGGTTGTGTGGCTGTGGTCTCGGCATTGTGGGACCTGACATTTCGCCAGCAGCTGTGACTGGCATCCTCAGAGGTATAACACAGAAACATGGAGTATTCTCTGTGTCAAGGTGAGACGAAAAATGGTAGGCAGGTAATTTATATCTACTCCAGAAGGTGGGATAGGGCTACAAGATAATGATAAAAGGGTTGGAACACTTTCCTTATGAAGAAAGGTAAAAACACCTGGGAAAGAACGGCTGAGGGGTGACAAGATTGAGGTTTATAAAATTATGCATGGGATAGAGCAGGTTGAGAAAGAAGTACTTTTCTCCCTTTCTCACAATACAAGAACCCATGGGCACCCCCTTTCTGTGTTCTACCTCTGAGGATGCCAGTCACAGCTACTGGCGAAAACGTCAGGTCCTACAGTGCCAAGACCACGGCCAGACAACCCAGAAAATCTACAGCAACTAAAGAAGCTTGGATGTTGGAAAAACTTTTTATTCCTTTTGTATTTTGGGAAATAAATAGAGATTACGAATGAAATTTCAGTTTGTTATACTGCTCAAGGCATTGAGTTATACCGCTTGGGGAAAGAGAGATCCCGTTTGGTGTCGTGGTTAAATGCACGGACTCTAATCTGGGAGAACCAGGTTTGATTCCCCCTACCTCCTCCACATGGAGCCAGCTGGTGTGACCTTGGGTCAGTCACAAGTTCTCCCAGAGCTGTTCTCTCAAGGGCAGTTCTCAAAAGAGCTCTCTCAGCCCCACCTGCCTCATAGGGTGTCTGTTGTGAGAAGGGGAAGGGGAAGGAGTTTGTAAGCCGCTCTGAGACTCCAAGTGAAGGGTGGGGTATAAATCCAATCTCCTCTCCTCCTCCTCCTCCTCCTCCTCTTCTTCTTCTTCTTCTTCTTCTCCTTCTCCTTCTCCTTCTCCTTCCCCTTCCCTCTTCTCCTTCTCCTTCTCCTTCTCCTTCTCCTTCTCCTTCTCCTTCTCCTTCTCCTTCTCCTTCTCCTTCTTCTTCTTCTTCTTCTTCTTCTTCTTCTATTGGACAAAGGAAAGGGAAGAGGAGGAAAACACTTTCTGGGCCCAGGAGAGGTCTTAGTGGGTGGGTACCCATTTCTTAAAGTATATGACCAGGTGTGTGTGACCAGGTGGTCCAGGAGGCTGGCAATATCTCCCTGGTGAGGTCAGGACAGAAGGGTGGCTGAGGGCCTTTCAAAACAGATCTTGCAGAGCTGGAAGAAAGTACAGAGGAGGGCGACCAAGATGATTAAGGGGCTGGAGGACCTTCTCTAGGAGGAAACGCTGAAGCATCTAGAAAAAAAGATCACATGATAGAGTAAGGGTGTCAAACATGTGGCCCGGGGGCTGGATCATGCCCCTGGAGGGCTTCCCTCAGGCCCGCAGTGGAACCAGCCATCTCCTGCTTCCAGTTCTGCTGCTGCTGCTGCATCCTAGCTTACTTCGCCAGAGTCTTTCAATCGCTCAGCCATTTCATGTTTTCCCCTGGGTCCTGGACTCGGAACTCTGAGCATGAGATTTCTGCGGTGGATGTCAATAAATCAAAAGTAGGTTTGTAGCTTATAGAGCTAATGTTTTCAGCACGTTTTTATTTTAAGGTAAAAAATTGCATTTGTGTCCTTTATAAAGTTTACATCTCCGCTGCCTGGCATTACGTTTTATGACGCACGCGGCCCGGCCCAACGAGATCTGATTTATGTCAGATCCAACCCTCGTAACAAATGAGTTCCACAGCCCTGTGATAGAGGTCTATAAAATCATGCATAGGGTAGAGAAAGTAGAGAGAGAGACTCTCCTTCTCTTCCATAATGCTAGAAATTGAGGGCATCCAACGAGGTTGATGGGCAATAGAGTCAGGCTGGACAGAGGGAGATATTTCTTTACTGAACAAATAATTCAGTTGTGGAACCAACTGCTCATAGACAGAGTGATGGTCACACCATCTTTGTGATGGGTAGACCGGACCAGGGATTTGATGAATTCTGAAAAGCAAGATTCAGACCAGTGGCACTTTCAAGACCAGCAAGATTTCCAGGGTATAAACTTCCAAAAGTCAAAGAAGAAGAGAAGAGGATGAAGAGATTGGATTTATACCCCGCCCTTCACTCCCCAAAGATGTCTCAGAGTGGCTTACAAACTCCTTTCCCTTTCCCTCCCCACAACAGACAGCCTGTGAGGTAGGTGGGGCTGAGAAAGCTCTAACTGAGAACTGCTCTTTTTCAAGGACAGCTGTGCCAGAACTATGGCCTGCCCAAGGTCATCCAGCAGGTGCAAGTGGAGGAGTGGGGAATCAAACCCAATTCTCCCAGATTAGAATCCACACACTTAACCACTACACCAAACTGGCTTCCCAGGTATACACTTTGCTTCATGAAACCTTATACCCTGGCAATCGTTCTGGCCTTGAAAGTACCCCTAGACTCAAACCTTGCTCTTCTACTGAAGACCAGCATGGCTACCCGCCCAAAACTATGAATTCCGAAAGTCTTTCAAGGAAGAAGGGCAGAGAATATGAAGCACAAGTAATTCTGGGAAATGGAATGAATTAGACCTTGAAGCAGGCTGTGACATACCGCTCCCATAGCAACTGGGGGGCTGTCTCATGTCCTTGTAAGGCAACCTATGGGCCTTATCTGTGCCATATGTCCTGGAACATCTGCCAAATAGATGGGGCGGTCCCCAAATCCCTGTTTGCTTTGGAGCTGGCTGGAGTCTTGGATTTGTTTGCTCAAACACCACCAGCACCATCTCCCGCCCTATAAATACCCCGAGGAAGAAGACCTGCCCTGCACAGGTGAGTTTCAAGACGACCCTCCTTCCATTCCAGACTCTCCAGAAAGCGATTTGCAAGCAGGTGAGCTTTTCTGTCTCCACATCCTTCCCCCTTTTGGGTCTGATTTTACGCCTGGGGAAAGCAGGCGACAAATATGATGGGGGGATATCCTTCGGGAGCGGATGAGGCCAAACTATTTGAAACTACATTCCTTGTTCAGCTTCCATGGTTTGGCTGCTTGGTGTGGAATATTTGTGCGCACAGGGTAACGAATGTTGGAAATTCCAGATGCCATGTCCCCTGTCTCAGACCTCCAGACTGAATGGCAAGAGAGACTTGGTAGCTAGACAGGCACACTGACCTTCCTTCCTGTATCTACTCTTCTGGCTCTGTCCCCTTTGAAATGTAGATTATGTTCTCAGGGACCGATTTCCCTTCCTTCCGTTCTCTCACTCACTTGAAGACGAGCTCTCTTACCCTGCACACAACAAGAGATAGAGGCGTGCGGTCCTCTCTCGGCACCGTGAGGCAGATGGGCCTCTCGCCATCTGCTTCCATCCTTTCACTAGTAAGTTAGTACTCTGTCCCATCTTGGCTCTTTGCTCTCCAAAGTTTACTTCTCAAATAAAGAGAGAAGCATTTTTCTTCTAAACTTGCAACGTGGTTCTGTGTAGCTTTGTAAGCTGATTAACCTGGTAAAGTGATCCTGCTGCATTGGTAGCTTTATATAAGCCCTCTGCTAACTAGTGGTGACTGCACTAACCACACCAGATAACCCCAATAAGCAAAAGCAGAGCATCTGCTTGGCATTGCAGAACGTCCCAGGTTCAGTCCCCATCATCTGCCCACTAGTGCTGTTTTGGGGCAGAAATATGGCTTGGAGGGCAAAAGGCCCCAGGTTCAATCCCTGGCATCTCTAGTTGAAAGAACCAGGCAGGAGGTGATGTGAAAGACCTCTGCCTGAGACCCTGGAGAACTGTAAAGAGGGGCCGTGGCTCAGCGGCAGAGCATCTGCTTGACATACGGAAGGTCTCAGGTTCAATCCCCGGCATCTGTAGTTGAAAGGACCAGGCAGGAGGTGATGGGAAAGACCTCTGCCTGAGACCCTGGAGAGCTGGAAAGAGGAGCCATGGCTCAGAAGCAGAGCTTCTGCTTGGCATGCAGGAGGTCCCAGGTTCAGTCCCTAGCATCTCCAGTTAAATAGGACCAGGCAGGAGGTGATGGGAAAGACCTCTGCCTGAGACCCTGGATAGCTGCAAAGAGGGGCCATGGCTCAGTGTTAGAACCTCTGCTTGGCATGCAGAAGGTCCCAGGTTCAATCCCCGGCAGTATCTCCAGTTAAAAAGGACCAGACAGGAGGTGATGGGAAAGACCTCAGTCTGAGATACTCGAGAGTCGCTGCCAGTCAAAGCAGATAATACTGATCCTGATGAACTGATGGTCTGATTCAGTCTAAGGTGGCTTCATGGCATTCATGTGACTTGCAGTGTTTGCTTTCTATGGAGTCAATGATACTGAAGGGAGGCGCCATCTTGTTTTGCAAGGAAAGCCCACCTAACCAACCTGTTTTGTATATTTCATAAATGCCTTAATAAGCAAAGAGATTTGTCAGGATCCCTAGCCTAGTCAGCAAAACACCAGGTCTTGTGGTTCAAGCAAGAATAGCATTTATTATAGAGCTGCAATGGAAGGTCACTGAAGCAGGTACATTGTTCAGAATAACTTGGTTACAGAAAGCAAGTGGTTATACAGGGAAGGGGGTGAATGGGGACCCCCCTTCTACCAACCAAGGAATAACATGCGATTGGGAATCGAAAGTTACTACGCTAATGAAGTTCCCAACGCCCCCATTATTCTCAGCAAAGCTGCAGCTTTGAAAGCGATAGTAAAGCTCGCAGCTTGACTCCTCAAGGTCAGAATGTCCAGCCTGCGAAAGATAGGGGTTACCAGAGCTACATTCCATTCTCACACCCTAAGCATAAATCAACAACCCCCGGATTCCAACCTCCCCGCCTGTCACGCCACTAAGGCGCCCAGAGCCATCCTCCTCCCCTCCATCCATCATGGCAGGGCTACCTGACAAGATTTGCGTGTCTGCTGCTGAAGCCAAGGGGTCTTGGTGACCTCCCAGGTGATGAAGAGCCGATGATCGGGGGGATATGATGGGATGTTGTTTTCCAGGAGAACCAGAAGATGAGACAGGTGGTCTTCTTTGGCCTGTGCCTCTTGGGCTGCTTCGTCTTTGGACTGAGCGACACCCCAGGGGAAGGTGAGTGCCCTAACTAGCTTCCCTTTCCCTTGTGGCATGGAGGCCAACGCCAGGCTGGGAGGTTCTGGAAGATTTTGGGGTGGAGCCTGAGGAAAGGCGGGGTTTGAGGAGAGAATCACAGAGTTGGGAGGGACCATAAAGGCCATCTAGTCCCACCCCTACCCCTGCTCAATGCAGGATCAGCCTACAGCGTCCCTGACAAGGGCTTGTCCAGACTGCCAGGGAGGGGGAGCTCACCACCTCCCCAGGTAGCCGATTCTACTGTTTTGAACAACTCTTCCTGTAAAAAAGTGTGTCCTTATATCCAGCTGGTACCTTCTCGCCCTTAATTTAAAACCTATTCTTGTGAGTCCTCTCCTCTGCTGCCGACAGGAAGAGCTCCCTGCCCTCCTCCAAGCGACACAGCCCTTCAAAGACTCCAAGAGAGCCGTCCTGTCCCCCTCCGCCTCCTCTTCTCCAGACTGAACATTCCCACGTCCCTCAGCCTTTCCTCAGAGGGCTTCTTGGTCTCCAGGCCCCCGTTCATCCTTGTCGCTCTCCCTCTGCACCCGCTCCAGTCTGTCCACACCCATTTTGGAAATGAGGGAATGCATTTCGTCACAAGAACATCAGAAGAGCCCTGCTGGATCAGACCAGAGGCCTATCTAGTCCCGCATCCTGTTTCACACAGTGGGCCAGCCAGTCCCTCTGGAGGTCCAACAACAGGGAATAGAAGCTACGGCCTTCATAAGAACACCAGAAGAGCCCTGCTGGATTAGATCAGTGAGGGTCCCTCTAGTCCAGCCTCCTGTCTCACACAGTGGCCAGCCACTTCCTCTGGAGGGCCAACAACAGGGCATGGAGGCTGAGGCCTTCGTAAGAACCTCAGAAGAGCCCTGCTGGATCAGACCAGGGAGGGTCCATCTAGTTCAGCCTCTTACCTCACACAGTGGCCAACCAGGTCCTCTGGAGGGCCAACAAGGCATGGAGGCCGAGGTCTTCATAAGAACACCAAGAAGAGCCCTGCTGGATCAGACCAGTGAGGGTCCATCCAGTCCAGCCTCCTGCCTCACACAGGGGCCAGCCAGTTCCTCTGGAGGTCCAACAACAGGGCAGAGAGGCTGAGGCCTTCCCCTGATAAGAACATCAGAACAGCCCTGCTGGATCAGACCAGTGGGGGTCTCTTTAGTCCAGCATCCTGAGTCACATAGTGGCCAACCAGGTCCTCTGGAGGGCCAACAACAGGGCATGGAGGCTGAGGTCTGCATAAGAACACCAAGAAGAGCTCTGCTGGATCAGACCAGTGAGGGTCCATCCAGTCCAGCATCCTGTCTCCCACAGTGGGCCAGCCAGTCCCTCTGGAGGGCCAACAACAGGGCAGAGAAGCCAAGGCCTTCCCATGATAAGAACCTCAGAAGAGCCCTACTGGTTCAGACCAATGAGGTTCCATCTGGTCCAGCCTCCCGTCTCACACAGTAGCCAACCAGTTCCTCTGGAGGGACAACAACAGAACAGAGAAGCCTAGGCCTTCCCCTGAGAAGAACATCAGAAGAGCCCTGCTGGATCAGACCAGTGGTCCATCTGATCCAGCATCCTGCATCACACAGGGGCCAGCCTGGAGGGCCAGCAACAGAGCACAGAGGCCAAGGCCTTCATGAAAACATCAGAAAAGCCCTGCTGGATCAGACCAGTGAAGCTCCATCTAGTCCAGCATCTTGTCCTGCACAGTGGCCAGCCAGTTCCTCTGGAGGGCCAGCAACAGGGCAGAGAGGCCGAGGCCTTCCACTGAGAAGAACATCAGAAGAGCCCTGCTGGATCAGACCAGTGGTCCACCTAGCCCAGCATCCTGTCTCACACAGTGAGGGTCAAGAACCCTTCCTCTGGAGGCCCAGCCACAGGGCACAGAGGCCGAGGCCTTCCCCTGATGCTGCCTCCTGGCTCTGGGATTCAGAGGCTCAGTGCCCCTGAATGTGGAGGTTCCCCTCAGCCACCATGGCCAGTAGCCATTCATAGACTGATCCTCCACAAATCTCTCTAATCCCTTTTTAAGCCGTTTATTATCATCGCTGGCATTTCTTCTTTCTTTCCTAAATACAGCCATGCCCCCAGAATTCTTCACAGGCCAGGGAAGAGGGAGGGAGAGAACAAGCCGGTCATCTGAATGTGTTTTGTCCTCCCTGGGCATTTTTTAGTAATTGAATGTCTGAGTCAGCCATTTGCCCTAAAGTGTTTGCTCAGCTAAAGAACCTGCGTGTTTCTTCCAGATGCCAGTGATGAAGACGTGGCCGCCAAGTCTTCGTGTCCTCCCGGGGCAATTTATATCAGAGGAAATTGCTATGAGTTTTTTAGAAATGCAATGTCGTGGGACTTAGCAGAGGTAAGTGCTGCCAAGAGTGGGAAAGGGGGATAAGAAAAGGGGTCAGCAAAGACGTGCATATCATGGGGGTATGCGTAATCCCCGTATTGCAAAAGGCCCGGCGTCCTAAGCATGCACATGAAAGGATTTCTCTCTATTCAACAGCCGAGGTATTCAAAAATCTAAAAGTGTAAAAAAACAAGGCTTTTATCTTATTATGCATGCATTGACCACAGCAAGAATATTATACGCAAAATATCGAAGAGAAAAAAGATGTCCCATCCAAAGAAGAAATGATAAGCAAAACTTTTGAAACAGCAGAGATGAACATAAGAACATAAGAAAATAAGAGAAGCCAATGTTGAATCAGGCCAACGGCCCATCCAGTCCAACACTCTTCTGTCACACAGCGGCCAAAATATACCAGGTGCCCTCAGGAGGTCCAGCAGTGGGGCCAGGACACCAGAAGCCCTCCCACTGCTGCCCCCGCCAGCACCAAGAATAGAGTGCATCACCTGCCCCAGACTTAGAATTCCCATCTATACCTTGTGGCTAATAGCCACTGATGGACTTCTGCTCCATATGTTTATGGACAAACTAACTTTATTCCAGAGCTGCGGTGGCTCAAGTGGTGAAGACGCTGAACTGCAGGCTGTGGAAGGTCAGTAGTTCAGCAGTTCGAGAACCGAGAGTGCCGCATGACGGAGTGAGCTCCCGTCTCTAGTTCCAGCTCCTGCCAACCTAGCAGTTCGAAAGCAAGAAATTGCAAGTAGATAAATAGGTACCACTTAGGTGGGAAAGTAACAGCGTTCCGTGCACCTTCATGTTTAGTCATGCCGGCCACATGACCACGGAAACATCTTTGGACAACGCTGGCTCTTCGGCTTTGAAACGGAGATGAGCACCGCAACCCTAGAGTCGGATTCGACTGGCTTTTGAGCAAGGGAATCTTTACCTTTACCTAACTTTATTCCTGAGAAGACAAGGAGAAGAAAGGTTCCCAAATACATGGTTGAGATTTTGCAAATGGCGAGGTGGCTATGCTAAGTGAACAAATAGCAACACAGAATGGACGGAAACATAACATTTATGTTTTTAAACACAAAGCAAAACTCTTACACAAATGGTTTTGGTGGAAAAAATTACTCGACATGTATTTAGATATTGTAGGAGGTAACCAAATAGATGTCATAAGATGAACATGGCCCCCTACTTGTTTGTAATGTATGTTGTTCGTTTGCCGTTTGTCTTTATTATATATATAATAAGAAAAACTTTACTTGAATTTTTTAAAAAAAAAAAAAATGAATGAAATAGAGCTCAATTGAAACGGAGTTTTGCAGGACTTTTGAGTTAGGCCATAACTGTGCATTTCTTGTAGCATCCGCTGTTTCCTCATCTTGTGCATCTATGGCTGCCGGATCCAGGTTTGGACCTCAGTGGGGGACAGTGCCACAGAGTCCAGCCTCCAAAGCATCCTTTTTCTCCAGAGAACTGAGCTCTGTAGTCTGTCGCTGAGCTGTAATTCCAGGGGATCTCCAGGTCCCACCTGGAGGATGGCACCCCCTAAGTGCGTCTTAAGGAAATTTTGGGTGTGGTGGCAGATTCCAGATTTTCAAGTTCTTGTACAAACCTGGGGCATTTTTCAGATATGGTGAGAGAGCCAGTTTGGTGCAGTGGTTAAGAGCGCGGACTCTAATCTGGGAGAACCGGGTTTGATCCCCCACTCTTCCACATGCAGCTGCTGGTGTGACCTTGGGTCAGTCACGAGTTCTCCCAGAGCTGTTCTTTCAAGGACAGTTCTGGAAAGAGCTCTCTCAGCTCCATCTGCCTCACAGGGTGTCTGTTGTGGGGAGGGGAAGGGAAAGGAGATTGTCAGCCGCTCTGAGACTCCCCTGGGTAGTGAAGGGTGGGGTATAAATCCAATCTCTTCTTCTTCTTCTACCTCACAGGGTGTCTGTTGTGGGGAGGGGAAGGGAAAGGAGATTGTAAGCCACTCTGAGACTCCTTCGGGTAGTGAAGGGCGGGATATAAATCCAATCTCCTCCTCCTTTCCTCTTTCTTCTTAACACCAGGTAACATTTTGTTCTCTCCCGGCAGGCTGAATGTCAGAACCTGAGACGTGGGAGTCACCTGGCTTCCTTTTCCAGCATGAGGGAGGAAAAATTAGTTTCTATTTACATCAAACGCTTCAGCACCACAAACTATGTCTGGATTGGTCTTAACGCCGTGCCACATGCCAACGTAGGTTCCGACTTTGGGCTTTCTTCATTCCCTTTCAGATCTTAGCTTTGAGTACTCGAATTACACATTTTTTTTGAAAGTGCAAGGCAGGGTAAAGCTTGACAGCTCCCTCCTGGCAATCAGTGGGGGCTGGGGGGGGAATGAAAACCGGGAGCAGGAGGAAACGTCCGACATGACCCAGAAGCGGCATCATCATGCAGCGATATCAGGGGTGCTGCTCTGGTATTTGGGCACAAACTCAGTGGTCAATTTGGCTTCTACCATAGAGTTTTTGCCCAAATACTCCAGCATCGCCCCGACATCACGGATGTGATGATACCGTTTCTGGGTCATGTCCAGAAAAGGGGCCAATAGTCCAGAATTGGGATAAACGATATTATAGCATGCCATCTTGGACCCTTTATTCTGTATTGCCATTTTTATTAGGTTGTATATTGAATTTTAATGTTGTTGTATATTTTATGGCATCGTGCCTTTTGTACATCGCCCAGAGCTCAGCGTAAGCTGGGGTAGGATAATAATAATAATAATAATAATAATAATAATAATAATAATAATAATAATAATAATAATAATAATAATAATGCAACAACAACAATAAAGTAACATAGACTCAGGGGCCGCGGCGGCTCAGAGTTTAAGAGGCTGAGCTGCAGACTGGAAGGTGTAGTACGACAGTTCGAGAGCCGAGAGTGCCGCAGGACGGAGTGAGCTCCCGTCTCTGGTCCCAGCTCCTGCCAACCTAGCAGCTTGAAAGCAAGAAACTGCAAGTAGATAAATAGGCACCGCTTTGGTGGGAAGGTAACAGCGTTCCGTATGCCTCAGCATTAGTCAAGCCGGCCACATGACCACGGAAACGTCTTCGGACAGCGCTGGCTCTTTGGCTTGGAAATGGACATGAGCACCGCAACCCTAGAGTCGGATTTGACTGGCTTTCGAGCAAGGGGAAACCTTGACCTTTACTAACAGACACATATTGCTGCAAAAGTGTCGACTGGGCGTCCTCTTTTTCCCGGGAAGTCCACTCCCACCAGCAGGCTGATTGGCATTGAAGTGGTGAGACCTGGTAGTGGGGGGGGACCCCCAATTCCACTGGGGGGGGGTCTGGCAACCCTAGGCTGGCTTGTTCTCTCTGGTCTGAATCAACTCTGTCGATCCCTCAGCATTTAAAAGCACTGCTCAGTTTTGGAGAGGGAAGCCACACCCTGGAAGTTGCATAGTAGTTGGAGGGGGCTGAAGGTGTAGGTCTCTCTTCCACTTCCCTGTCCTCGATTACTCGGGAGCCCTGCCCTTCTTGCGAGCCAGTTTGGTGTAACAGTTAGGCGCACGGACTCTAATCCGGGAGAAGCGGGTTTGATTCCCCACTCCTCCACCTGCAGCTGCTGGTGTGACCTTGGGCCAGTCACGAGTTCTCTCAGAGCTGTTCTCTCAAGGGCAGTTCTCGAAAGAGCTCTCTCAGCCCCACCTACCTCACAGGGTGTCTGTTGTGGGGAGGGGAAGGGAAGGGGATCGTCAGCCGCTCCGAGACACCTTTGGGTAGTGAAGGGTTGGGTATAAATCAAACCTCCTCCTCCTCATTCCTTCCCCTCCTTCCTTCACCTCCTCCTCCTCTCCTCCTTCTCCTTCTCCTTCTCCTCCTCCTTCTCCTTCTCCTCCTCCTCCTCCTCCTCTTCTCCTCCTCCTCCTCCTCCTCCTCCTCCTCCTCCTCCTCCTCTTCTTCTCCTTCTCCTCCTCCTCCTTCTCCTCTTCTTCTTCTTCTCCTTCTCCTCCTCCTCCTCTTCTCCTCCTCCTCCTCCTTCTCTTCTTCTTCTTCTTCTTCTTCTTCTTCTTCTTCTTCTTCTTCTTCTTCTTCTTCCTCTTCCTCTTCCTCTTCCTCTTCCTCTTCCTCTTCCTCTTCCTCTTCCTCCTCCTCTTCTTCTTCTTCTTCTTCTTCTTCTTCTTGCTATCAAGACAGACTCCAGAGCTGGGGAGGACTGGGCCTCAAATCTAAATCCTGACTGGTCTGTTGTGATACTGGGAGCGGCGCTTTCCTCTCAGCCCCGGATTTAAATGTTCTCCTACCCGTCCTCTGCATCCACACTCGTGACCTGCCAGGAGTTCGCAAGTTCTTCATGGGAGTTTCCTGTCTCACCCTCTACAGAAACTAATGTGGGAATGGAGCGATCGTTCCCCCTACATCTCTGGGTCGCCTCTCTGGGACAATCGGAGCCCCAGCACCGCCATCTCTTCCTCGGAATGCGTGGTTCTTTACAGCATCCAGAGCCCATCATGTACGTATGAAGGTTCTTAGCAAGCACATGGCGGGTGGGGACGGCCCTGAGGGAGTACGGGGTTGTTACGCAGAGGAAGACTATGGCAGACCATCTCTGAACATCTCTTTCCTCGTAAACCGTGTCGGGTCACCGTAAATCGGTTTGCCATAATTTGGCTGCCACTGGGATGCCACTTAATTATTTGCCCATGTTCTGGATGGCCAATGTTAGCTCAATCTCATCAGATCTTGGAAACCCCCACAAAGCACCTTGTGTTCCATTCACCATTCTTTCAGAGCTGTTCTCTCAAGGGCAGTTCTCGAAAGAGCCCTCTCAGCCCCACCTACCTCACAGGGTGTCTGTTTTAGGGAGGGGAAGGGAAAGAAGACTGTAAACCGCTCTGGGACTCTGAGTGAAGGATGGAGTATAAATTCAATCTCCTCCTCCTTTTTGGTGTAGTGGTTAAGTGCATGGACTCTAATCTGGGAGAACCGGGTTTGATTCCCCCACTCCTCCACTTGCACCTGCTGGATGACCTTGGGCAAGCCATAGTTCTGACAAGAGCTGTCCTTGAAAAAGAGCAGTTTCTGTCAAGAACTCTCTCAGCCCCACCTACCTCACAGGGTGTCTGTTGAGGAGAGGGAAGGGAAAGGAGTCTGTAAACTGCTTTGAGAGTCCAAGTGAAGGGCAGGGTATAAATCCAATCTCTCCTCCTCCTCCTCTCCCTCTCCCTCCCTCCTCCTCCTCCTCCTCCTCTTCTTCTTCTTTGTTTTTTTCTGCAGCATCTGCAAATATCACTGTTTACTTTAAAAAACGTTTTCATAGTTTTTATATGAAATGTATATGTCATTCATGCATAACAAAGTTCACATAATCTAGCAATATACATATAACACAGTCAGCCAAATTTTCAGATACTCAAATCTGATGACTGGAGCTGTGAGTGGGCAAGACAGATCTTTCTACAAACCTGAAAAGGGCCCCATGTTTGCAGAAAAGCCCCCAAAAAAAGTTTTAAAAACTTGAAAATGATAAATGGAGCACATGTTGCTTTAAGCAACAGATTCCCTGGATGGCTGTTGCTAGGCAACCACAGCATTCCAGCCTGGATTTCTGTGAGTAAAAAGACAGGGAGAGGGCAGGGTCAGGACACAGATGGAACCTTCTTTCATATGTGGTGGAAGTGCAAAAAAGCAAAAAGATTCTGGAAAGAAATACACCAAAAAATGCAGAACATTTGTTGTTGTTGTTGTTGTTCAGTCGCACAGTCGAGTCCGACTCTTCGCGACCCCATGGACCAGAACACGCCAGGCCTTCTATGCAGAACATAGTAAAGTTTAAATTCCCAATGGAAGCTAAAAGCATGCTGTTAGGCGTTCTGCCTAACAAATTACCAAAAAATTTAGAAGAAGTATTCAAATACATGGTGACAGTGGCTAGAACTATTTACGCAGCAAAATGGAAATGAGATGTCTGTCCACATTTAGAAGAATGGGAAAATAAACTTGCTAAATATACAGTAATGGCAAAATTAACCTATCTGAGAAACAGGCCCATTATGAAATTTGAGGAAAGATGTGTACTATGCTAGCAGGAGACGAACTTGGAATGAGAAGCAGTCTGAACAAATGGTAATGAAATAGAAGCTCGCTCACAGTTCTTTTAGCCTCCGGCTCGCATATTTTTATCT
>JAPDNY010000409.1:0-42014 GCA_029375565.1 Gekko gecko
TTGGCCCTCCAGAGGAACTGATTGGCCACTGTGTGAGACAGGATGCTGGACTAGATGGACCACTGGTCTGATCCAGCAGGGCTCTTCTGATGTTCTTATCAGGGGAAGGCTTCAGCCTCTATGCCCTGTTGTTGGCTGTTGAGAGGAACTGGCTGGCCACTGTGTGAGTCAGGGTGCTGGACTAGATGGACCACTGTTCTGATCCAGCAGGGCTCTTCTTATGTTACTTCAGAGGCAAACCCTATTGTGAATGGAGCCAGTCCACAGGATGCAACCCATTGTGTTTTGGGAGCCCCATGATTCTTTTAGTTTTATGATAAATAGTTATGTTCCGAAGGGAAAGTTGTGGAAATAGTAAATGGAGTTCACTGGATAATAAGTCATTAGGTGTACACTGCTTTCTGTTAAATTAATTTAGAGTGGTGGTTGGAGGTAAAGGTCAAAAATGAACGGGAGAAAAAGAATTAATTGGAGGAAGGTGAGATTTGGAAGGAAAGGTCACCTCCCGTGATATCTAAATGTCAGAAACAACTTGGTGTGTGAACATGGCTGTAACGAACTGAACAGAGATTATCTTTATAGATATAGCATGAACAGATAATGACGAGAAGGTGTGGAAGCTTGCTCTGCGTGCAAATAAAGCTTCTGGATATTATTGTATTTATTTATTTATTTATTTGTCCTTCACCCTAACTGGGTTCCCAAAGTGTCTCATCGGACATCACACCCAATGCAAGCCTTCTGTATGGAGAGGATAGTCTGCTGAGCTGGATCATGGCCCAGAGGAGGAGGGTTGCCAGGTCCAGGGGGTGGGGGGAACTTACCAAGAACGGGAGGGAGGCCCGGGCTACATCACCAGGGTGACATCACTTCCACCATGTACCGGAAGTGATGCCATCATCTGGTGCTGTTACAGGAATGCTTTGATATCGGGGCTGAAACTTGACGGTAAAAATGTCTCCTACCGTCGAGTTTTTGCCCACATACCAGAGCGTCGTCAGGACATTGCTGACGTGATATCGTTGCTTCCAGTACACGTTCGAAGTGGCATCACCACATCGCCAGCAGCATAGCCTGGGCTTCCCTCCTGCTCCAGGTAAGTCCCCTTGCTATCCAGCTGATTGGCAGTGGGGGGACAGGAGATCCCCCACCTCCAGTGGGGGCTGGGAACCCAATGGAGTAGGCTTGCATGGCGGTTTCTCTCTCTCTCTCTCTGACAGTCCCCTCAATAACTTGTCTGTATTTTCTCACTGTATTTCTAAATCTGTTTTAAAGACCGCAGGCCGAAATGAGTGCTAAATTAGCCACAGCAGCATCTCTGAGGCCTATGGAGATAGGAGGATGGGAGATCCAGGCAGCTGCCTTGTGAGTGTGGTCGTTTTTGAGTCAGAGTTGTGGCACCGAGGAGGAGTAGGGTTGCAAGTGACAGGGGAAACCTGGATGTGACATCACACATCCCTAGAAATCACTGGAGACTCTATGGTAAAACCAAAGGGATGTTGTCAATTCCTAGAGAGGACTGACATAACTCCTAGAGGGAAACCTGGTTTGACCATAGAGTTTCCAGTGATTCCTAGACAGGTATGACATCTGGATCTTTCTCACCTGCTCGTTGCCAGGCTAGGTCTGAAAATCCTGAGGAGAGGGGAGACCATGGGGATGGGGACTGGGGGAGCACTATATATTGACAAAATCCAGAAATGGCATCACACCTGTCTAGGAGTCACTGGAGACTCTATGGTAAAACTGGGTTTCCCCCAGATGTGACATCAGTCCTCCATGCTGTTTTCATGGTTTCTGTTGTTTATCCTCCCAGGCTATTTGCACTGCAGTAATAGAACACAGTTACCCTATTGACACTGGTAGAATTCCCGCTAAGTAAATAATTAATTCCTACATGAACAGTATGAACTCATACCAGAATATATGTTTAGTCTTTAAAATGCCAGTGGACTTCTGTTTTGCTTTGCTGCAGTAGACAAAAACGCCCCCCTCTCAAATTAGAAGAGATTTCTTCCATTGAGACTTTCTTGCCTCCCCCTTTTCCTGCTGCCACCCAAACTGCCACCTAAAATGCTGTTCCTGGAGAACAGGGAGCCACCCACAGGAACAGGATTGGGGGAGTCAGAGGGAACAGGCGTTACCCAAAGAGGTAACCAAAATTTAGTTGGGGGAAATTAGCTTAAAAGGAGACAAAGCAGGGATGAGAAGAAGCAGTCCTCCTACTCAATTACTTAAATTTTATAGTAAGTGCAACAAGCCACTTTGGGTCAGGAAGCAATTTTTCTCCAGGCCATTTTGGCCACGGATCCTGGAGGGTTGTTGTTGTTGTTTTTGCCATCTTGTGGGCATGAAGCAGGAGTCACTGGTGTTGTGCGTGGAGGGGGAGGTATTTGTGAATTTCCTGCATTGTGCAGGGGTTGGACTAGATGACCCTGGAGTTCCCTTCCCACTCTATGGCTCTGTGATTCTAAGTCACACTCCTGCCCCCTGATACATGTCACAATTATTGCCTATATGTAGGATACCTATCTGTTGATGCACAATTTTTTTTCCTTTTAATTTCAGGAAGAGTGTGCTGTTTGTATTATTTTAAAGCCAGAAAGGGAGAACTGGCCAGTGTGGTGTAGTGGCTGAAGTGTCAGACTAGGATCTGGGAAATCCACGTTCGAATCCCCACTGGTGCCACGGAAGCTTGCTGGGTGACCTTTGGCCAGTCACAGTCTCTCAACCTAATCTCCCTCACAGGGCTGTTGTGAAGATAAAATGGAGGAGGGGAGAATATGGTCAGCGAGCTGCTTGGGGTCTCCATTGGGGTGAAAGGCAGGAGAGAAATCAAGCAAATGAGTAAATAAATAAATAAAGTACTGAGCTGCTTAGAGGTAGAGCCCTGCAGGACCCTGGAGAGGACGATAGAATGCCCCTTCTAGTTGGGGACTTTATTTGTCTCATTACTAGTGAAGGGGCAATCATACCCTGCCACACACACACATACACAGCTCTCAACACGTTTTGCGACAACTCAGCTTCCCTTTAAAAGTCTGTGGTTTCTCCACTCTTGAGACAGAACGGCAGGCATCCCTTTTCCTGACCATATTAATGAAATATGATAGAAATACACTGTTAACATTGACTCCTGTTTGGGCATCTGTTGTGTGAAAATGGTACACTGGCAAAACAAACAAAACCGGGAACTTAGCCCGAGAAAGTAGCTGAAAAATTGTTTTTTTGAGTATGCATGAAGATGCAAGTCAGTGAAAAAGACCCCCATATTTGTACTTCACTAACTGTACATACAGTTGGCACCAGTGTTCCCTCCAAGCTGAGTTTAGTGTGAGCTAGCTCACAATCTTTTAGCCTCCGGCTTGCACATTTTTGTCTTCGCTCGGGAAGGATGGCTCCAGAGCAAACGAATTTATGCAGCAGCCAAATCGCACGCTCACAACTTTAATGCCGGTAGCTCACAAAGTAGAATTTTTGCTCACAAGACTCCACAGCTTAGAGGGAGCATTGGTTGGCACCTCTGGATTGGGAATTTTTTGGAGATTTGGCGGTGGCGTGGAAGAGTGGAATTTGGGGAATGGAAGGAGCTCAGTGGGAGTGTGATGTCACTCTAGGACTTCTGTTGCTCCTAGATTCTATGGTATACCATAGAGTTTGCCCTCTGCAGCTGCCATTTCCTCCAAGGGAATTGATCTCTGTGGTCCGGAGATCAGTTGTAATTCCAAGAGAACTCCACTGTGCCACCTTGAGGCTGGTCGCCCTAAATTTAGGTTTACAGGGCAAGAGGTAAACCTTAGAGCAGAGGTTTCCAGACTTATTTAGCCTACCGCCCCTTTTCAGGAAAAAAATTTACTCAGCCCCCCCCCGCCCCCAGAAAGCTACCTTCAAGAAGCAGACAAAAAGATGCAATTTGCAGATCTGCACCTGGATCATTCCAGCCCACCCGGATCGTTCCAACGCCCCCCAGGGGGCGGTATTGCCCACTTTGGGAACCGGTGGCTCAGAGGTTTCGAATGGTGGTTTTCTACTGAGCTGTCTAAAGATAAATAGCAGCGTTCCATAGGCCTCCCTTGTTCTTTTGCACAGAAGAAGCTGCAACTTTCCCTCATAAATCAGAAATCTATTCAATAGCCTGTCTGCCTCTCCACAGTAAAATACTGTACGGCTCAGCGTGTGGCCTCATAAAATGTTTCCTCGCAAATCTGTGCCCTTCCTTGCAAAGCCCGGGCCAGCTGTTCCACAGGCCAGAGGAGCAGTTCTGCTCAGCTGCATCCTAATTAAAACGGGAGGCTTTATTGAATTTTTTTACAGTTCAACCTCCAAATGGATAATGCTTCGCTTTACCCCCTCTCTGCTCCTAGAGAGAGAGGAATGGATAGCGGGAGATGTGTGACCTATATCGGGATCAGTCTCCCGTTTCCATTTAAGAAATCAGAGCACTGCTCAAATAGGGTTCCTTGCATGCCCTCTCTCGCCCTGAATGGTGTGCAAATAGTAAATGGCACCAACATAAATTCATTCATTCCTTCATTTATTTATTCAATTTGATTTGCTAGGCTGTCCTTCCCTACATAGGGCCACAGTGGCTCAGAGGTTAAGATACCTGAGCTGCAGACTGGAAGGTCTGTAGTTCGGCAGTTCGAGACCCGGGTGCCACATGACGGAGTGAGCTCCTGTCTCTGGCCCTCGGTCCTGCCAACCTAGCAGTTAGAAAGCGAGAAATTGCAGGTAGATAAATAGGTACCACTTCGGTGGGAAGGTAACAGCATTCCATGCACCTCGTGTTTAGTCAAGTCGGCCACATGACCACAGAAACGTCTTCAGACAGCGCTGGCTCTTTGGCTTGGAAACAGAGATGAGCACCGCCCCTTTACCTTTTTACTTTACTTTCCCTACAAGTATGGCTCAGGGCAGCTTACAGCAGAACAATACACAAAGTTCTTTAAATTAAAACCAACATTAAAACTACCTAAAAACAAATCAGCAAATAGGAACAAGATACATATACAATAGCGGGAGAAATCAGCTCCCCCCAGCCTCCTCGGTGGGAGGGGTTGCAAGCAGTGCTCCCTCTAAGCTGTGGAGTCTTGTGAGCAAAAATTGTACTTTGTGAGCTACCAGTATTAAAGTGGTGAGCGAGCGATTTGGCTCCTGTGTAAATTACTTTGCTCTGGAGCCATCCTTCCTGAGCGAAAACAAAAATGTGTGAGCTGGAGGCTAGGAAACTGTGAGCTAGCTCACACTAACTCAGCTTAGAGGGAGCACAGGTTGTAAGGGATGGGTAAGTACGTGAGAGTGCCAGATGTCATATGGTCCCCATCACTGTCCTCAGCTGAATGCCTGGTGGAACACCTCTGCCTTGCATGCCCTGCAGAAAGGTAATAACTCCCATGGGGCAGGGAGGTCTTCCGGCTGAGAGTTCCACCAGGTGGGGGGGGCAGGGCCAAAAAAGCCCCAGCCCTGGTTGAGGACAGCCAGATAAGGAATCTCTGTTCTCTTTGCACAAAAGAGAAATGAGTGGGGGATGGGGGTGTGGAGCAGAGTTCCCTCTAAGCTGAGTTAAGCTGAGTTAGTGTAAGCTAGCTGATAGTTTTTTAGTCTCCGGCTCACACATTTTTGTCTTAGCTCAGGAAGGATGGCTCCAGAACAAACTAATTTATGCAGCACCCAAATCGCTTGTTCACAACTTTGATTTCAGTAGCTCACAAAGTAGAATTTTTGCTCACAAGACTCCACAGCTTAGAGGGAACAATGGTGTGGAGTGGAAACAGCAGGAATGGGGTGAGGCTGTGGTCCAGGGGTAGATCATTTGCCTGGCATACAAAAGGTCCCTGGTTCAATCCCTGGCATCTCTGATTTTTTGATTGCATCATTTTAACCATATTTTAATTGCTTAAAAGGTTTAATATTTTTTTAAATATGTTCACCACTTTGTGGACCCTCGTCAAGTGGAAAGGCAGTGTAATAACAACAACAATAATAATAATTAAAAGGATCAGTCAACAGTACTGGCCTTGGC
The DNA here is from genome assembly GCA_029375565.1 of Gekko gecko. Taxonomy (NCBI): domain Eukaryota; kingdom Metazoa; phylum Chordata; class Lepidosauria; order Squamata; family Gekkonidae; genus Gekko; species Gekko gecko. The sequence continues at coordinate 6,023 of JAPDNY010000409.1, forward strand.
AGACCAATGGCAGACCAGTTCTGAAATCCTCTATTCAGCTCTGAAATCCTCCATTCAGCTCTGAAACCCTCCATTCAGTTCTGAAATCCTCCATTCAGTTCTGAAATCCTCCATTCAGCTCTGAAATCCTCCATTCAGTTCTGAAATCCCCCATTCAGCTCTGAAATCCTCCATTCAGTTCTGAGATCCTCCATTCAGTTCTGAGATCCTCCATAGCTCAGAGTTGTAGCAGACAGCACTTAGTAGCTAGAGTGTAAACTCCCAGGTTCAGATCCCTGTTCAAGAAATCAGCTCAGGTTTGGGTAGATATTAGTAGGATACCTCGCAGAGGCGTGGGGGGCGACCCTGTACCCCTGACAGTTTTGCTCAGCAAGGAAGGGTGCGTTCTCTGCCCAGCCAAAACCCCTTTGGCACTGGAAGCCCTGCCGGATTCCATCTCTCTCCCAATGTGTCTGACCACCTACAAGCCTCATCCCTATTCCCTCTCTGTCTGCTGGATCACCAACTTCTTTGCAAGTAGACACAGCGAGTGTCATGCCACTCAGGCCAAAAGGGTTCCCTGTTTTAATCTAAGTAACCTGGATAGTTCAGAAGCTGAGCAGGGGGTCGGCCCTGGTTCGTGCTCGGATGGGAGGCCACCGAGGAAGACCTGGGTTGCTCAGGGCCGGATCACCCATTGGGCGATCTAGGCGATCGCCTAGGGCGGCCCGGCCTCAGGGGCGCCAAATGGTGCCCCACTCCCCACCCCAAAAGCATCCCCCCGCCCTAACCAGGCGCCCTCCGCAGCTGCTAGATCCCCGCCCCCTTCCCGGCTCTCCTGGGGGTCCCGCAGCCATGGAGCCCCGAGGAAAGCCGGCTCTGGGAGGGAGGGGGCAGCGGCTAGACCCCCCGCCCCCTTCCCGGCTCTCCTGGGGGCCCCGCAGCTGCGGAGCCTCCAGGAAAGCCAGCGCTCTGCCGCCACCCCCGGTCTCCAGGCCCCACTGGGAGGTTGGCATCCCCAGTGGGGGCGCCCCAGGCTTCCTGCCTAGGGCACCCAGACACCTGGAGCCGGCCCTGGGGTTGCTAAGCAGAGGTTGCCAATGACAAACCACCTCTGAAAGTCTCTTGCCTCGGAAACCCTACAGTGTTGCCATAAGTCAGCTGTGAATTGATGGCTCACTTTACCCATTACCCCAATTTAGGATTCCCTGCAGACTATCTGGGTCCTGCAACTTTTGGAGGCTGATCATCCTGATCAACCTGCCTCTAGATGTCAGATTTGATATATTACATGGTTTTATCAAATCCCTGCTTTCCTTCTCAGAGCTCCAAGATTCGCCTCTTATCCATTTTTTCCCCACAGACACTTGTTACTCGCAAAGGGTCATTTCCCTCTATGTATGGCTGCCAAATACACACAGACAGACAGGATCGGCAAAGAACAAAGTAACTTTTTTACTGCAATGACAAAGGAGAGCAGCCCCTCTGGAGAAAAGCATCCGCTCCAAAGATGGCGACAAAGAGGACAAGTTTAATACGAAAAGTAACAAATTGCATTTCTATGACATATGGGGTGAGATTCTGATTTGGCATATTCTGGTTGGTTAAGCAGTTAGAAATTCAGAGTGCTTGAGTTAATTACTTCGTTGATTAAAGTTAAAGGTAAAGGTTTCCCTTCCTCAAAAGCCAGTCGAATTCCACTCTAGGGGGCGGTTCTCCATCATCCAAATCCACCGCACTTGTCCACCACACTGGTACCTCACATAACCCCCTGGCCCATTCGCTGAAGGCTTTCCAAAGCCTGTGCTGACCTGAGCCTCACTGTGATGGATTAACCCACCCATATCTGTCTAACTTTTGTGTATGTTAATCATTCCAAAGAACCAGCTGTGGCCATGGAAGTGTAAAAAAAAAAAATGCTCAGCCTTGTGGTGTGTAATAGATTGCTATGATCATGAACAAAAGGTGTAATGTGCTATAAACTTCCATCGGGGACAATTCTAACGTCCTCCACTGCAGCAAATCCCATTAAAAATCAATGAGGGAGACGCCCAATGAAGAATGGACCATGGTTTCCCCCCCCCCCACTAGAATGACCCAAGAACATTAAAATCAACTTGAATCTGCTCCATTAACTTTAGCAAAGCTACGACAGGAGATGTTTTTGTCCCACGGTATCAATCAGAACCCGTGCTTGCTGCTAATATCAAGTACGTGAAGAACATATGGGGCTATAAACAGCTTTAATGGCAGCAGCCTTGAGAAAGTATGCATTGTTTCATCGTCATAATTAAAGCCATAAATCTGCAAGGCACTGGGCCGGAGACAGCGGCTGCAACCAGGGTAACTTTCTGTATCCATGTGACGTTGTGCCAGGACGTTCCTTCTGCTGCCAACTGGGACTCTCTCCTTTTCTGTTAGTGTGAAACAAACTGCTGTCCATCAGACATGCCAATCTACATATTTTTAGATATGTGTGACAAAGCAGAAGGGACAATTTTACTGAGGATGCTTTGGCTAAACAATCATTGGAAGGCACCTTCTGGACCAGAAATTAGTATCAGTGAAATATCATTTGGCATGTGATTGCATCTTTGGAGGCCTCATTTATACTTTTATTCTGTCCCTAGTGGTTTCACTTTGGAACAATTTTTTTCTGGTCCATCTTGTATCCGTGTTGCATAATTGTATGATTGTGTTGTATTATGATATAAGCCCATTGGTCCAGGCCAAAACGCATCAGGTCAAGTCCATTGGCCCTTGTTTGTAAGATTTTGGCATTTTTTACATGAGGTGTGATTGGGCCCTTTTTTTTAATTCTTTGCTAATAAATCCATGTATCTTTTTATATTATAAACATTAAGTTTTTATTGTTGGCCCTCTATTCTGTTTGACTTACTTTTTTAGGTTCTGGTGGCAAAACAGCTGTTCATCAAAAGAATTGGCTACAAATGGCTTTTTTAGACCTGACCGATCATTCTGTGTACAGTAACTGCTCTCACTTGGGGAAGCTCGAGCTTTTAAAACTGATTTTTAGTATTATTATTGTGGGTTTTTTAAAAAAAAATCAGTCCAGAGCACTCCATATAAGTTATCTTGGTGTGCTTTGCAACAGATCAGCTGAATTTGTACGAGTTAAGGCTTCTGGAAATAGTGTAGTCCTTGAGCTTAGACATCAGAGAAGCCCCCAGATCTAAAGAGTTAAAATTGCTGTGCAGTCCCTGAGCTTGTCTGACCAAACTTGTTGAAATTCCCCCACTGGACTGAGCTGAAGTTTAGCCAGTGTCAATCTCTGCAATCTCTCAGTGTCAATCTCTACAGCCTCTTAGTCCATCTCTGTGATTCTGCATGTGGCATTTTTGCTCCACATTTATTCAACACTGAGGAAAAGGTGCAGCTCAAAACCACATTCAAATACCTTGGAGCAAGGCTGTACTGGCTGCAAAGTCAACCCTGAATGGCCATAAATCTATGTAGAAGGTACCATAAAACCCAATGGTCAAAGAAAGGGAAAGTGGCATGTAGTTTAGAGGGTACCATAAAACCCGATGATCGAAGGAAAGGAAAGCAGCATGCAATGCAGAGGGGAATTTCTGTTCCAAGGTGGGTTTGGTAAAACAATGGAGGGAAAAGCCCAGGGCTATTTTTGGGCAGGAACGCACAGGAACGGAGTTCCGGCTGGCTCCCAAGTTGGCCACGCCCAGCAGGAACTCATTAGCATAACAGGCCACACCTAACCGCAGAAACTCATTAGGATTGGCTACATTAGGAATGTGCGGCCTAACATGCAAAGGAACTCCTGCTACATAAAAAGCCCTGGGTTTTGACAACAAACAAGGTAAACAGAAGAAGAAGCAAAAGGTGGGTGTAGCTGGATGACCACACTTCTGGTAACATGGGGGTGTAGTCTAATATGCTAATATGATGTGCTGTCAGGGGAGTAACCTAATATGCTAATGAGTTCCTGCTGGGCTTTTTCTACAAAAAGAGCCCTGGAAAAGCCAATACAGAATTGCCCAGTGTGACTCCCTAGAAGCTAGAATTACTAAAATGAGGCTACTGTACTTTGGTTCACATCATGAAAAGACAGGACTCACTGGGGAAAACAACAACAACATAAGAACATAAGAGAAGCCAATGTTGAATCAGGCCAATGGCCCATCTAGTCCAACACTCTGTCACACAGCGGCCAAAATATACCAGGTGCCATCAGGAGGTCCCAGGAGTGGGGCCAGGATGCTAGAAGCCCTCCCACTGCTGCCCCCCCAGCACCAAGAATAGAGTGCATCACCTGCCCCAGACTGAGAGTTCCCATCTATACCCTGTGGCTAATAGCCACTGATGGACTTCTGCTCCATATGTTTATCTATTTCCCTCTTGAAACTGTCCATGCTTGCAGCTGCCACCACCTCCTGTGGCAGTGAATTCCATATGTTAATCACTCTTTGGGTGAAGAAGTATTTCCTTTTATCTGTTCTAACCCGACTGCTCAGCAATTTCATGGAGTGCCCACGAGTTCTTGTATTGTGAGAAAGGGAGAAAAGTCCTTCTTTCTCAACCTGCTCAATCCCATTCATAATCTTATAAACCTCGATCATGTCACCCCTCAGCCGTCGTTTCTCCAAGCTAAAGAGCCCCAAGCATTTTAACCTTTCTTCAACAACTCTTGGAAAAGTTGAAGGGAGCAGGAAAAGGGGAAGACCCAACAGGAGATGGATTGACTCAATCAAGGAATCCACGGCCCTCGCTTTGCAAGACCTGAGCAAGGCTGTTAATGAGTGGACATTTTCAAGGTCACTAAAATTGATTCATTTGAGATGTTGTGTTGGAGGAGAGTTGTATAGATACCATGGACTACCAAAAGAGAGAGAGAGAGAGAGAAATATGTGGATCAAATCAAGCCTCAATTCTCCCTAGAAGCTGTAACGAACAAACCGAGGCTATTGTCATCATGACAAGACAAGGCCTGGTGGAAAAAAAACAATAATGGCCCTGGCCACACGGGCCGGATAACGCGGGGAAGAGGCGTGGCTTTTTGCAGCGGTGCAATTAAATGTGCGATAACGTGACCAGACCCCGCCGCGGCAACATCGGGGTTTCTTTGTCCAGGAGCACCTTTGACGCGTGGCAAGGAGTGCACTTGTGCAATCACACGTAAGTATCCTGTTACTGGCCCATAGCAAACCGTTTGCTGGGGGGGGGTTACTCCGGATTTTCAGGCGGCTGCTACGGGTCATCGACGGTTGTGCTACGGTTCCCAGATGTGGTCCTGTGATCACGCTCCGAAACTCCACACCACTTTCATATCTCTCCCACCGCAAATTCTCCGTGTGACCGGGGCCAATACTCCATCTAAGCTTAAATCAGTTTTTAGAACTGTGAGCCCCAATAGTTGGAGGAAATGTAGAATGAAAGGAACCCCCTACCATATATGGCGGGATTGCCCAGTTATTCAGGTCTTTTGGAGGGAAATTTATGAGGAGATTTTAAAAATTATTAAGGTTTCCTTTCCTTAAAGTGTTGCTGTTTGATATTTGGCATGATTGTATGCTGACAAAAGAATATCTAACATTGATTTCAATGTTGTTGGCAGCGGCAAGGATATTAATAGCTAAATACTGGAAATTGGATACACCACCTACAAAGATGCAGTGGTATAATAAAATATGGGAGATGTATGTAATGTGCAGAATAGCAAATGATTCCTTCTTTGAGGAAAGTGTTATAAATAAATGGAAAGCTAATCAAGATGAGGGGTGGAATATGGTGATAGACTATCTCAAGGGCAATAATATTATCCCAAAACAGGAAGGACTATGGCCTGTTTTTGAATTGAGTGTGTATATATATATATATATATATATATATATATATATATATACAGGGGTCTTTTCGTAGAAAAACAGCTGCAGGAGCTCATTAGCATATGCCACACCCCCTGACATCACTGGAAGTGATGTCAGAAGGGGAAGCAAAGGGGGGGCAGCAACTTCAAAAGCCGCCCCTTCCCCAGCTGGTCTGGGTGGGGGAGCTAAGAGAGAAGGGGTTTAAAGTTTAAACTCCTTCTCATGAGAGTTGGGCCACAGAAGGAGGAAAGAGGGAAGGAAAGAGAGAGAATAGCGAGAAGAAAAGAATGAAGGAAAGAGGGAAAGAAAGAGAAGGAAAGGGGAGGGAAAGAAAGAGAGGGAAGAAGGAGGGAAACAGAGAAAGGAGGAAAAAAGAGAAGAGAAGAAGGTGGGAAAGAAAGAGAGAAGGGAAGAGGGAGGGAAAGAGGGAAAAGAAAGAAGGAAAGGAGGGAATGAAAGAAATTTGGCGGCAATTTGGCCCTATTATATCCTATGGGCCATTGAAGTCAATGGTGAAAACATCGGGTATATTCTGGGGGCTGGAGGGAGGGGTTTGAGGGAGAGGCTCCAAACTCACAGGATAACTGATGGAGCCTCTCCCCAAGATACCCACCAGGTTTCAAGAACATTGGACCAGGGGTCCAATTCTACGGGCCCCTAAACAGGTTGCCCCTATTCCCTCCATTATTCTCTATGGTGGGAAAAAAGTTATTTTTTTCCCACCATAGAGAACATTGGAGGGAATAGGGGCAATCTGTTTGGGGGCCCGTAGAATTGGACCCCTGATCCAATGTTCTTGAAACCTGGTGGGTATCTTGGGGAGAGGCTCCATCAGCTATCCTGTGAGTTTGGAGCCTCTCCCTCAAACCCTCCCCTCCAGCCCCCAGAATATACCCGATGTTTTCACCATTGACTTCAATGGCCCATAGGATATAATGGAGCTGAAATTGACATTCGGCTGCCTGAAAGACTCCCCGGGACGCCGGCTGGGGGCGGGGCTTGGCTCCTGAGCTCCCGGAGCTGCGCTCCGGTGAGCTCCCCCCCAAAAGACCTCTGTATATATATATATATATATATATATAACTTCCCCTTCGCTTCTCTTAAGTGGATTAGAGTATTGTATATTTAGTATAGTTTGTTCTGGTTAATCAACAAAAGTAAAAAAGAAAAAAAGAGAGAAGAAAAGAATGCTGGGAAAAGGTGAAGGCAGCAGGAAAAGAGGAAGACCCAACCAGAGATGGACGGACTCAGTCGAAGAAGAAGAAGAAGAGAAGAGAAGAGAAGAGATTGCATTTATACCCCGCCGTTCACTACCCAAGGGAGTCTCAGAGCGGCTGACAAACTCCTTTCCCTTCCCCTCCCCACAACAGACACAATGTTTGATGCAAAGGGCACCTGTATAGATGTGAAAACGGAAGAACGAAAACAGGGTATTTTCTTCTTTGGGTACCAATTCTGTTTGCCAAAGTTGGGACAGAGCTTTGAAAGCACGTGGAGATGCGCCTCGGTTATGTATTCTCCCCACCACCCGCCTTAAAAAAAAAAAAAAAAGCATCCATTGGAGCTGAAAAGCATCCAGGTTCTTAGCAGATGAGCCGAGATGCATGAAATCCATTACCTGTCCCATTTTGTCACTGTCTCTGATGGATCCGTCAGCCACAACCCGAGGACCTCCATTGTGTTTTAAAGCGAGAAAATCCCTCGCTGGCTCTCCGTAGGGATGAGTAAGCTTCCATTTGCAAAGGAAACCAGTGCCTAAAATTTACTTAATGTGTTTGTCAAGTCTCTTAAATCATTGAAATGAACAAAGGCAGCCTCTGCGATCAGAAAGTTACAGCCTCTGTTGCAAAAAGTGTGGATGTTCGCCCTGCTAAGGAGGAGGAGGAAGAGGAGGAGATTGGATTTATACCCCGCCCTTCACTACCCAAGGGAGTCTCAGAGCAGCTTACAAACTCCTTTCCCTTCTCCTCCCCACAACAGAAACCCTGTGAGGTCAGTGGGGCTGAGAGAGCTCTGACAGAAACTGCTCTTTTTTAAGAACAGCTCTGATAGAACTATGGCTTGCCCAAGGTCATCCAGCAGCTGCAAGTGGAGGAGTGGGGAATCAAACCCAGTTCTCCCAGATTAGAGTCCACCCACTTAACCACTACGCCAAACTGGCATAGAAGCCACAACCCTCTGTTTGCAGGACCTAAGCAAGGCAGTTAATGACTGGACATAATGGGAGGCCTTCTAGTGTCCTGGCCCCACTGCTGGACCTCCTGATGGCACCTGGTATTTTTGGCTGCTGTGTGACAGAGTGTTGGACTAGATGGGCCATTGGCCTGATTCAACATTGGCTTCTCTTATGTTCTTATGTTCTTATGACATTCTGGAGGTCATGAATTCATAGGCTCACTACAAGTCAGAAGCCACTTGACAGCCAAATAACATACAAATATACAAGGCAACAAGTAGGAATGTATATGCATCAGCATTTTGAACATGAACAGCAATACTAAAGTAATATTGTCAGATATATTACTTCATATATACCCTGTGATATATATATATATATGCAATAAGGTACTGAAACATTTGTAAATTATTAAAATTTGCAGTTTTTCCCAGTGTTTCTATTTGCATTTTAAAAAGAGATTTTTAAATGAAAATTTCCAGTCACTTGGAAGCAGGCTGTTCTTTCTGCTTCAGACTTGGAAGCTTTAGACTTAGCAGCCTTCAAATATAACATCTCATAAACTGTCAAATGGCATATTATTTTACAATGGTGCTTTCATACACTAAATACCTATATATGCAAGATATCAGATATTGTTAAGTACATTGTATTTCATTGAAGAAACTGCTGTCAAACACAGTGCTCCCCATTTATATTTCAGGGATTCCGGTATTGTTGTGTGTGAAATAACTGAAATACAATATAGTTAACATTAGGGAGTATTTGATGCCTGACATGTATTTGTATCAAGTATGCAAACACATTTGACAGATTACATTCAACCCTCCAGTCTGCCGCAGAAACTTACTGGGTGTAGTGGTTAAGAGTGCAGTGTAGTGTAGTGATTAAGAGTGTGGACTCTAATCTAGGAGATCTGGGTTTGATTCCCCACTCCTCCACAAGCAGCTGCTGGTGTGACCTTGGGTCAGTTACAAGTCCTTTCAGAGCTGTTCTGTCACGAGCAGTTCTGGAAAGAGCTCTCTCAGCACCACCTATTTCACAGGGTGTCTGTTGTGGGGAGGGGAACGAGACTGTAAGTTGCTCTGAGACTCCTCTGGGTAGTGAAGGGTGGGGTATAAATCCAATCTATTCTTCTCTTCATTCTCCTATCCGTACCCCACCTCTACTTCCTGTTGCTGGCTAAGAACCCTCAGTGTTGCCAGTGTGAATTAAGTGTGAACCCCAGAACTTACTCCACCACCTTCTGTTAGGGGAGAGGTATTCTGTGGCAGACATTCAGAGGTACTTTGGTAGAGGTCAGTGAGGAGGCTGTTCATTAAAAATGGAAAACTACTGTGATGAGTGACGGTGTATCACTGTCAGTGCTATCAAAATGCTAAATGTTGTAGCAGGTCATCTCGCAAAATCTGTTGGCTTGGATCCTAACTTCCTTTTCCACTTGCGGAAGACACCTCTGCCCATGAAAAAGGGGAGAAATTTGGGGTGATTCACCCCGCTCCCACTGCAAATACCCACTTCACCATTGGCTGAAGGGTCCCCCTTCCTGTGGGCGGGATCTAGCAGACGAGAGGAGCCAGATAAATTGTCCTCTACCTAGCACAGTCTGCTCTCACCAGATAGGATCTAGGCCATTGAAAGCCATTATCACTGGGTGTCAAATACAAATAACTAATATCCAGAGAATATTCGATCACGCGGAGAATTGCGAGACCACGTTCAACATGAAAATCCACCACAGGAGTATTCCGAGGAGATAATGTTGTTTCAGCTTTGCCGCTCGAGTCATAAAAACCTTATTAAAATAACATTGAGAAGCGTGGCATAATATTGAACGGGGCCCTGTTGGTGCATTTTTTAATAACCGTACGTAACACAGACGGAACAACCTGACTATCGCGTACTGCACTTACGGCTTAATATTGCAGAACTGATGTAAAGATAAATTCAATCTGTGCACGCAAAAAGACAGCCGTAACTCCACCTGGGATTGGTGAAAAGCCGTCCCTTTCAAGTGAAGATTAATGCCCTGTCTGAAACGGAACACAGCGTCACTTATTTTTCACGGCTTTAAGTACCGGGGTGATATTAAAAAATGAAAACGGGGGGAATGTCAGTTAAGTTGCGAATGGTATATATGGATGTACCTAGCTAGATACTGCAGACAAACAAATGGCGAGGTGTGAGTCAAATGGAATATCTTCATCCATTTATTTCGGAAGACTCTGGCGCCAAATGTGGGAATTTATTGGAGGCAGAAATTGAATGGCTTTGCTATTTTTTTTTAAAGCAGGTGTGCATATATGCTTTTTGCATAGGGGTAACCAAATGTAGGGGTAGCATTCTGTTTCATCTTCATTCTTATTATTGTTCACTCTTCCATTTCTCTGGTTTTCATTGTCCCTTTTGTAGACTGTTTGTCCTGTGCATGCCTATCTGTCATGTCTTTATCCTGCTTTCTTCCAGGTAGTTTGGAAGAACCAACAAAATGGTTCTCCCTTACCCCTTTTACCCTCATAACCAGGGGTTTTTCTTTTCTTTTTCTTTTTGGAAAAAGAGGTGCCGGATCTCTCAAGAGGGAAATGGGGTTTTCAGTCTGAAAACTCATGAACTTTTAAACATCGTAAAAAGAATTTTGTCAAGGAGGTTCTGGGACTCCATTCTGGCACATTCCACGTGAAAAAAGCCCTGCTCACAACCAGGGCTCTTTGTAGCAGGAACTCCTTTGCATATCAGGCCACACACCCCTAATGTAGCCAATCCTCCAAGAGCTCACAGTAGCCCCTGTAAGAAGAGCTCTGTAAGCTCTTGGAGGATTGGCCACATTACGGTGTGTGTCGCCTTATATGCAAAGGAGTTCCTGCTACAAAAAGAGCCCTGCTCACAACAACCCTGTGAAGTAGGTGAGGCTGAGAATGAGTGACTGACCCAAGGTCACCCATGGAGATAGATCAAGATGGGTGGCCTTGTTAATCTGTCTGCAGCCGTAGAAAAGAGCAAGGGTCCAGAAGCACCTTCAAGACTAACAAAATTGGTGGCAGGGGAGGAGCTTTCATGAGTCACTGCTCACTTCTTCACAGGGCTATTTTTGGGCAGGAACGCACAGGAACGGAGTTCCAGCTGGCTCCTGAGTTGGCCACGCCCAGCAGGAACTCATTAGTATAATAGGCCACACCCAACAGCAGAAACTCATTAGGATTGGCTACATTAGGGGTGTGTGGCCTAACATGCAAAGTAGTTCCTGCTACCAAAAAGAGCCCTGGGTTTTTGACAACAAACAAGGTAAAGGGAATAAGAAGCAAAAGGTGGGTGTGGCTGGATGACCACACTTCTGGTAACACGGGGGTGTGGCCTATTATGCTAATGAGCTGTGCTGTCTGGGGTGTGGCCTAATATGCTAATGAGTTTCTGCTGCTGGGTGTGGCCTATTACGCTCCACGGAAGGCAACCCATCTTGATCTGACTCCACGGAAGCCGTACAGAATGGAAATCCATCAGTGCTGTGAAGAAATTTGCACAGGTACCAACACACGACATGTTTTTTCCCAAATGCAGAAGACTTAACATTATACCAAAAGGATCGAGAATAAAAAAAACCCCACTAGGTACCTGAAGGGAGGACAGGGGAGTCCCCTTTGACCACCAGAAAGCCCGTGCTGTGGCTCATGGGTCCTGCATGGATAAAAGCCACGTTGGGTGGGGGTTGTCGGGTGAAAAAGCAAATTGGATCCAGCCCCTTTGACCAGATGTCGTTAGATCACGGATCATAATTTCTGAACGCTGTTTCCAGGGAGGGCTTTGGAGTTCAAAATGTCTTTGTTTCCATTTTATCACCTGTTACCTGTGGCGTCATGACCATCCTAGTGTCCTTGCGGTGCTGCAGCTGAGACCCATCATGGCAAAATCACACATCATCCCTCGGAACATCACTTCCCCCTCTCCCCACTTCTGGGCTAGTACAGCTTGTAATGTTCTCATGTCCAAGGCACGCTTGGTTACGGCTTTAGTTTTCCCCTTTTTTTAAAAAAAAAAGGGAGAAAAAAGAAATTGAATAAAGGAAATCGAGAGATAGTAATACAAATCCCCAGTAAGCCATCTTGCAAGATTTATGGAAGTTTAGCTCAAGCAGAAGCTGTAATATAGTAGTTTATATTCTAACCATTGCTTGGGTCTGGAGGTAGGAGAAATCCATATTATTCTGCTAAGATACACATTTGAAGAATATTTTATGCATGCATATATTTTGCATGTGCTGATTTATTCTGTTGCTCTGCTTGTCTTCTTACAAATTATCTATGCATTTGTACACTGTCCTTTCTCCCAAGGAAGTCCCGGAGGACTCCATTTTATCCTCACAATAATGCTGCAAGGTAGGTTAAGCTCAGAGCAAATGACAGGGCCAAGATCTCCCAATGAGGTTCTGGGCTAGGCAGGGGGGTTGAATGTGCGTCTCCCTGGTTCTGGGCCACGGCGGCTCAAGTGGTTAAGATGCTGACCTGCAGACCGGAAGGTTGGTAGTTCAGCCTTTCGAGACCCAAGTGCCGCATGACGGAGTGAGCTCCCGTCTCTGGTCCCAGCTCCTGCCAACCTAGCAGTTCGAAAGCAAGAAACAGTGTTTATGTACCTTGGTGTCTACTCATGCCGGCCACATAACCATGGGAATGTCTTTGGACAGCGCTGGTTCTTCGGCTTGGAAACGGAGATGAGCAATGCATCTCTAGAGTCGGATTCGACTGGCTTTCAAGCAAGGGAAACCTTTACCTTCTACCTTTACCCCCTGGTTCTAGCCCAGCACTCAACCCCTAGGTTATGGCAATCATGAACACGTGGAGCTCTCCTACACTGAATTAGATCCTTGGTCTGTCAAGGTCAGTATTGTCTACTCCAACTGGTAGCGGTTCACCAGGATCTCAGATAGAGGTCACGTACTACCTGTACTTTTCAACTGGCGATGCTGAGAACTGAACCTGGGACCATCTGCATGCCAAGCAGATGCGCTGCCACTGAGCCACAGCCCCTTACTTCGCAGTGCTCTGTTTTTCTCCAGAGTACAAGGTTTGGAACATCTTTGAATTGGGTTTCAAATGTGCTTCCTACCCTAGTGACCACAGTCACTGACAATGAAACCTCATTGATGGCATCTAACTGCTTAACCTTCCTTACAGTGTTGTTGTGAGGATAAAATGGAGGAGAGGGGCTTTGGGCCCCCACTGGGACAAAAAGTGGTGCATAGATGAAGTAGAGAGCCAGTTTGGGGTAGTGGTCCAGAATGCGGCAGTCCAACTTTTGTCAGGGGCTAGCTGTTGGAAACATATGTTGTCCATTTCGAAACAGCTACATCAGTTGCTAATCTGTTTCCAAATTCAGTTCAGGTTGCTGGTTATGACCTTTAAAGCCCTTCACATCTTGGGATCCACATATCTGAAGGGCCATCTCCTTCCATATGTCCCTGTGCACCAACTAGGGTCATCAGGCCACCATCCCGTGGCTATTCCACCACTTAGGGTGGCCAGTCTGAGATCAACCAGAGCCCAGACCTTCTCCTTCATGGCTTTCGCTCTTTGGAATGGTCTCCCTGGTGATGGGCCCCCCTTCTCGGAGATCTTCAGGAGGTGCTGTGAGGCCTGCCTGTTTGCCAGGGCTTTTTTTTTTTTTTTGAAACAAAATTTTATTGGAATATATTCAAAATTGTTAAACATCGTTACCAATACAAATTAAAAATTACATCCCATCCCCCCACCCCCCTAATAGGCTTCCAACACTGCTAATAACAAAAAAGAAAAAGTTAAAAGGTAATCAAGTTTAGACTTATAACAATCGACAAACCAGGTAACACAATTCTGATACATAACAACCTGACTTTTTCAAACATAGTTTCCAATAAAGGTACAGTACAATCAAGTGTTCATTTCATTTCTCATTCATTTTTATACAAATCAAGATTGTACATTTTTCCTTTCATTCTATATTCGGTTTCCATATACAATTTCAGGCCTTCCCAGTCTTTTAGATATTGTTCTGCCATTTGTCCATTTAGTTTTTTCGTCATTTTGTCCATTTCGGCTAAAAACAGCAGTTTCCTCAACCAGTCTTGTATATCTGGCACCTTCTCCGCTTTCCACTGTTGCGCAAAAGCCATTCTCGCCGATGTGATCATATACCATAGTAATGTCCTCTTTTCTTGTGGAATTTTTTCCATTGTCAAACCTAGGAGAAGTAGTTCCGGACTTTTCCTGATAGGAATTTTTAATATCTTCTGCATCTCACAATGTACATTTGACCAGTATACTTTTGCTTTATCACATGTTCACCACATATGATAAAAAGAACCCTCTGGTTTTTACATTTCCAACACTTATTACTCAAGTTCTTATCCATACTAATATTAGCAATCTTTTTTGGTGTCATATACCACCTGTACATCATCTTATAACAGTTTTCTTTTATATTAACACAGGTTGGCATTTTAAAGGCTTTTTCCACAGAAATTCCCATGATTCCATAGAAATTTCCTTATTCATATTTATGGCCCATTTTATCATTTGCTCTTTAACAGTTTCATCCAAAGTGTATACAGTCAACAAGGTTTTATACAACTTAGATATCATTTTCCGCCCTTTTTTCAACCAAATATCTTCAAACTCATCGTTCTTAGCTCTAAAACCAACTTCTTTACAGTCTTTTTTTATAAATGTCCCGTATTTGGCAATATTGTAACCATCCATACTCAAATGCTAATTCATTATTTGGTTTTAAAACATATTTTTTCCCTTCCTTTTGAAGCAAGTCTTGGTATTTCAACCAATCATTACCTTTATGTTCTGAAAAAGGATGAATAACTGCAGCAGGAACAATCCATAAAGGCCTCTCATCGGGAACTGTATTCTTGTATCTGGTCCATGCATCAAACAACGTTCTCCTTATATAATGATGCTTAAACATTGAATCTACTTTATTTTTCCCATAGCAGAGATAGGCATGCCAGCCAAATCTGCAATCGTGACCCTCAAGGGCCAAAAGTTTTCTGTTTTCCAAATTAACCCAGTCAGTTAACCAACTGTGCACCAACTAGGGTCATCAGGCCACCATCCCGTGGCTATTCCACCACTTAGGGTGGCCAGTCTGAGATCAACCAGAGCCCAGACCTTCTCCTTCATGGCTTTCACACTTTGGAATGGTCTCCCTGGTGATGGGTCCCCCTTCTCGGAGATCTTCAGGAGGTGCTGTGAGGCCTGCCTGTTTGCCAGGGCTTTTGAGGGGGTTGAACAGCAGGCAACTTTTATAGGGGGAGGGAAGAGAGATTTGAACACAGAGCAGGGGGTCACTGGGAGAGAGGGGGAGGTAGTTGTGAATTTCCTGTGTTGTGCAGGGTGGACTAGATGACCCTGGAGAAACCCTCTAGGTCTGTGTTTCTATGTCTGGAGGGGTCTGGAGACCAAGTCCTATGAGGAAAGGTTGAAGGAGCTGGTTATGTTTAGCCTGGAGAGAAGATGACTGAGAGGTGATATGATCACCATCTTCAAAGTACTTGAGGGGCTGCCATATAGAGGATGGGGCGGAGTTGTTTTCTGTTGCCCCAGAAGGTTGGACCAGAACCAATGGACTGAAATTAAATCAGAAGAGTTTTCAGCTAAACAACAGGAAGAACTTCCTGACAGCTAGAGAGGTTCCTCAGTGGCACAGGCTTCCTCAGGAGGTGGTGGGCTCTCCTTCCTCAGGAGGTGGTGGGAGAGCCAGTTTGGTGTAGTGGTTAAGTGCGCGGACTCTTATCTGGGAGAACCGGGTTTGATTCCCCACTCCTCCACTTGCACCTGCTGATGTGACCTTGGGTCAGTCACAAGCTCTGCCACAGCTGTTCTCTCAAGGACAGTTTGTGTTAGAGTTCTCTCAGCCCCACCTACCTCACAGGGTGTCTGTTGTGGGGAGGGGAAGGGAAAGGAGTTTGTAAGCCGCTCTGAGACGCCTTTGGGCAGTGAAGGGCGGGGTATAAATCCAAACTCTTCTCTTCTTCTTCTTCTTCTTTGGAGGTTTCTAAGCAGAGGCTAGATGGCCACCTGACAGCAATGCTGATTCTGTGAACTTAGCAGATCATGAGAAGGGAGGGCACGAAGGGCTACATTAGTGCTTAGTTCCCGTGGCCCTTTCTTGCACACCCAGGGAAATGCTGCTTGCCACATTGGGGTCAGGCAGGTATTGTTCTCCAGGCCAGTTTGGCTGGAGATCCTGGAGGGGTGGTGGTGGCCAGGGGTCAGTAGGGTGGGGGGGTATTTGTGAATTTCCTGCATTGTGCAGGGGGTTGGACTAGATGACCCCGTAGGTCCCTTCCAACTCTATGATTCTCTGTCTCTGTGCTATTTTATTCTATTTTTTTGCTTTTAACGGAAGTGTTCTTCAACTATTCTTGTGAGCCACCACGAAAAGCAGGATCGAATTGTTTTAATAAGTGATAAGTACATAGACAATACTGACCATGGAAGACTGATGGTCTGACTCGGCCAAAGGCACTTTCTTGAGCAATATCCAGTGAGGCTTCTCTCCCCGCATTCCTTCTCCTTCATCTGCAAAGCCTCAGTCATGGTTTTGTATCATGGTCATGCTGGACTGGACTGTCCCGGAATGTTGGCCACTGTTAGTATGTGTGTGTGTGTGCATACATATATGTATATTAATAGAGATAAATGGGAAAGGAAAATTCATTCTTCATCTAGGAGCTTTTGATCAATTTCTTCCCTTTGTGCGTTAGAAACAGCTTGCCGTTGTGCTTTGTTCAGTCTCGGGGAGGATTAATCATCCCATTTAACCTCTCCTCCATTGTATTCTGTCTGTGCAGCCCCGGCCTGGCTAAAAATAAAGTAGGCTTTAAGCCATCGGGGCCAGTTAACTGTGTCACTGCTTAGTGTGCACGTTACCGAGTACCTGGGTTGGATTTGGGGTCCCCACCCCGAGGAATGTAACCAATCTCACGGGGTGGCTGTGAGGATAACGTGGAGAAGAGGAGAAGAATGCCGAGCGACAGTGTAGTGTGGTGGTTAGCTGGATGAGGATTTGGGAGACCTGGGTTCACGTCTCCACTCTGCCATGGAAGTTTGCTGGGTGAGCTTGGGCCGGTTACGCTCTCTCAGCATAACCTACTACACAAGGTTGTTGTAGGCAGGAGCGGCCTGTTATTACTAAATTTTAGACTGTCGCTTAGGGCAACAGCTCAACGAAGGTCCATTCTGGCCGGCCTCGTCCCCTCCTCACCCCACACAGGAAGCCTCCCTTGCTGGCTTCTTGCTCTGTCCCCGGCAAGAGACTCCCCTCTTTGCAGCCCCCAGAAAGAAAGGAGGTGGGACAACAGGTGCAGGGAACAGCCCAGGACGACGGGAAAGTGCCGCTCGCCCTCTGCTGCCCCCACGGTCTCTTTGGAGCTCTTTTGTAGCCTGGCACAGGCCACCTCCCCTTGAGCAATCCCACCCACCCTTCATGCATTTGCAGTTCACCCCCTCGGCCTGCCCGCTGTGGCTTCGGCACCCGCCCCCATCCCGCCCTGCCCAGGAGTGGGGGGGAATGTATTCTCACCTAGTGGGTGAAAAAACCTGGGGCTGTTACTGGTTGTAGGGTTGCCAGGTTCATCCTAGCAACCGGTGAGGGAAGGGGGACTTACCAGGAGCAGCAGGGAGACCCACCTGATGTACAGTGACATGTCTACATCACTGTCCACATGACCCAGAAGTGACGTCATCATGCATGGGATGTCGAGGCAACAATCTGATATTTGGGCAAAAACTCTATGGTAAATTTGGCTTTACCACAGAGCTTTTGCCCAAATACCAGAGCATCTCCCTGATGTCTCAGATATGATGATGTCACTTCCATGTCATGTGGCATGTTGGATTGATCTCCTTCTTTTGGGGGTCAAGTCCCCCCCCCCCGGCCAGGTGGGGCCCATCAGTGGGATACCCTGCCTCCACTGGGGGTGGGGTCTAGCAAGCCTAGGTTGTTGTGAGGAAAAATGGAGGCGGGAAGACTGGTGTAAGCTGATTTGAGTCCCCACTGGGGAGAAAGGCAAAGAATAAATGTTTAAAAATGAAGTAAATAAAAAGTCTGACGTGAGGTGCAAGTTCTGCTCAGTGCCAATGCATGCAACGCCCAATTCAGATCAGGACCTTGGTGCACATGGGTAAGCAGCTTTAGCCCCCTCCCACTATTTTCTTGGCCTGAAAGAATCTGTGGGGCAGTCTCTGCCCCATTGGGAAACTCCGTGTCCACCGTGAGACAGAAGAGGGTTTGCCCAACCATCCAAACGATCCCTTTAGACTATTTCAGGGAAGACTGAAGATTTCCTTTCTATGTGTGCCCTAGTCCCCGTCCAAATCAAGCACTGCATATACCAGAAGTGTGGAAGACCCCGCAACTCACATCTGATTGCAGAATGTGCACATTACAGACGTTATGACTCTGATGTTCACTGCTTGAGTTCTTGCATTGGTTTCCCCCTCTATTACACACAGGATCATTTGCCAGCCATTGCTCTTTTGGTTCTTTGAGTCTTTCTAATGTTTGTTCTGGGAGAAAAAAAATCAGAAAAAATTACCCCTCCACACACACCCGAACAAGAGAACGACGACTGTGTAAGAGGTGAAAAACTCTTGCAGCTAAGAAGCTGTGGGTGGAAAATGCCTTTAAGTCACAGCTGACTTATGGGAACCCTGTAGGGTTTTCAATGCACAGGGTGTTAAGAACATAAGGGAAGCCATGTTGGATCAGGCGGGGCCAGAACTCCAGAAGCCCTCCTACTGTGGCCCCCTAAGCACCAAGAATACAAAGCATCACTGCTCCATATGTAAGAACATAAGAGAAGCCATGTTGGATCTGGCCGGTGGCCCATCCAATCGAACACTCTGTGTCACACAGCGGCCAAAACCCAGATGCCATCAGGAAATCCACCAGCAGGGCCAGAACTTCAGAAGCCCTCCCACTGTTGCCCCCTCCAAGCACCAAGAATACAGAGCATCACTGCTCCATATGTAAGAACCCATGTTGGATCTGGCCAGTGGCCCATCCAGTCCAACACTCTGTGTCACACAGCGGCCAAAACCCAGATGCCATCAGGAAATCCACCAGCAGGGCCAGAACTTCAGAAGCCCTCCCACTGTCCCCCCCCCAAGCACCAAGAATACAGAGCATCACTGCTCCATACGTAAGAACATAAGAGAAGCCATGTTGGATCTGGACAGTGGTCCATCCAGTCCAACACTCTGTGTCACACAGCAGCCAAAACCCAGGTGCCATCAGGAGGTCCACCAGCAGGGCCAGAACTCCAGAAGCCCTCCCACTGTTGACCCCCCCCCTCAAGCAGCAAGAATACAGAGCACCACTGCCACAGGCAGTGTTCCATCTATACCTTGTGGCTAATAGCCACTGTTCAGAGTTGGTTTGCCATTGCCTGCCACTGGGTAGCAACCCTGGTCTTCCTTGGAGGTCTCCCATCCAAGAACTAACCAGGGCCAAACCTGCTTACCTTCTGAGATCTGATGAGGGCAAAATGCTGAGCTGCAGCAAAAATAAAGCCCTATATTCAAGCAATTGTTAGAAAGATGGATCGATCACCATTCAATGTTCTTCTTATTGATAGCAATAGAAAAAAAAACTATATAGCAAAACAATGGAAGGAAGCAACAGTTTGTCTGTTTTAAGATCTATAATGCCATCTGAATCCAAATTACACCCTTTGGAGTCCATTGAAATCTGTTACTCTGCTTAGTAGGGAACAGATTTTTAAAAAAAAATGGAGAGAAGCCACAATCAATGCAAAATTTACACTAAGTGGTATTTGTGTTTTGGAAGAACTGGGGTTTTGCGGGCAGTTTTTGAAAACTGCTGCGGCTGGTGTTGGCACAACAATTCCCTTGCTATAAATCTTGATGGTTTTCAGCACGATCAAATGTCAAACTTCTTGAACTGTGCTTACGAATAAAAACATTAATGACTAAGTGGAAATAAATATTTGGAGGTGGAACAGCCTCTGTATCCTGAACTTCCCGTTTCCTTCTCCCCTTCCCACCCACTGACTCACCAACCTACCTTTTATTGCCCCCCCCTCTTCAACTATATTATTTATTTACTTCATATCTACCCCACTTTCCTTCCCAGTGGGGACCCAAAGCAGTGTACATCATTCTTTTCTCCTCCATTTTAGCTTCACAACAACCCCATGAGGTAGCTTAGGCTGAAGGCAAGTGCCTGGCCCAAGTAGGCTTCCGTGGCACAGTGACGATTTGAGATCCTACTCTGAAACTCTAACCACTACTCCAGATTGGCTTTCATGGAGTGGCTGCTGTTGAACAGTAGTGTCGGACTGGACTGGGTGTCATGAATGTTGCATGGTAACAAGTCATCTGGTGGTTCCTGTCAGGCTTGGGGCCAATGAGTCCTACAAAGGCCAGAATGGCCCTGGGAAGGGCCCTGCTCCTCTCCCTGCCGTTACTGACACAGACCAATTTTTGATGGCTGGCAATACTGTTTGGTTGCTTAGCAACAGCCACTGAGGGTATTCATTTCTTAAAGCTACAGGTGCTGCTTCTATTACTTGGTGGGGAGGTTAACTTCTCTTTTTTGTTTACATTTCAGATCCCCCCCCCGTTTCTCTTGTTTGTCGAAAGATCTGTCTTGTTTTTCCATGGTCCCAGTCTCTGGATTTAAGTATCTACAGATGGGACCACAATGAGAATTATATATATTGGTAAATTATCGGGGGGGGGGGGCAGGACTGCTGTCAGATTCCCCTAAAGATGGGGGACATAGTTGAAAATTTTCACAGAAAAATGGAGAGTGAGATTTTCCCCCCTTGTTCAGCTGTATTTAAAAACATTATGATGCGGGTCATGGCTACACACCTTGAGTAACTCGTGAGGCTGAGTGTGTGAGTTTCTGGAACAGTGGTGTCAATTAGCACTATCTGTTAAAGTTTTGAACTGTCTCCTTTAAAAACCGCTTGTTGTTTAAGACAGTGGGTTACAACAAAGCAAATGTAAGCAATATTTTTTTTTTTCAAAAATCCTGCAAGGCCTGCTTTTCGTTGGGAAAACGTGCGTTCGTCAGCAGTTCACAGCCTGCGTGGAAAATCAAAAGTGCGTCAGTCAAACGTGAGCTAAGGCAGAAGTTGAGCGAGTGTCAATTTCAAGGTGAACCCAAACCGCAGCTTTGAGTGGTTCTTAAATCACTTAAGAATGTTGCATATGATGCCGTATTAACCTCGAGGATTTGTCGATGCCGCGCTCCTTTCTGCGAGCATGTGAATTTACTTATGTCGTGTTTGACCTTCGCCGCTGCCGAAAACGAGACGGCAAGGTGGCTCCAATTTGGATTCTTCTTCCAAGTTGAAATCGGTACGTTTAAACCCACGATGCACTGACTCATCAAAGACAACCAGGAGTACAAACCCTTGGTAGAAACATCAACAAAACAACAGCAGTTATATCAACCTAAAAATACTCAGAACTCTAGAAGAAAAGTGTTGCTTTTCTGCATATGGTAGTAATGGAGCCTGGTGAGTCTCTGGAGTAGAGAGAGCAGGGTTAAGGCTTAGCTAGATTTCCTTGGCCTTTCCCCTATAATTCACTAATCCTATAAATGCACAAGGCTATCCTGCAGTTTGGAGTGGCAGTGGGACCCCAAAGCCTTGAGCAAATGACAATGAATCCAGGAGCTCCTAAATATGCAAAGCATGTGACGTTTACCATTGAACTCTGCCAACCAACCTTCCAAGGAGCATGTGTTACAGTGTTCCCAATGCTGTTAGAGAAGTTCCGTGAAGGGAGTGGCATTTGCCAATCAGGGCTACGTTTCGTGTAGTGGTTAGGAGCACGGACTCTAATCAAGGTTTTTTAAGAGTATGCATGGAATAGAGCAGGTAGAGGAAGAAGTACTTTTCTCCCTCTCTCACAATACAAGAACTCGTGGGCACACCATGAAATTGCAGAGCAGTCAGGTTAGAACAGATAAAAGGAAGTACTTCTTCACCCAAAGAGCGATTAACCCATGGAATTCACTGCCACAGGAGGTGGTGGCAGCTACAAGCATGGACAGCTTCAAGAGGGAATTAGATAACATATGGAGCAGAGGTCCATCGGTGGCTATTAGCCACAAGGTATAGATAGGAACTCTCAGGCTGGGGCAAGTGATGCTCTGTATTCTTGGTGCTTGGAAGGGGGCAACAGTGGGAGGGCTTCTAGTGTCCTGGTCCCACTGCTGGACCTCCTGATGGCACCTGGTATTTTTGGCCACTGTGTGACTGAGTGTTGGACTGGGTGGGAGAACTGGGTTTGATTCCCCACTCCTCCACATGCAGCTGCTGGTGTGACCTTGGATCAGCCACAAGTCCCTTCAGAGCTGTTCTCTCATGAGCAGTTCTCAAAAGAGCTCTCTCAGCCCCACCTACCTCACAGGGTGCCTGCTGTGGGGAGGGGAAGGGGAAGGAGATTGTAAGCCGCTCTGAGACTCCTTTGGGTAGTGAAGGACGAGGTATAAATCCAATCTCTTCTTCTTCTTCTACGTCTCAGCAAGAGGAAGTCTAGAGCAGATTGAGATCAGCCAGCAGGAAGCTAAGCAGGATCATTTCAGGGACATACAAGAATATACCAAGAGCCCTGCTGGATCAAACCAGTGGTCCATCTAGTCCAGCATCCCATCTCACACAGGGGCCAACCACGCACTGTAGAGGGCCAACAACAAGGCATAGAGGCCGAGGCCTTCCCCTGATGTTGCCTCCTGGCACTGGTATTCAGAGGTTCTCTGCCTCTGAATGTGGAGGTTCCCTCTCATCACCATGGCTAGTAACCACTGATAGATACATGAGAGGCTTTTGGCTTGGTAGCAGAGGTGGGGCTGTGGGTCACTGGCAGAGCGTCTGCTTGGCATGCAGAAGGTCCCAGGTTCAATCCCGGGTATCTCCAGTGGCAAGGATCTGGTAGGAAGTGATGGGAAAGACCTCAGCCTGAGGCCCGGGAGAGCTGCTGCCAGTCTGAGTAGACAATACAGACTTGGACGGACCAAGGGTCTGATTCAGGATAAGGCAGCTCCATGTGTTCAGAATGGCTGGCTATGCATGCAAAATGTCCCAGGTTCAATCCCTGTCATCTCCCATTAAACAATCTCAAGTGGCAGGTGTTGGGGAGGGCGGGACATCACTGGAGAGCTACTGCTAATCAAAATACTGGGCTACAATAGGCTACTGTAATGGTACAAGGCACCTCCATGAATGGTCTCACTGGGTGCAAGCTTCATTCATGGAGCTGCCCTTATACCCACTCTCTGCTCTGATTGGCAGTAACTTTCCAGGATGGCCAGTGCCAGCTCCAGCCATAGGTAGGGATTCCTGACTCATGATAATCATTTCACAGATGCCCAAGAAGTTTGGCACGAGGGGCATTCATGTCTTAGATCAGGGCTAGTCAAACTCATTTGTTCCGCGGGCCACATCTGACATAAATGTCACTTTGTCGGGCTGGGCCGTATGTGTCATAAAATGTAATGCCAGGTATTGGAGATATAAACTTTTTTAAGGACACATGCAAACCCAATAGCAATATTATTTTTACTCAAAATACAAACATACTTAAAGCATTAACACGCTTGCGGTATTTCCTTAAAGTATCTCCATGATGCCCACCTTCCCACTTCCACCACTCATTATGCATTAGCACTTGTACAGTAAACAGGGACATACTGCACAGCCTCTCTCATCTGGCAATAAAGGTATTGACCAGTTGCTTGCAGTCCAGATAAGAGCCCTAGATAGGCCGCTTCCGGCCCACAGGGTCATGTGTTTAACGCCCCTGTCCTAGATAATGGGGAACCAAAAACCCTGTCCATGTGTTCCAGCAAATGGTCATATATCCTGGAAGTAGAATCACAGAGTTGGAAGGGGCCGTACAGGCCATCTAGTCGAACCCCTTGCTCAATGCAGGATCAGCCTAGAGTATTCCTGACAAGGGTTTGACCAGCCACGGCTGGAAGACGGCCAGTGAGGGGGAGCTCACCACCTCCCGAGGCAGCCGATTCCACTGCTGAACAACTCTTACTGTAAAGAAGTTTTTCCTAAGATCCAGCCAGTACCTTCCCACCCTTAATTTAAACCCATGATTGCGTTCATCTCCTCCGCTGCCAACAGGAACAGCTCCCTGCCCTCCTCCTCTGAGTGACGGCCCTTCAAAGACTTCCAGAGAGCCATCCTGTCCCCCCTTAACCTCCTCTTCTCCCGACTGAACATTCCCAGGTCCCTCTGCCTTTCCTCACAGGGCTTCTTGGTCTTCAGGCTCCCGACCATCCTCATCGCTCTTCTCTGCATCTGCTCCAGTCTGTCCACATCCTTTATAAAAAGATAAAAGATGTACTTTATAAAAGATGTACTTTATAAAAGTATATCTCTTTATATAAAAAAACCAATGTGTGTTTACATTGGCGTAGTGGTTAGGAGTGTGGACTCTAATCTGGGAGAACCAGGTTTGATTCCCCAGTCCTCCACACACAGCCACAGTTGTCTCAGAGCTGCTCCTTGGTGTAGTGATTAAGAGCAGTGGACTCTAATCTGGAGAACCAGGTTTGATTCCTCACTCCTCCATATGCAGCTGCTGGTGTGACCTTGAGTCAGTCACAAGTTCTCTCAGAGCTGTTCTCTCAAGGGCAGTTCTCAAGAGAGAGTTCTCAGCCCCACCTCCCTCACAGGGTGTCTGTTGTGGGGAGAGGAAGGGAAAGCAGGTTGTAAACCACTCTGAGACTGTGAGTGAAGGGTGGGGTATAAATCCAATCTCTTTTCTTTTTCTTCTTCTTTACAAATGAAATCGGGGATCAGTCCCTGGAGTGAGGTGGGGTTGAAATCACCCACTGAGTTGCACGACCGTGGAATGTAACATAAGAATGATTCAATGCATCTATAGAGAAGAATCACATGTATGCTGAACTCAGATTGTACCTGCATTCACTGTAGTTTGTGAACAGGGCTATTGTGGTGGTTCATTGGGAAGGGAGGTTTGGGAAGTGTGCAGCCTTGATTACATCCATTCTTTTTCTCTCTGATTGAACACAAATTGAATCTGACCTTTGGTCCATCAAGGTCAGTATTGTCTACTAAGACTAGCAGAGGCTCTCCAGGGTTTCACGTCACCTGCTGTCTGGTCTTTTTTAACTGGAGATGCCAGGTTTGAACCTGCGACTTTGATCTCACACTGAGGTCTTTCACGTCACCTGCTGCCTCGGTCCTTTTTAACTGGAGATGCCGGGGCTTGAACCTGGGACTTTTCTACATGCCAAGCAGAGGCTCTTCCACTGAGCCACAGCCCCTCCCCAGCCGGAACCGTGTGCGGCTTATGAATTCAAAGCAATCGCCTTCCACAACAACATCAAGTCATCCGCTCTGCCCACCTACTGACAGCTTTTTAAATCAATGGGTGTCAGATGATTCATTCATATCTCACCCCTGAAAAGGTTAATTTTATCAATATGTATTATGAAGGCCTTTCTTCCCTCCCCCAACAAAAGATCTTTTGAAGAGACTACGTTGTTTGCTCTGCCCCTGCACTTCTTCACATGCTGGACACCCCCAAATTCCAACAGCTTTTCCAGCTGTTGCCTTATATCTCCACATTTCTGGCAAGTTCTTGGTTCCAGGCAGGGCCGGCATGAGGTGTCTCTGCGCCCTAGGTGGGCGCAGATGCCAACCTCTCAGTGGGGCCTGGAGACACCCACCATGCCGCCCCCGCCTCCTCTCCCCCCCAGGGGGGAGGAGGAGGGCGGGTGAGCCGCAAGCCAGGGAAGGGGTGGGGGTTTAAACCCCCACCCCTTCCGTCCCAGTGCCGGCTTGCCCGGGAGCTCCACAGCTGTGGGGCGCCCAGGCAAGCCAGGGAAGAGGCGGAGGTTTAAACCCTCGCCCCTTCCCTCCCAGCACCAGCTTCCCGAGAGGGAGGGTGGGCAAGCTCCGCCACCACTTCCTGCACCCCGCTGGGGTGCTCTTCACTGGCGGTGGCGGGGAGGCGGTGGTGATGGGGGGCTTTCCACGGGGGGGGCGAGCACAGTTTGGTGCCCCTGCAGCCAGCGCGCTCTAGGCGAGCCGACCTCAGTTCCAGGGATTCCTTAGCCATCATCTGATTCTGTTGAAGGCTTTCACCGCCAGAGTTCATTTGTTGCTGTAGATTTTCTGGGTTGTGTGGCCATGGTCTTGGCATTGTAGGTCCTGACATTTCACCAGTAGCTGTGACAGTAGCTGTGACCTCTGAGGATGCCAGTCACAACTACTGGCAAAATATCAGGTCCTACAATGCCAAGACCACGGCCACACAAGCCGGAAAATCTACAGCAACTAACATCATCTGATTATTTGAGACTGGATGAAAGCAGCGTTCAAAAGACCCGTTTTGTCAGCAGGTGCGTGATGTTCAGTGGAGAGTCCCACACGTGGGAAAGTGCATCACATATATGCACACCAAGCTGCCTTATACTGAATCAAAGTCAGTATTGTCTACTCAAACTGGCAGCAGTTCTCCTGGGTCTCTGGTAGAGGTCTTTCACATTCAGAAGCAGTCAACCTCTGAATCCCAGAGCCAGGAGGCAACATCAGGGGAAGGCCTCAGCCCCTGTACCATGTTGTTGGCCATCTAGAGTAACTGGTTGGCTACTCCGTAAGACAGGATGCTGGACTAGATGGGCCACTGGTCTGATCCAGCAGGGCTCTTCTTATGTACTTATCAGGGGAAGGCCTTGGCCTCTATGCCCCATTGTTGGCCCTCCAGAGGAACTGGTTGGCCACCATGTGAGACAGGATGTTGGACCAGATGGACCATTGATCTTATCCAGCAGGGTTCGTATGTTCTTTTCAGGGAAAGGCCTCCGCCTCTCTGCCCTGTTGTTGGACCTCCAGAGGAACTGGCTAGCTACCGTGTAAGACAGGATGCTGGACCAGTGGACCACTGGTCTGATCCAGCAGGGCTGTTCTTAGGTTCTTATCACCTGTTACCAGGTCCTTTCCCTGAAGGTGCTGGGGATTGAATCTGGGACCTTCTGTGTGCAAAGCAGTGCTTTACCACTGAGCCATGGCATCATCAAACCTAAAGCTGCAGCGAGAGGGTTGGCTAGTTGGGAACCTAAATTAAGGAAGGGATGTGCTAGCCTTCTCTTCTGTATTGGCATCTGCATTCTGTGGTCCCTCCCTGAGCCTGTGTTTTGATGGGTGATTTCTTCAATGTCTGTTAAAACAAAACAGGAGTGCAACCAATTTATGGCAACCCCTCATGGGTCTTTCAAGACAAAAGACCTTCAGAGGTGTTTTGCCATTGCCTACCTCTGCACAGGAACCCTGGACTTCCTTGGTGGTCTCCAGGCCTGTAGCTATATTGGGGCTTTGGGGGGCTCTGCACCCTTTCTTAAAGTCACAGCCCCACAAGAATTTCTCCCCTAAATTCCTTTTTTAAGGAGGTGTGCACTCCTTTAAGCAGAGTGGGGTGCTGTAATGGACTAATTCCTGCGTTGAGCAAGGGGGTTGGAGTAGGTGACCTCTAGGATCCCTTCTAACTCTGTCTCACGAAACTGGTCTCCTTTAAGAGAGTTTTCCTGCCCAAGTGTTAGCTTTCTTGACTACAGAAGTCATCACCTGCACCTGCAGGCTTGTGATCAGAATTGTCACTTAGGCTGGCAGAAGCGATTAACTTGCAGCAGCTGAGAACTGTCGTCTAAAGTGGTTGACAGCTTGCAATGTAGAGATCTATCCTGGTAACAGCTTTCTGTTGGCTAAGTGGCTTTTGCTTTCTGCACTGAGAACTTCAGCCTCACAAAAAAAAAAAAAAATTGCCCCACAAGCCACAAAATCCTGGCTACAGGCCTGGTGGTTTCTCATCCAAGTACTAATCAGGGCCAACCTGCTTAGCTTCCAAGATCTGACAAGCTTGAGCAACAGCCTTCTAAACCCATTGCCTTCCAATTACTTTAGAAGGCTGTAACTCTGTAGGATTTCACTGCAAAGCACTCCGGTCCTCCAGTAGTATGGTAGAATGGTTACAATGCCGGACTAGAATATGGAGATGGGTTTGAATCCCTGCTCAACTGTGGAAGCTTGCTGGTCGACCTTGGGTGAGTCGCACCCACTCAACGTCACCCACCTTACAGGACTGTTGTGGGGATGGAATGGAGGACCCCTGCTTAGCTGCTGTGCTCCAACTGTATCAGGCTGGTCAGGGCTATTCAGGCCGCTGCACCGGTAACCTGAAAGGCTCACAGAATTGATTCTGGTCCAAGCTTTCTCAGCTCAAGTTCCAATTCCTCCGATGCACTGGACTGAGCAGCTGATAAAGCCAGCTCTGACTCCCAAAAGCTTACGCCGAAAGCAATTTTGTCAGTTAAGTGCTGCCGGAGACCAGTTTTATTTCATTCGACGTCAGGGCAAGCTTTGGCCCTTTGCCGCTTGTGTTTTGAACTCTGAATTTCCGAGCGTAGAAAAGCAAAATGGGCCGAAGGGAGGCACGGGGGGCTGGAGAATCCCCATGGAGATTTCTGCAGCACCTGGGACGACAGTGTTCCCTCTGAGCTGAGTGCGCGTGAGCTAGCTCGCAGTTTTATTAGCCTCCGGCTCACACATTTTTGTCTTAGCACAGGAAGGACGGCTCTAGAGCAAATTAATTTATGCAGCGGCCAAATCGCTCGCTCACAGCTTTAATGCCGGCAGCTCGTGAAGTGGAATTTTTGCTCACCAGACTCCACAGCTTCAAGGGAGTGCTGCTCCTAAGTTGTAATGCCCCAGTGTAGATCTATGGTGCAGCCTCATTGGGAATACTCTGTGCAGTTCTGGTCACCCTGTCTCTAAAGAGACATGGCAGAGCTGGGGGAAAAGGTCCAGAGGAGTGCGACCGAGATGATGAGGGGCTTGGAGCATCTTCCCTATGAGGGACTTTTCAGCTGAGAAAAGAGGGGGAAGCTGATAGAGGTTTATAAGATGATGTATGGGGTGGAGAGAGCTGACCAAGATAAATGTTTCTCCCTCTCCCAAGATACTAGAACCCGAGGGCATCCAGTGAAGCTGACGGGCAGTAGGTTCAGGATGGACAAAAGGAAATGCCACTGCAGCACACTCATTTCTGCCGCAGCCAAATCTCTCGCTCACAACTTGAATGCCGGTGGCTCCCAAAGCAGAGTTTTTGCTCACCAGACTCCACCACTTAGCGGGGGCCTTGTGTCGAAGTGCTGGTTTCTCTTCTCTGACCTCCCTCGCCTGTGTGCCTTTGGTGAGACCGGGAGCTGATACCTGGTCGGGGTCTCCCCCTGAGAATCAGAGCAGGGCACATAGAGCTTCAGATTAGAAAATGACTCTTTTCTCTGTATCTCAGAACCCTCTGCTCTCCCGGCACCGGGGTCTTCTCTTTGTAGCCACAGGTGTGGTGCATAAAGAAGGAGTGGTTCCTGTAGAGACAGTTGGTAGAATCAGGAAACACTTCTGGCCGCCCATGTGGGAAGAGGACCGGTGATCAGCGTGCAAGGGAAATGCTCTCCCAGGGGAAACGACAGAACTGGGACCCTGTCCATTTATTTATTTTACTTTATTTATACCCTGCCTTTCTCCCCAATGGGGACCCGAAGCAGGTTCCATCTTTCCCTTCTCCTCCATGTTATCCACACAACAACCCTGTGAGGTAGGCGAGGCTGAGAGCGTGCGACTGGCCCAAGGTCTCCCAGCAAGCTTCCATGGCGGGGGGGGGATTTGAACCTGGGTCTCCCAGATCCTAGTCTGATGCTCTAACCACTCATAAGAACATAAGAGAAGCCAATGTTGGATCAGGCCATCCAGTCCAACGTTCTGTCACACAGTGGCCAAAAATGCCAGGTGCCATCAGGAGGTCCAGCAGTAGGGCCAGGACACTAGAAGCCCTCCCACTGTTGACCAAGAATACAGAGCATCACTTGCCCCAGACTGAGAGTTCCTATTTATGCCTTGTGGCTAATAGCCACTAATGGACCTCTGCTCCATATGTTTATCTAGTTCCCTCTTGAAGCTGTCCATGCTTGTAGCCGCCACCACCTCCTGTGGCAGTGAATTCCATGTGTTAATCATTCTTTGGGTGAAGAAGTACTTCCTTTTATCCGTTCTAACCCAACCGCTCAGCAATTTCATTGAGTGCCCACGAGTGCCCTTGTCTTGTGAGAAAGGGAGAAAAGGACTTCTTTCTTGACCCGCTCTATCCCATGTATAACCTTATAAACCTCGATCATGTCACCCCTCAGCCGTCATTTCTCCAAGCTAAAGAGCCCCAAGCACTTTAACCTTTCTTCATAGGGAAAGTGTTCCAACACTTCTATCATTCTAATTGCTCTTTTCTGCACTTTTTCCAATGCTAGTAATATCCTTTTTGAGGTGTGGTGACCAGAACGGTACACAGTACTCCAAATGAGTTTGCACCATTGATTTATACAGGGGCATGATGATACTGGCTGAGCCACCACTCCACCACGCTGTTGGAGGACGGGAGTGATTTTGTGGTGAAATCCTACACAGTTCCACCCTTCCAAATCCACTGGAAGGCAGTGGATTTAGAAGGGCGTAGCACCATCGGGTCAAATCTCGGAGGGTAAGCAGGATTTCTCCTGGTTAGAATGAGGATGGCAGACCACCAAGGAAGTCCAGAGTTTCGAGGCAGAGGAAGGCAGTGGCAAACCACCTCTGTTCATCTGCCCTGACCTGGATGGTCCAAGATAACCCGATCTTATCGGAGCTTGGAAGCTAAACTGAGTGGGCCCTGGTTAGTATTCTAATGGGAGACCACCTGGGAAGTTCAGGGTCTCTGCGCAGAGGCAGGCAGTGGCAAACCACCTGCGAAGGTCTATTGCCAAGAAAACCCCATGAGGGGTTGCAAGAAGTCAGCTGCACCTTGATGGTGGGAAAAACCTGTTGAGGACTGGGCATAGGAGGGGTTTAAGAGCATCAGAAGAGCTCCACTGGATGCGACCAGTGAGGGTCCATCTAGTCCAGCCTCCTGTCTCACACAGAGGCCAACCAGTTCCTCTGCAGGGCCAACAACAGGGCAGAGAGGCCAAGGCCTTCCCCTGATGAGAGCATCAGAAGAGCCCCACTGGATCAGACCAGTGGTTCATCTAGTCCGGCATCCCGTCTCACATAGTAGCCAACCAGTTATTATGGACAGCCAACAAGGCATAGAGGCCAGGCACTCCCTTGATGTTGCCTCCTGGCCCTGGGATTCAGAGGCTTAGTGCCTCTGAATGTGGAGTTTCCCCTCAGTCACCATGTCTATTAGCCATCCTCCATGAATCTATCTAATCCCTGTGGCCATCCCTACATCTTCCGGCAGCAAATTCCACATTTTAATCATTCTCAGTGTCAAGGGGTATTTCCTTTTGTTCATCCTGAACCTACTGCCCGTCAGCTTCATTGGATGCCGTCGAGTTCTAGTACTTTGGGAGAGGGAGAAACATTTATCTTGGTCAACCCTCTCCACCCTATACATCATCTTAAAAACCTCTATCGGCTCCCCCCCACCTTAGGTGTCTCTTTTCTCGACTGAAAAGTCCCAGACTCTTCAGCCTCTCCTCACAGGGAAGGCGCTCCAAGCCCCTCATCATCTGGGTCGCCCTCCTCTGGACTTCCCCCAGCTCTGTAATGGTGGAAATTACAAGGGAGTCATTACCGGCTAAATATCAGGAGAAACTTCCTAACTGTAAGAGTGGTTGAGCAGTGGAATAGACTGCCTTGGGAGGTGGTGGATGCTCCTTCGCTGGACGTTTTCAAGCGGAGGTTGGACGACCATCTTTCGGGTATTTTGCAGGGCTATCTTTCAGCTTCGCTCCTGCAGAGTGCAGGGGTTGGACTAGATGACCTTCAAGGTCCCTTCCAACTCCAACATTCTATGATTCTAGTCCTTTTGGAGACAGAGTGACCAGAACTGCACAGAGTATTCCCAATCAGGCTGCACCATAGATCTACACCAGGGCATTACAACTTAGGAGGGATGCTCCCTCCTAGCTGCGGAGTCCGGTGAGCAAAAATTCTACTTCGTGAGCTGCCGGCATTAAAGTTGTGAGCCAGCGATCTGGCTGCTGCATAAATTCGTTTGCTCTGGAGCCCTCCTTTCCTGAGCTAAGGCAGAAATGCGTGAGCCAGAGGCTAAACAACTGTGAGCTAGCTCACACTCACTCAGCTTAGAGGGGACACACCGCACAGAGGCATTACAATTTAGGAGGGGCGTGGGGGTGGGGACACAGCGGAGTTTGGGGGAGGGTGCTCCACCGAGTGGGCTGGCCCGGGTGGGCGGGGGCCCCTGGCCTCTCCCCCAGAGTCCTCCGAGGGGGCGGGGGGGCAACTCCGAGCACGTGCCCGGCTCTCCCTCCGACCCCCCCCCCCGCAAGCCTTGCCTCTCTGCGTCTGGCGGCTCCGTCTCCCGATCCCCCTTTGGCTGCAGGAGCCAGGCGCGGGGACGGCAGCGAGCGAGCGAGCGAGCGAGCGAGCGCCTGGCTGGCTGGCTGGCTGGCGGGGCGGGGGGAGCGCTCCGCCCGGCTGCTGGGACTGCGGCGCCCGCCTGCCTGCCTGCCTTCGCGTCTAAGGCGCTCGGGGGTCCCTGCGAAGCGGCGGGCGGGAGGCGCCCAGGTGCCTCGCTACTCCTCCGGCTGCTGCCCCTTCTCCGCCGGCCCGCCCAGCCAGCCCGCCCGCCGGCGCCGCAGAGCGCTAGCGGAGGAGGAGAGCCGGGGCGGCGGCGGGCGGCAGGACTCCCCTCGCTCTGGGCGCTCCGCGGGAAGGAAGTTCGCGGCAGCCGGGGAGCTCCGCGCCTCGCTCCGCCGGGGACGATGTTCGCCTCCATCTGGTACGCCAAGAAGCTGGGCCGCCGCTTCGTCCACAACGCCCGGAAAGCCAAGGCGGAGAAGGTCGGTTCCTGCCCTCCCCCCCTCTCCCCAAACCTCCGCGGGGTGTAGAGATAACGTGTGAGCGAGTGTGCCCGCATGCATTGCTCGGATGGGCGAGCTCTCCCCGTCGCCGGCGGAATGGGGTGGGTTGGGGGACTCCGGGGCTCCTTTTGTTTTTGTTTTATTTAGCCGGTTTAAGGATGCTCCGCAGGTGGTCTTTGGGGAGGCGTTCCGTGCCCCCTTCCCCGCTGGCAGAATAAAGCCTCGGCTGGTACTGCGGGCGCGCGCCTGGGCTGGGGTGAGGCGGGGGGGGCGGGCAGCACTTTGGGAAACTTGTTGCAGCGATGCGCTGTCTGAACACGAACGGGGGCCACCATGCCTCTCTGCCGGGGAGCCTTTGGATGCAATATGATGTGTCTGTGTGTGCCTGCCTGTCCACCTGCCTACTTGGCACTTACCTATCCAGGTACCGGCTTTGAGCAGAGCATTGGACTAGATGGCCCATATAGCCTCTTCCAACTCTGTCTATCATCCATCCGTCCATCATCTATCTATCTATATCTGTCTGTCTGTCTATCATCCGTCTGTCTGTCTGTCTGTCTGTCTATCTATCTATCTATCTATCTATCATCATCTTATCTATCTCATAATCTTCTATCATCTATCACCTATCCATCCATCTATTATCTACCTATCTATATCCATCTGTCTATCTATCTATCTATCCATCATGTATCATCTATCTATATCCATCCATCCATCATCTATCTGTCTATCTGTCTGTCTGTCTATCTATCTATATCCATCCATCCATCATCTATCTATCTATCTATCGTCTGTCTATCATCTATCTATCTGTCTGTCTTGATGCCACCTTCCAAAATGCCAGGAGTGGCATCTTCACCTTGCATTTCCCAATACTTGTTGGCATCTTCAACAACAGTTGCACTATGCCTCTTTGAAGCAGAAGCAGCTATGTTTGCCAGAAATGTCCCCCCCCACACACACACACAAAGAAAACACCTCAACCTTACTCACCGAGTAATTTAGCTACTGATCCGGTGCCATTTCTACCTTGGAATGTTGAGCATCGCTTCCCCTTCCCCCATTTTCTTACACAGCCCCCACCCCCAAAATCTTAGCAGCGGGGTCCTTTGGCTACCTGGTGCTCTAAAGGGGACAGTTGTGAGCACATGGGGGGGGGATACTGCTTGCAGTTTCTCTCCCCTTCACCAGCTTGCAGAGGCGACAGCTGCTAACTCCACCGCCTCGCATGGGAGCAGCCATTTCTCTTTTCTGAATGGGACGGTGCCGCATGTTGAAAGGTGTTGGGGAGAAGAGACGGGGGGGGGCATAGAGGCACATGCTTGTCTTTTTCAGCTGGGCACTCGAAGGTTCCCAGGAATTGCCATCTCCGCTGCAGGGGGGAAAGATTCATCCCTCAACCCCTTCTCTCTCTCTTCCGTCTCTCTCTTTGTGGTGTGTAATCGGATCCGGCCCAACTCAGACTCGCTACACAGTTGCCCATTCACCTGAATTCCCTGAGAAAAACCTGGAGCGATCATGTAAGGGGGCTGGCGGGGGGGCGGGGGGCGGTGTGTGTGTCGCAGGCAGGCATGGCCTGGGTGGGGGAAAGGAGGGGTCCCTCTTCCTTCCAGAGTTTCTATCGGGACAGGGGCAACGCTCCCTCTGAGCTATGGAGTCCGGTGAGCAAACATTCTACTCTGTGAGCTACCGGCATTAAAGCCGTGGGCGAGCGATTCGGCTGCTGCATAAATTAGTTTGCTCTGGAGCCATCCCTTCCCGAGCGAAGACAAAAAGGTGTGAGCTGGAGGCTAAAAAGCTGCGAGCTAGCCCACACTGACTCAGCTTAGAGGGAACACTGGGGGAGACGCTTTATAACCTGCATGGAAAATACGATACGGTTTTCACAGGGCGGCCCTAAGCAGGGTTAATGCCTTTGTGCTTTGGAGGGTGTAACAGTGTTTAGGGCTGTGTTGCGAGAGGGAGGGCAGGGAGGGTTGCCTCAGTGCTTAGTTCTCGTGGTCCTTTCTGACATGCCCAGGGGAATGCTGATCGCCACTTTGGGGTCAGGAAGCGATTTTTCTCCGGGCCAGTTGGGCTGGAGATCCTGAAAGGTTTTTTCTTTTCTTTCTCATCTTCTGAGAGTGGAACAGGGATTACCGTGGGTGTGGAGGGGGAGGTATTTGTGAATCTCCTGCCTTGTGCAGGGGGTTGGACTAGATGCCCCTGGAGGTCCCTTCCAGCTCTGTGGTTCTATACCTGCCAATCTTACCCTGCCTCTGAGGAGTTCAGGGCAGTGTAAGGGATTTCCACAGACTTCGTTGTATTTCCACAACACCCCTGTGAGGTAGGTGAGGCTGAAAGAGAGCCAGGGTCCAAAGTCACCCACTGAGTTTTAAACTCAGGTTTCCCCAATCCTGAACTCTAATTATGGGTGGGGGAGTGGATTAGATCATCCCCTGACAGCCTGTAGAAGTGGGAGTCCTTTAACTCAGTTTATAAAAATACCATAGGAACAAGCACATATAAGCCTCGTATGGTGCGGTGGTTAGAGTGTTGGACTAGAATCTGGGAGACCTGAGTTTGAATCCCTCACCCTGTCATGCAGCTTTCTGGGTGACCTTGGGCTGGTCACTCTCTCAGCCTCCCCTGCCAAACAGGATTGTTGTGAGGATAAAGTGGAAGGAAGGAGAATGACATTGTAAGCTGCCGTGGGGATCTCACTGGGAGAAAAGAAGGGTATAAATATCAAGATTTAAGTAAATAAAGTCAGTGCCCTGTTTTCAACCATGGCAAGGATATGATGCCCAGTTGAACATGTGTCCTGCTGGAACAGATAAGAACATCAGAAGAGCCCAACTGAATCAGACAAATGGTCCATCGAGTCCAGCATCCTGCCTCACACAGTGGCCAACCAGTTCCTCTGGATGACCAACAACAGAGCCCAAAGGCCGAGGCCTTCCCCCGATGTTGCCTTCTGGCTCTGGGATTCAGAGGATTAGTGCCTCTAAATGTGAAGGTTCCCCTCAATCACTATGGCTAGCAGTCACTGGTAGACTTACACTCCATGAATCTATCCAATCCCCTTTTAAAGCTA